>BCHV01000011.1:600000-827541 GCA_001599735.1 Naganishia albida | reverse complement strand
ATCACAGAGGAACACAAACACATGTGTTCCGATACATATCACGTGCCTGAACACAACACAATGTGTTGTGTTTGGAAAACACAAAGGTTTGTGTTTTTRTCAAGCGCAGCAAACACAAGTTGTCATAACACACATACTTTGGGGGTATCCTAGTACAGCTGAGTCGGAATACTAGAGAGGCATACTGGAAGCGTAGGCGAAACTGTTTCTGGTGATTTGGTGCTTTCGACTGAATTACAACAAAAAGCGCAACTAGATAGACGAAGACGGAGTCGAAGAGGGGGAAGAGGAGGTGGTCGCGACTGAGTGTGAAGATGAATTAGTAAGGTGATATGCAAGGCTGTTGCAAGTTGACTGGTCGGCAGGGAAATGGGACAACCAAGGGACGATTTCATTCCTGTCTATGATGTTATCTTGCCGGAAGACTATGAATTGTGGAACAGAACAGTACCGGGAAATTATGGTCATGAAAATGGACGTTGTATGCATACTTGCAATGACCGAAGTCATGTGAAGTCATGTCTGACACTGACTTGATCTGGGATGATGAGGGTACATCGCTTAAGCCGCGACCTATTCCCCGTTCTCGTGAACAACAATAACGGAGTGTTCGATCATTTGAGGACAAGGTGTGACCAGTATAATCACTATAAGGGCCAGAAGCTTTGATCAAGCGCCTTTCTTGCTCGATGTTAGCCGGCCCTGAAATAAGCCTGCAGTTCTAGTAAGGGTAGTCGACAACCCCATCGATACCAAATTTCTGCAGATTCCTGGCTTCGACCACATCGAGATCCACATCATACCAGTCTTCCATTTTTTGTCCGTCTTCGTACTAAATTCCGTAAAAGGAATAAGCGCAGCCCAAACAAAAACCCGTGATGAAACAGCTCACAAAGAGAGGCATTCGCCCATCTTCCGCCAATAAAGGCCATCGATCCGCAGGATCCAACTTCTTGGCCCACTTTGGTATATATTGTCCTCTGACAAACGAAACTGGATGTCAACAAACGAATGACTGACGACATTTTACCATACCTAATGGGATCCCATACGTCCGCTGCGGAGGCTATGTGAGCACAGAAACCCGCAAAACCTCACACGCATCACTTACGTCCATATTCTCCTTGACCAGCGGAGTCGGCACGGTCCATCGCTTCTTGGGCTTGAAGAAGACTGAGAGCACTAGCCGTCAATATCATACCGTCCCGCTCGAACAGCCCTCCTCTGGCAACCAAGCGATCTTCGGCCTCTAACAGCTCCATTGCCGATCTTGTGACGACTTGGCCTCTGTAGTTGTAAAGTTCTGGCTCTGGCTCAGGTTCCTTCGCTGTCGCTTGTGCCCGTGGGCTTGTGAAGCAATCTGCGGACGATAAGTCACCCTTCAACGTCTTGGTTGCAGCTTGATCGTCTTTTGTCTCTCTTCCCGGTATGCCGGACGGCTTGAGTATTGATTTGAATCTTTGTGTCATGGATTTGGCTTCACCAATTAGATCGAGTTGAGTGGCAAGCTGCTCGTAGTAAGACTCAGGAGAAGGTAGACGGAAGGGATTCATGCTTGATCTTACGTCCGCGACAATTTGATCCATTCGTGACAGGGCATGAACTCCCTTTCGATCTAGCATTGGCTGAGAGGCATGTATACCATGTATTGTGTTCCTGACTTGTCTTCCGGCATCTCTGTATCTTTGTTTCCAGCAAGCATCATTATTATGGCAATTTTGAATAGAGTTTCAGTTTGTGCTTACTCCGACGCGGAAACCCTCTTCTTCTGAAGGTCATTTACTATTCTGTTAACGGTATCGAAGCGGGTCTGGTCGACTAGCTCCATATCCCACAGTAGTGCCTCAAATAAGGCAAGCAGACCTAGGTACTGAAAGCCTTTACTACTACGCTTTAGGTCATGCGCACATTCGAGCCAGCATAGGACGTACCAGTCTTGAGCGACTTCTCTTGAGCCTTCAGTACTTTGATCTGCTTGGGCTCTGCAAGGGTTACCGCGTTGAATACTCCTGTCTCTAGTCTATCGAAAAGTTTTCCCATCTTCGACAAAGCTGGCAGAGGTGCGTTCTGTATCAAGTCCATACGGTCCAGCATCCAAACTCGGCATTCCTCAATCGTCGATACGATATTGCTAGACTCTTTTAGGCGTGTTTCTTCATCAAAGCGCTTGGCGGTATCTACAGATTGGTACATCAGCATACTGCGCTTGAAGGTGTAGTTGATGCACAACCTTTGAGATTATCCAAAGCACAGGTGGCATATTCGAAGTACGGTGACACATCAAGCGCCTCGGGTGTGTGGTCTAAAGCCAATTTGTCGTAGCGCCTGCCCTCGAAGTCTTTACCGCCATCTGGTAGCAACAAGAACATCAGTCTCCATTGATAGACGCAAACAAGCGACAACGACATTTTCAATCGCCGTTACACACCTAGTTCACTGTTTGCGGTGTCCCCGGGGTGCATCTTGCATTTGAAAATCCTATACAGGACTCCGTGGCGGCGCCTCAGATAAGTGGTATACCGCGTCCTTTGCCAGGGCCTGTTCAGAAGTTTCCCATCCCTTAGTACCAAGCTTTATAATCACAAACATACCGGGTCGACTCGATACCTGAGTGGTCTTTCAGGGGTCTTTCACCGAGCACACCCCTCTTACCCCTCGTATAGGAAAGGAGATACAACAGGAGTACAAAGGAAGTATGCGATGTACCGTCAGATCTATTATTACTATACTAGACATGGATCCTTTGCTGATGGGCTGTGATAAGATCTACACAACAGCGCCCCCCCGGGCCTGTTCAAGCTGATTCTTACGACAGGTGGGAGAGATCGAATGTGAAAAATGGACTTCGACGTCTTGTCTTGTGCGTTATCACAGATGTCTGCGATCCATCAAAGCCTCAGGGCGATCCCGTGCCTCGATGTTCTGCCAACTCTCCACCTTTTGTGGTTCCGTGGAGAAGCAATACCTTGAATTGACACATGTCCGGTGTCAGAGCGACTCACCTGTGTCCAATCATGAGAAGCCATCTGTCATGAACAGACTTGCCAGTTCATGAAAGGATCTTTTCACTCTAACTGCCAAGGAGATAGCATTTGGAAGGAGCAATCAGATACGGTGAATCCTTCCGATCTTGAAGGTTAAAACCCTCGTCGTCCTCCTGGCACAAAGCAAAGGAAAAATTGGAAGAGATTCCTTCGTCGTACTATGATATAATAAGCCGAACGAGCCTGAAAGACTTCATTCGATGCGGTTGTGCGAACATAGTCAACAGCGATTGTCGGGCATGACACCATTCTCCCTTCTATATAACTCTACAAAGGTATGATCTGCGAAAGCTGAGAAGCCTCTCGTTTTTTGAACGTTTCTTTTGCACAAGTATGGCGAGAGTCCTTTTGTGCCTCAAGCTGTTCTCTATGTCGTCGTTGTCATCTGAAGGAAAGACATTCATGTATTATTTACTCACCGGCCTTTGCGCGCGCGAGACAAAATGGGCCCTTCCATCAATAAGGATGGTCGAAAACCCCTTTCTAATTCTTGTAGGATCCCTTCATGCCTTTCTTGTGGAACTTCGAATTTTCCCGCCTTTGGGTCGCCCTTTGTGACTATTTGACACCCGTCTTGCATAGTCCCTTTGTTATGAACATTGCAACTGAAGGCTCTTCAGGACGAAGGGTGTCGGATGGATACTATAAAAGCTCTCTTCTCCAAGATCGAAGGTCGAAACTATAAATCGTGCTTCTTGGGAGTTTCCTGAGCTGACAATACCGCGAGAGAACCTTCAACACCAGATGATGCGTGACTTCGGTATGAGCGTTCTAATCCTTGCTGCGTCGCTTCTTGCCATTGTTGCGGCTCAACAGACGACCACACCAATCAGAGCTTCGAGCGCGCCAGACCGAACTAGACAGTGCCTGGAAGATAAGGATTGCGCGGGCTGGGCCGGAGGTCAGAGGTGTAGCACGTCAAAGTTGGACCATTATCTCTACACCTATAATTTTGGAAGTGAATTCGGAAAATTACCCGGTCCATTTATGCCAAGCTCTGGAAAGGGGTGCAATCTGATTCTTCGACCGGCACCTGAGGTGAGTCTCCATAATCTGTCGGTGAATTTTGTGCCAACCATAAGATCATATCTTCAGAAGGAAGCTGGCGAGAAAAATCTGCTCGATAAGGAAAAGAGCTTGGACTATTTCCAAGCGATGTTGGCTTTTCCATATTGCGCACAACGCAACGATCAGCTTAAGGATCAGAAACAACCGCATGTAGAGAAAATCGCGATCGAATACGAGACGAAGCCGAAGGGAAATGGTCCGTGGTATATTCTGGAGAAGCTCAGGAACGAAGGGAACAAGGAAGTACATGGCGAACGGCTTTACCGAGTGGAAAAGGATGGAAGCGCGAGGTTAGCTCTGGGTCTGTTCCTTCAACTAGCGGATCAAGGCTTACTATATGCCTTCAACAGCGAATTGAAAGGTATCAATCCCAAAAAACTCAGGTTCCCCAGTCCTTATATCAAGGGGGTCGGAGAGGTGGAAGAAGGACAACTTCAAGCTTGGCGAGAGAGGCTCAAAATGGGCGAAGGAGTCCTGCAAGACGTAGAGAAAGGATTGAGCCGGGCGTACGTGTACGTCGACAGAACGTCGAAGAAGAGTTGTAATCTATAGACTACCTAAGATACGATCTTGATCACGGGTACAGATAGGGATGAGTCTTGCGTGTAGGTTAGGGGTTAGTAATCTCGTTGGATGGAGGTTGAATTCGAATTGCAATAAGATGTATCCTACCAAAAGCCCATGGCAGTCATACCAAGGTTGCCAAGCGACTTTGAAAATCCGCGTTATTTGCGGCACCGCTACGTAGGGACATAAGTCGAAAGATAAAGAATGGGAGCAAAGACAAAGTGAAAGTCGAATTCACATCTTTTATAGATGACTCTTTTCTCGTCGTTTACTCTAGCAAATTACTGGATAAGCAAGCGGGTGAGAGGTCTGAGAATGAGACACGGGACGACGGCGAAATATCTAAATGTCATCTTTGAAGCTAGGCACGAGGTCTCGTGCGACTGATAGTATTGCGCCATGTCCGAAAGTGTCATTGAGCCGCGTCCCCGCCCGAAGCATTCATGAATGAAGGAAACGTAGAGTAAGGGCATTAAAAAGATGAAACCGAGTCATACGCTCTGCGTACGCCTATTCATATCTGATCTTATCATTGCAACGCCGTGCAGGCGTTTTCGCTTTGTTTCGATATCGCAAATGTACCTGTCTTGCTCACTCGGCACCACGACAAACGACCGGAGTATCCATTCAATCTCGGCGAGGGCATAATGAATAATGATTGACCGTCTCGAATTGCAGCTTGGCGGAATTTGTTTGTGCTGTGGGATTGCAATAAATTGAGAGGAGCATTGCACATTGTAGGGCCCTAGTCTCAAGGCTTCCATTGTTGCGCGATAACGGAGATGTGTAATCAATCACGAATATTACGCCCTAGATTGGACTTTCGTGGAGTCACAAATTTGTCAATGTCGTGGAAAACGCATTTGTAAAACGCATTTGTGTAACGCCGCGATGTGAACTGCTCAGTACTGTACGCAGCTGAGAGGCTGTCCTCACTCGGCGCTAGTGATTTGCTTCCGACGGTCGGAGGGGCCGTCCTGCGGTCTATGGGACGTCGGGACAGCTGTCTTCGGGTCAGTGGGGCTCAAATGGCCAGTACAGACGCTCGGGACAGCCCGGGAAGGGCCGGGTCCAAGTAAAGCGGTTGCCATCGAGCTGAATCAGCGTTCAGGGCTTGAAATGACAGCGACTTGACCATGTATACAATAGCTTTAGCGATGCTGACAAAGCGTGTCTCAGCGAAGACAATCGAGGGTAGGCTGACCTCTGTTTCGAGCTGATTATGTGTCTCTATGAGCTATAGGTCCTGTTCGAGCCCCGATCACCGCCCAGTCCTCCGGAGATCCTCATATACGCATACCATGACGTCCCCCGCCCCGTCCGAAGACGAGAAGCCCCAGCGCAGTATCAAAAGCTTTTTCTCCAGAGTTCCTGCGGAGAAATATCATTCGGACAGGAAGCTCAAGCATGAGGAAACGAAGGAGATCAGAGAGCTGACCAGGATGCGCGCGAAGGCCGATGAGGAAGTGATGAAGGCCGCTGCACGGGACAGAGAGACTAAATGCAAACGGGTGTACCGGGCAATGGTCAGGCTGGGGAAAGGTGCCGGTGTAGAGATAGAAGTGCATGAAAATGACCATAAAGGTGTTCGTGAGTTCTCATAATGCTTGATGAGTGGTTTGAATTCGGGTCTCTGAAGTTGTCTGGTGTGAAGCGAGAGGGGAAGGAAACGCTGTAAAGGACCGCAGCCATGTCATAGCGACGGCCGAAACGCCTGAGCGCATTGTCGTATGCGATGTGAACGATCCAGTGGTGCAAGAATTGCTGGAAGGCCGCGAGATGTCGCCCGACGCTTTGAAGAGTACAAAAGAGAGGTAGAGGCACTACGCGTGATATTGTTCTTGCCTTCTCGCGTTCAATCATCACGCTTATATAACTGTTCGTTCTCATCAGGCTGCAGCTCAAAAGGTTGATATAGCGGCCACGGCTACTACCAAGGCCACCAAGAATAGGGAGAATGATCCGTTGGTGCGCGCGTAGCGTCAGGATCGCGAACTAACGCATGATTCGCTGCAAGAATATGATTATTGGGTATGTTCCGTCCGATTGTCAAATATGCATGTCAGGCGGATGAGTAGGCCTTCACATCTATGTTTCAGTGGCAAAGCAATCCCGATGCTGAGGCAGAAGGTGCGACGGCATACGCAAATGTGCCGATTGTCTCCACGCAGCCAAAGGCGAAGGAGGCTGTAGGACCGCAGGCTGAAGGTAGTGTTGGGGAGAATACACAAAAATGGATGAATCCTGTGTAATGGTGGAAGATTGACAAAGCTGCGAAAAAGGTGATAATCGCTGCGGCCATCATGAAATCATGTTGGTCAAAATGTTACTAGGGGGGGATAGCTGACTCCGGAAAACGCGGAGCGTTTGTGTACCGACGCCATCCTCCGGATCTCTCGAGTCATGAGAGACTTTGCTGTACCGCCTGCTCTCGTGATCAACGGGGATCAGACAGGTGTCAACCTGTTTCTTGCGGAAAATAAAACGTATGCGAAGAGAGGTTCGAAGCAGGTTCCAATTCTCGGTAAAGATGACAAAAGACATATGACCTTGATGGTCACGTCTTCCATGGACGGAAAGCTTTTGCCTTTCCAGGCCATCTTCAAGGGGAAAATTGAAACAAGTCTTCCCGGCAAGAATGAAAACAAGGTGGCCGAGAATATGGGCAAGAAGGTCGAGCCGGGTGGCAATAAGCATTGGGCTAACCTCAAAACCACCAAGAAGGTGAGTGTGATACTGAAGTCATGCGACCGTGTAGATGAAAGGCAACTATTGACCTGTATGCCTTATATGTGTATCAGTGGGTCGAGGAGATCGTCATACCGTACATCACGCAGGTCAAGTTGGAGCAAGGGCTATCGGAGAGGCGATACACGATCCTGTACATCGACTGTTGGTCGGTTCATCGCTCGGAAGACTTCCGGCACTGGATCAGGGCCATCCACCCTCTCATCCTACTGATATTCGTACCAGCTACGTGTACTGGTGCATTGCAGCCCGCTGATGTTGGGCTGCAGCGTGTAATCAAACACAGGCTCATGGCAGGTTATGACGAAATGATGAATCGGGTCTGTTGCATAAAGTGTACTGATATACGGGGTGACAGGTACTCTTCGCGGGATGGCTCGCGGAGCAGATCGGCAGACTTCGAGAGCACGAGAGCGACGACAGAGGAAGGATTCCAAGCCAGATCTGGAAGTCGTCGTTCTCGATCCCTGCCTTGAGAGATGTCGTACCCGTCTTCCTGGTCAAGGTCTTTGCCGATATCGCAGGCAGAGAAGCCCTGATTCGCAAAGTGAGGCAGGTTCCCTATGTATTCATCATTCTGCCCAGGATTCACTCACGTCGACGTGGGATTTATCGTGGGTCTATACAACCTTCAGTCATGGTCTAAATGCGAAGCAGGTGGCTTGTCTCTTGACATGTTCCAGATCGGATCAGAGGTGACTGAGCAAGCGTTCCGAAATCGCTCCCTCGAGTGCCCTGACTTCGCCGGTCAGTTCATGCTTCGCAACATCCCTGAAGATGGCGACTTCTCAGAGGAGGATGCAGCTGAGAATGAGGATCGATATGGACCGGACGATATCGGTGTGACTCCTGAAGAGCTGGAAGCCGAGCTGCTGCTGAACCTGCGAGATCCGCGGGTCGAGCTCAACGCGAGCAACACCGTTGTTTCCACCGAAGGCAATCTTATCGATTAAAGGACCCGCCGCACGATTGTAACATAGAAACGGACTGTACACTTATAAAACTCCCCTCTCTTCTCTTCCGCAATATTACCTCTGCATCGCAAAGCTGACCCAAGAGGCTGATGCGGACAAGCTCTGCCTTCAAGAGCTTGGTAATGTCACCTCGGTAGCCCATCTGTGTCAGTGGCAAATCGCCGAAAAGTGACCGAGAGTCGAGTTTGAAGGGTGGTTTCACCATCGAGGATCGTGAAACGCGAGAGACGGTTGTTCCACGCGACTGAGTTCAGACTGCTATACCCCTGAAAGCCAGAGTAAGTTAGAAAAGCAGGCCGCCGACTAAGGCAAAAATCAGCTCATCGGGGCGCACCAAGACTCGAAAAATTGGTCTTTTGCTGGGGTGTGTGACCTTAAGCCGCTGGGACACCGGGACAAGCGTCCTAAAAATGGCTTGGGACACCGGACACTGAGGACAGCCTTTCGTACGCGTACAATATTTACTTTTGAGATGCGTTTGCCCTTCTTATCTACGCTTGGTTTATTGAATTCTTCAGGTCCTTTGACATGACATGCGCCGCCGAGGGAGAATCGGAACTATGATCAGGCAATTTGGTGCGAGATACAAAGCCGCGAAGAGGGCAGACGAAGCTGAAGAGGCACCTCTGTCCGCATCATGATAAACCCACTGCCGCTGAGGGAACGTATAGAAGCGCGCAGATGGTCGTGAAAGAAAAATCTATGATCCCAACCATCATAGCTGCCGCCATATTCAGGATTTCCCGCCTTCCCCTGCCCTCAGTGCAATCGTTAAACAGCTCCTGCGGTTCCGCTCAGAGGCCTTCTGTAGCATAAGCTGACCAGCGGCAGTCCTGACCCGTCCGACAAAGGGCTACCCACCGAAAGAGAATGCACACGGGGATCAAACAGGACATGTCATCCATAGAGACGAAGCAGAGTTGAATGACAAAAGGATGACATTGACTGGTGTCACGGAAGGGGGTGGTGTCGACCTGAGAGTCAACGCTTGGAGTTGACACGGACTTGAGAGGCGGGACAGGATGATGACTAAAGCTGATGGACGAAAGTGGACTTGAACCACTTGGCTATAATTCAACTGGCGGCTCTCGATGCTTGAGTGAACTAAGCGGTTTCGTCCGCTTTTAGCAACGACGATCTTGAAAAGGTTCAGCATGGAGGTTTCACTTCCCTTACTGTTGTTGAAGAAACAGATAGACTACCCTCCGCGCTCTATGCCTCGTGCCTGGCCGCGATATCGCCCTGTACGAAGTGCTAATTGGCGACCATCCCAACGTGCTGAGAGCGGAAAGGAAAGCGGATGTCAGCCACCCTTTTGGTCCAGGATACCGAAAAGACAGACAAACGTGCATGAAGGGCAAAGTGCTGAAGAACGTCCAATCTTAAATTTCAGATTCGCGGTAAAAGGCCTTTAACCGAGAGATTGCATACCTTGGAATGCAGGTGGTGATTCGAAAGCGCGGTCAAGGGATAGAAATGGACGTGAGCAGGAATATACTCACGTGGAGTGAGTCATGATCGCTCTGATCGCTCTGCTTCTGTCTGCTCGGACTTGCCTGGTTCCTCGTGCTGTCGTTACATAAAATCCAATGCAAATATGCTTATTCTGCATGCCCTTCCGGAGAATTATGCCGGAGAGGGCCTGGCATTCGTTGAAAAGGATCCCATGCGGAGCCGTAGATGATCCTATCCTACACATATAAGGCGGGTGATGAAAAATTGAAGCGTTCAGGCCCCGGTGTCCAGGCCCCGGTGGAAGAGAATCGGGCGACCAGCGAGGGCCGTGTAGAGTAATGAAGTAGGATCAAGCGAATGGAGACGCAATTTACAGAGATTACCAAGATCACAAAGTGAAAGGTAGAAGGCAATCTGGCAGCGGCACTTGGTAGGACCAGCCTGTTGCAAGTCCTGCATCCGATTCGTTCCCTCAATAGGAAGACGTGACATCCTTGCCAAGAAGTGAGAGGTATGAGCTCTCCCTGGAATAATGGCTCGGATCCATGGAGCTGATCAGCGTTATGATAGGTCGTGCAGTTCCACTAACCGCGTGACCAGATGACTAGGATTGTCCCGGGCAAGTGGTCACTCCTTCTTCACAGGATGGTACTGCCGATGTAGAGGGTACTAGCACAAGCGTATACTCTTATTACTCAAAACAGGACTCAGATATATACCGGAAGTGAAGACGAAAGGTAGCTAGTCCTGAGAAAGTCCTGCACTCAAGGTAGCTTCGTGAATTAAGGTGAATCAAAGGGTGATTATAAATCATGGAGGGTGCTACAACTGGCAAAAGAGCTGCCTTATATACGTATTCTAGGATAGGCATCCGCCTAGCTGCCTCGCAGTCTGGACGATGCTCGTACAAGCTAAAATCGGTAGCAGCTACAGAGTATGTGCTGACGTACCAGTCACAAAGTTTCCAGTCACAAAGTATGTGAAAGTCGTAGCAGTCACAAAGTTCGTGAAAGCGTACCGGTTACAAAGTTTATACGTACAAAGTTTGTGAGCTGCAAAATTTGTGCCTGCTACAGATTTTGTCCTGACCGAACTCCGCTGCGTCGAGTGATAGCGAACTCGCCAGAGTTGAGCGTTGTGCAGCGCTTGTCGCTTTTGCTGAGTTGTGTAATAGTCACTGAACCTCAGCTGACCTTCCTCTCCAGTCAGGTATTTGAGTTGTAACACTATATCATACTCTTGAATGGATTCTGGTTCTCTTTCTTATCTTGTAAGCTCAACATGTTGTAGTCAAGCAGATCAGCTGCTTGACGATGTAACTCAGTCGCGACTATTTTAGTGTATCACCTTTGTTGTACGACCCTACGCTATCCGATGTCTATTGCGCTCCCTAGTACTTTAGTCGCATGCTTCTGCGACCTCTGCTATAGGGAACCAGAATTGGTAAGCATGGACATAAGTTATGTCACCGAGTGACATAACTTATGTCGGCAGTCACATGACAGAGACAGAACCTCTGTCGATTCAGTCACATGATTTGGACATGGGCTCTGTCGCCCTATTTGTCTATATAAGAGAGCCCAAGTTGTGCCCTATATGCTCCATGTATATCGAAACACCATTGATCTCAGCCTTACAGCTGGCAATCGTCCTTGACTTCCCGACCCTTTCCCCTTCCAACTCTACAACTCCCCATTCCTACGCTTGGATCGTAATAGCATAATCCATCGACTGTCCCACTCAAAGGTCTGGATCTGTAGTTAGTCGCGCTGATAATCGTATCATTGCCTCTATATACTACAACGCATCTTCCGACTCTTAGAAGTTGCGCGAAAGGCGAAGTAGTCATACCCGTGTCCAGAGACTCTTCTACAGAAAGCTCAAGTGATTGGCAGAACCAAAACGACTAGAGTCAATCATGCAATAGGCAGAGCAGCTCTAGACACTAGACATATACAGCTATACTAGATAATAGAGCTAGTGTCTCCCTAGAAGGATGAGTCCGCGAGTCCAGAATACGATATGGGTCGGTGCGCCCGAAGCACCTTAGGTAATCGCGATTCGTGGGTATGCGAGATCGGCCCAGCTTGTGGTCATTCGACTCGTATCGATTGTTGATCTCGACTTGTCTTCCCGTCACCCTCCTCCGTCCCTGATACCAACCTTCAAACACAATGGCAAGCCTCGTAGCAGACTATGCCTCGTCAGACGATGAAGCCCCGGCAGCAGTACCCGTTGCACGGCCACCACAACCGGTCGACGATGCGGACCTGGACGACGATGCCGCGGAACAGCAAGCGAGGGCGGATGTGTTTGGGTTGAAGGAGAGTGAACGGGTGATGGCACCAGGGACGGTGGCGGGGAGGCTAGGTGGTGCGGCCGTGGCGCATGTCAGCGCGGCACCGGATGTATTGGCAGAAGTGAGTATCGGTTTCTCCTTGGGCGATGCCTGTTCCTTTGCCGTTCCGCGTCGTTCGCATATGTAGCTCATCCCTGCAGCCGTCAGCCGCTGATATCTCATCTGCTCCCAGGACCCAAATGCGCCGACGGCACTAATTACCCGTCCAACGGACAAGGTGATGAACGTCAACATTTCGTACGACGACATGATGCGGCCGACGTTGGGCCCGGAGAACCCATTTGATACGAGGAAGAACAAGGGCATGAACAGTGTTGCAGGTGAGCCGAGCTGGGAACAAGTCAGTGCGCAGCTAACACGCCTCTAGGCCATGTCGAGGAACAATCGATGGACGCTTCCACTTTTTTGCAACAACACCGCACATTCTCCGTCTACGGCTACGCCCTGAATCCCTCCGCGCTGGCCACCGCCGTTCCGCAATCGACCATCGTTGGCGACATGACCGCCGCATCTTCCAACAACTTTGCGATGATTGAAAACCTCAAGGGCACGCACGCCTCGCGTCGTGAACTAAAACGTCGGAGACAGGCCGCAGGGGACGTCAGCGTCGTCGATGGCGAGGGCGCGTACGTCGGGCCGTGGGGTGGGTGGGCAGGGGATGAAGAAGTTGACGTGGAAGTGGAGGAGGACATGTCAGAGTGGCGAGCCGAGAAGAAACGGCGGGACGACGCGTCTGCCGCCGCCAAGGAACGTATGAAAAAGGCGGGCGAAGAGAAATCCATCTTCCACGGCAAATCGCTCACCGACTATGCCGGCCGGACGTACATGCACATCCCGACGGATCTCGGCTTCAACCTGCGTCCGTCCGAGGATACGCCCGTGCCCGAGAGTTTCATCCCGCAGGCGTGTACGCATACGTGGACGGGACACACCAAGGCCGTCAGTGCGGTTCGGCTGTTCCCGAAGAGTGGGCACTTGTTGCTGAGTGGTAGTATGGACACGAAAGTCAAGGTGAGTCCGAGGGGTGGTATTGCGGGTAGTGCTCACCCTTGCTGGCAGCTATGGGACATTTACCATGACGGCAACTGCCTGCGTACATTCATGGGCCACACCAAGGCGATCAAGGATGTCAACTTTAACAACAACGGCACGCAATTCCTCAGTGCGAGTTACGATCGGCAGATCAAGTTGTGGGATACCGAGACGGGTGGGTCGAACGCGCCGCGTTGCCGTAGGATGAGTGCTGACCGGTCTGCAGGCCAGTGTATTCAGGCGTTTAGCAACGGCAAGATACCCAACGTCGTCAAGTTTAACCCGGATGAAGACAAGCAGCACGTCTTCCTGGCTGGTATGTCGGACAAGAAGATTATTCAGGTGAGTGCGCGACGCCGCGCTAGCGTGCCCCACGCCTGACACACTGGCCCGGGCCGCCCGCAGTACGACCTGCGCACGCGTGAGATTGCGCAAGAATACGACCAGCATCTCGGGCCGGTCAACACGATCACGTTTGTGGACGAGAACCGACGGTTCGTGACGACGAGCGACGACAAGACGATCCGCGCGTGGGACTATGATATCCCCGTCGTGATCAAGTACATTGCCGAGCCGTATATGCATTCGATGCCGGCGGTGACGTTGCACCCGAGCAGTAGGTGTTAGGGTTTCAGTGAGATGTCGCTCAGTGAGATGTCGCTAACTATCTGCGTTCTGCCCTTGTTTTCTGCTCACTCGCTTCGCTCGTCTTTCTCCTCGCTCCGCTCGGACGCTCGCCCGCAGACAAATGGTTCGCCGCCCAATCGCTCGACAACCAGATCCTGATCTACTCGACCGACGGCTTCAAGCAGAACCGGAAGAAACGCTTTGCCGGGCACACGGTCGCCGGGTACGCGTGCGCCGTCGGCTTCTCGCCCGACGGCAGGTTCCTCTCTTCCGGTGACGGCCAGGGCAACGTCGTCTTCTGGGACTGGAAGAGCGGCCGGATCCTGAAGCGGTTGCACGCGCACAAGCAGGTGGTGATTGATCACGTCTGGTTGCCGCATCAGCATGTGAGTCCGCGCGCCAGGGGGGGACATGGGACGTGTGCTGATGGTCTCGTGTGCAGTCCAAGCTGATTACGGCATCGTGGGATGGACTGATCAAGCTGTGGGAGTAGAGTTGTATCGCGTGACAAGAGTGGCTCGATAAGAATGGCTCTGATATGTACCGACGGTAGATACAGCAATGTTTCCCCTCGATATTTGGATCCGCGCTACGGGATCAAATGGGAGGAGCTCACTCACTGGCTGCCTTGAGTTGCCCATGTTTCGACCTGAAACGCGTTTCCTTTCCTTTCCCTGCCTCCACCCACCTGGCCCATCTCCCTGTGCCTCCACCCACCTGGCCCCCCTCACCTCCCCTCCACCATGTCCCTCCCTCAGCGCACTTCCTCACTCGAACAGCGCGCTTCTCCCCTCGTCGGCCTCCCGCCTCTCCTCGTGCCCAGGACAGACAAGGCCGAGATGAAGACGGTCAACTCGCCCCTCCCCGGTCTGCCGCCGCTCATCGTCCCCTCGGCCCACAAACTCCCCGCACTGCCCTCACCGCCGAGCGAGGCTCTGCCTTTACCGCCGACCGACGCCCCGCCGCAGCCGCACGCGAATGGCAACGCAACGCCGACCACTGCCACGGCCACGGCCCGGATCATGCGTTCGCCCTCGCCGCTCAGTCCGTTCTCGGGACACGGCGAGATCAAGAAACACGATCTCCACGGCCTCGGCCTCGGTCCAATTCTCCAGCATCGGCAAACACAGGGCCAAACCCGGTCCGTCTCGACGCCGGAACCACGCTCCAACGTGCACACTATCGCCCCCTCTGCACGACCGGCACATCGGGACCTCCCGCCAATCATCACGCATCCACCAACACGCTCCGTCTCCACGCGTACCCCACAAACACCGCATTCGCATTTCCCCGCGCCGCACCACCACCAGCAGCTCCTCAGTCCGGCGGTCGCGCCCAGTCCGGGGTTCAGCCCGACCAACGTCGTCGTCGATTCCTTGATCGAGGAGATGGCGGAGGATTCACCCTCGCCTCATCGACGGCACAAGGAGGACCAAGGACCGGCGCGCAAGACAAGCATCCTCGATCGCCCTCGACCGCGTACGACCTCACGCAGCTCCTCGTACCGCGGCGACCCGATCACACCGACACCGCTCGAAACGACATTCCCCATCCCGACGGCGGAAATCAACCCCTACTACCGCCCCATGGTCAAGTTGACCGATATCATCACCCACCAACGGATCCAACAGCATCTCCTGCCGCACCTGAGCATCGCCTCCTTTCTCGCCCTCCTCGGTGCGCTCGATAAACGGTCCAGGCGGAGGATCAGCGGCGAGACCGTCGGCCGCTGGGTCGGGCGTGAGTGGGGCCTCGTTCTAGGAGATGTCGGGTGGCCCGGGCTCGGGGTATGGGAAGGATTCCGTGCGTCGCATCATTTCGGTTCTTATCACCCGTCACTAATCCCCCGCACCCCTCAAACTCATAGTCGAATCCCTCCTCCACACACCGGACGCCTACCCGTCCTACTCCCCCGCCTTCCACCCGCTCCTGCGGCACCTCTCCCTCTCACACACGCTGATCGTCCTCTTCCTCCGAACCTTGCCGCCGACAGCCTTCCCGACGATCCCGCCCTTTCCATTCGAAGACGACCTCGCGGGAACGCCGCACGGAATCACCTCGCTCGCCGGCTCCTCCTCCTCCTTGGCGCGTGAGCTCGCGCACTCGGCGTCGACCCTCAGCCTACGGCAACGGACGGCCTCGACGCCGTCGGAACACTCCTATGCGGGCGCGGGCACGGGCGGGCGGATGCCGTTTGTCCCGAAAGCGGAACGCGTGGTGGAATTAGTCATGCCCGAGCCGTTGTCCGCCATCGCGGCACCAGACACACAGGAACTCCTCGCGAGTGAGTTACTTTCCCAGGAAGCCAACTCGAAAGCGCGCAAACGAAGGTCCTCCCTCGGCGCGTCGTCCCTCGTCTCGTGGCGGGACCCAAAGTCGCCCTCGGTCGTGAGCGCGACGTCCCCCAGCGCCGGCGGCGGCGGCGGCGGCGGCTCGGGAAAGGGGAAACACAGTGCCCCGCCGCCCGTCTCGTTCCCGAGCGCGAAGCGATACGTCTTCAAGGGCTTTGGAGACCCGTCGTTTACGCATTCACGGAAACGGAATTCGTTTGACGGCGGTGCGGCTACTGGACCGGGCAGCATCTTCTCCGTCGACGAGGCCGGCAGGTCGCTGTACGGTGATTCCGCCGCAGGATCGACCTTTCCCAGTCGTCACGGCATGGCCCGGCACCGATTCGGCGGGCAGGAGAGCGTGTTTTCGGCCAAGCAGAGTTCCAGCGGGGGACATCATTCCCCATCGACGAGTTCCTTGGCGCGGTTTGCCCACGGCGGCGGCGGCGGCGGCGGCGGCAGCAGCGGCGGCGGTGGGGGTTACGACGACCGGACCTCGACGTCTTCCCCGACGTTCGGGCGCATCCGCGCGTCCACGCCGCAGCCCGTGGAACCGGCATTCCAGCGTCCGATCCCGTACGTCGTCGGCCGCTGCCCGATCCTCCGCGTGTTTGTCCCCCTCTCCGCCTCGGTTCCGGACTGGCCGTGCGCAGAGGGCGCCGCGCGCGCGCGACACGAGCTCGAGCGGTGCGGCGCGTGGGGGAAACTCCGGTTGGGCGATGTTATCGTCAACACGGCGCTACGGGACCCCTTGGCGCCGCGGTCGTGGATGGTATTCGTGCCCACGGTCGCGCCGTACCTCGTCCCGCTGGAATACCGATTCTCCCCCACCGGTCACCTCCCGGCGTATCTGAACGCCCTACTCATCCCACCATCATACTACTACCCGCTCCTCCCGCCACCGTACATCATCTTCCCCGACCTCCTTCCGTTTGCAGACCAGGCACTCGCCACCATCCGTCTCGCCTTTGAACGAAGCGACATCACAACCACCCGGGGCGAAAAAGTCGTCGCGAAACGGTACCTCCACGTATGCGGGTTCGAGATCACGCCGCGGGATGGGCATGTCGCGTGTGACGAGTGGCACGGCATGGTCACGCTCGAAGCCGAAGGAACAGCAGAAGGGCGGGCCACTCTCTTGCGCCGGCTCGGACGCGCGACGAATGAGACGAGGATACCGGCGCAGCGTGGGCCGTGGGAAATCATCCGGGAAAAATCGCTCGGCGGGACGGTATGGCTTAGGTATGTCCGAGGACTCCAGGAATCGTGTCGAGAATGCTGACTGGCTGGTGTAGACTTGTTCCTGATAGAGTGGGACCTACTAGTCCGTAGTTGTAAGGACTGGGATCGTTCGGGCGAGGATGACATTGCATGACATGATACGAGCGGACAACATCGCATCCAAGCTTTGCAGCAGTAGGAGCTGCATTGCGTGATTGTCCAGATATGCTCATCAAGCGGAGCATGACGACTTCCGGTCGACGGCATTTCGTCCCCTGGTCGTCGAGTCAAGACGGTCGTTTCCTTTACCTTCTGCACGGCGCAACCAAGATTTCAAGCTATCGCGTGGTCGAAACGGGCTCAGACCTATATGCAAAAGCTCGTACAGCTGCTCGTACACAGTCCCTGCGCCGCTGCATAACTGGCTGCCCGTATCTATCCGGTCGCAATCTTGTCTAGTAATAAATAATGGCGCACCATTTCGGACACAGGATTCGCGGTCCAGTCAATTAAGGCTACTGACTATGTGTCCACAAATAGCATGTTGCACAAGGTGCTTGAATTCACGAAAGCATGGGGACGATCCAGGTCATATGTCTCCGGGCATTTTCTGCCTTCAGCCTCCGCGACTATCGCGCTTTCAACTTTCTTCAGAACTTCGCTTCCGCTGTCGTCGTATCCTTATCGACCTGCGAACACCACGGGGACAGGAAGTGAGGTGTGCAGCAGAAACAGGATGGGCTTGGTCCGATTCTGCCTTTTAATCCAGTTACTTTGCTGCAATTGTGCAGTCTTTCCAGCCTTCGAACAGTATCGCGCCGACTAGACTCACTGGTCGAGCAGGCGTTGCGAACGCACTCCGTGAAGGAGAAACCGAAGGCAAAACGGAGAAGGTTAGGTTGGCCAGAGGGCTGGGTTGACTCCTGTCATCCAAGTTTGCTTTGCAATCAAATCTTGGTGTCCATTGACACGTAAGAATGGGCATAGCACCTTACGGTCAGATCACGATGCAATGTACTTGCCGGGGACGTCACTACAATAGAAGCTCTTCAATTATCTGGCTGAAATGCATTGTATCATCCGTACTCTACGCTGTTGTCTGGCTGGATTCGCAACGTTTAATCCCCGTCCATCGATGAGATCTTGGGCAACGGCCATTGTCAAGAATTTCAATCTCTCCCCAATCATCCACCAAGTCCTCCGACGGCGGAACCCACTGTCCATCTCGCGTAGGCGATCCCGATTTTGTGTTGTACACAGCAAATGCCGTCCTTCGCGGCGAATGCGGATCGATGGCATGGTTCCCGAATGTATCTTCGTGAGGAATGCCGCGCATTGTCCCGCCTGTCTGGAACGCCGGCACCATCTCTCCATTGCTCAGAGAGTGCTTTCGTGTACCACTGGTCAGCGCCTTCTCCGGTGCAGCGAAAAAGTCTTCGCACGCCCTCAAAGATGTAAACGACGGCGTTTCGGGTCCAGCTGAAACTGATGATGTCGTTCGCACTAGCGACAACGAAGGTGTAGAATCCCTTCGCTCGTATCCAGAGATGACGGTCGCGCTGTCCGATACGACCGTGAGGGTGCTGCTTGCTGATGGTCGTCTGTCCGGGTTGTAACCTTCTTTGCTGTTTGGGCGATATCTGTCCGCCATGATTGCACTCCCGTACTCGGCCTCGTCCTCCGAGCACTGAACCGTCATACGAAGCGGAGGTGAAGGGAAGCCCGCGATCGTGTCCAACACCTCTTCCACATCCGTTGAGGACGAGACAGCAGATACCTCGGATTCCGAGCGGCTATGAGTCAATCTCTCCCGCAAGGCTGCCGAGATTTCGGACTCGCTCTTCGCTACGCTCGTTTCCGATCGCGTTCCCCGGGTGAATCGTCCGGCCGTAGGGGTGTTCGGCAACTTCGAGGACGAAACGGTTGGCGATCCGAGATGATGCGATTCTGCAAACAGGACTGCTGTCCCGTGTGCTGAAGCCGACGACGTCTTCGGCATGTGCGGCGCCATATTGGCGCACATGGTCTCCGAGCTGGCGCGACTTCGAACTGAAGGCGAAGTAGGTGACAACATGGACTTAGACGATACTAAAAGTCAGTCTCCCGAATAGGAACTAGCCGTAGCTAAGACTCACCTCGTCCCGCATCAGCAGCCCGTCCCTGTTCAACCGTACTTTCGGACTCCCCTTCCTTCCCGACGACCCTCTCACTAAATCTCCTGTGCGCGGCGGTTCACACGGTAAAGGCGGCAACGGCTGCGTCTCCCACATCCACTCCGAAGAGTTCGGAAGAGGCGATCGGGGTCTCGTTAAAGAGGTTGGAGAGTTGACATTGCGGTTATCATCGAACGTGACTCGTCTAGGTGAAGGAGTACTCTTGCGGATAGGGTCTTTGAGTTCCGATTGGGCGTTGGGCGGTGTTCGAAGGTGATTGTTGGCCCGAATCGTTCTGATTGGTGGTAAGCGATTGTCGTGCGGCTCTTTCTCAGATGTTGTCAAAGTCGGCTTTCGCGCTGGAGAACCGCCTGAATTCATGCTCATTCGCCAGTCGCCATATCTCTCTACGTCCCGCTTCCATCCGCCGGCACCATTCCACACTTCTCCACACTCGCTCATCCGCAATGACTCTTTTCTGCCCGACGTCCTGCTCTTCGCCGACGAGACCGGTGATACGCCCAGCGAGGGCAGATACGGATCCGCGAGGTACATCGAAAGCATTCGAAACTCGTTCTCGTCGTCCAGCACATCCGAACTCCGCCGTTCTTTCGATCCTGGTAGATCTGGAAAGTACGCTGACGTGGGCGACGTTGACGAGAACGGTGAAGCTGGCGATCGTTCATAGGAAGGTGACAACAATCTCGGCGAGGGAGTTTGCGGATTCCGCAATGAAGTTCCGTAGGACGGTGTTGACGGTGATAGATACCCTGAAGACGGGCGCGATAACGCCGTAGGAGATAGCGAACGATGAAGAGCTGATAAGGTCCCCTTCCCGAGAGGAGTCGACGTGCTAGATGATGCAACGGACGACGGACTATACTTGAGTTCCAACGCTGATGGCTGCCTTGCCAGCGTCTTCCTGCGGGATCCCGAACTGGATGAAATCGGTGCGGTGATGCGAGAAGCGGATCTTGTGGACGGCGGTGTCAATGTGTCTGACGGAGCCGGACGATTCGATCGAGACACGAGAGCGGCGCTTGATGCGAGGATGAGAGGCTTGAGGGGTGACTTCGAAGATGTTGATGACAGAAGGACGGGCGTTGAATGTTCCGACCGTGGCGAGCCTTCGATGGCGGCAAACCTCGTCAACGTTGACCCAACATTCATTTTCTCATATTCCTGCACCATTGTCCCGTTCTCGCCATTCCCTTCACTATTCCCGCCAGCACTCCTTGTTCTTGACCGCGCCACCATCCTCGCCCGTATACTCGCTTCCCTGGCAGCCAACACTGCAGGATCATACCCATCCCAGAGCTTCCCCTGTGTTGCTGAATAGTGCGCATACGATTCCAAACGAGGGAGAGGACTGATTCGTGGGGACGGAGTTCTCGAATGCGGGCACGACATCTTGGTACTACTGCGTCGGGATGGAATGAGTACCGGAGATACATCCCGCTTCAGTATCGACAGATATTTCTACTCACCCCTATCGCAGATCTTCACATATCGATCCGAAAGGATAGTGCCGTCGAGGAAAGGGCTTTGTCCGAAGATCCTCGATTTCTATGAATCAGACCGGGAGGGGAAAGTATCCACCCCAGCTCGCAGAACGCAGTAGCAGACGGGAAGCAGAGATGAGCAGGGTGGTTCCTTGTTATGATGAAGCTGATGAACGACTGATTGACCTTGTCAAGTGAAGTGCAATCGTCATCTTTGTTTACATTTTGAAGCTCTCAATTGGATGAGGTAAGCTCTTCGGCGACTTTCGGTGCGGAAAAGGAAATCCCCCTCGTCTACCAGTATCTTGAGGTCTGGTCAGCTCATTAATTACTACAGCCCTTTGACCAGCGGAACAATATACTTTGAAAACAATCCGAGCGGCGACTGGACTCGAAGGCGTTGATGGCCTTTCCGGCGAAGCGATGCCTCACTTGCTGCATATATCAACCTCAGCTCCGCGCCCCGCGGGAAACAAGAGCGAAAGGATGAAAAGGGGCAAATCGATACAGCGTTTTTCCAAGGGCCGATCAATCGAAGCAGATACAGGGCGATCAAGGATATCACATGTCTCCGATAGTTTCAATTGCGCTCTACAGTCTCCTGGTGATCTCTATGGCCTTTCCAACTTGATTCTCCTCGAACTTTCCGGACAGTGTGAGCCGGACGAGCTTTCTCGCGCTGTCCTCTTCGAGGGAATCGATTGGAGGTCTACGTCTTGAGTATTTTCTGTCTTGACCGATATGAGATCGCTCTCGGCTCGAGTAGAACCGACATTTGGTCGAGTGCAAGGTAGACTAGAAGACGCAGAGGCTACAGTGTCCGTCGCGGACTCATCCTCATCTGCAGGCGTCCTGGTCACAACCTCAGGGGTCTCGAGCGCTTTGACCAATATAGCGGAGGTCACTTCGCAAAGTGGGACCTTCTTGGTTTCCTCTTCATCCTCAGCTTTGATGGCTTGATCTTCACAAACGATGGATTGATGGTCAGGCATAGACCAGTAAATCCTCCATGTGAACGAGATACCGCTGACCCAGAAGCCGTTCTCTTCGTGAGGCCCGAAGAACTGCGACTGAACGCTTGAGCTCAAGTCGAGCGTCGGGAAAGGGTGGCGACTGGCGATCACCTTGGATTGACAGAAACCCCTTAGCCATTCCAAAGTCTCCGCCTCCGCTCTGATAACCCTTTCGTGCCTCTGGTCCTCACCGAAAAGGCGATTCACGCAGTATGTTTCTTGACCGCTGTCTTCACTACGTATCGCCTCGGCGGCTTTCAAGAATACTGTTTCGCCGAAGTTGTCTGCTCTTGGACGTCCCAAGGACTGCTTCAAGGCTTCACAAATTCTCGACATGCCGTCCCTAACGATTAATCGAGGATAATCCTGGAACAAGGGCTTGTCCTTGAATGTGATCCCCTCATGATCATGTAACTGCAACGCTATGTCATCCGTTCCGTATTGATACTTGGATTGGTTTCCTTTTCTCAGCCACTTGCGGCCGTAAGACATAGTGGGATCGAAAAGATATCAAGAGCTCGCTGTACTTCTTGTAGTTCAAAGCGGAAGGAAGGGTTCTTTGCGCAAGGCTGATACGGGGATGGCGAAGTTTGTGGTACTTTAGCGACTTCAAAGGCAAGTGACAGGCGTATAAGCTGGTCTATATAGAGGCAACGAATATCGGATGGAACCGGCAATGAAGGTGAGCGGGTCATCACTCCTTTGTTATCGCCGGAGCACCTGGTTTGTGTAAAGCGATAGCTATTCTCACGCTGAACTGCCCAGTGACGTTCGCTCGATAGGCTTTCTGGAATGGGCTATTGCATTGAACCCCCGAAGAGCGCCGGTATCCCAAGATTCGGTAGTCTCATCATGATCATTCTACAGGCCATGTAAGCGCTACACAAATGGTGGAACTCAGTAACTGCACCTCCTTCTGCATCCTTCACAAAAACACTGAACCACGATGCCCTCGTACCATTGATCAGACGGAATGTTTCTCCTCTCCTGTGTGGCTCAGACTTTCACATGCCCCGCACCAACTCGAAACATGTTCAAGTTTGATCTTCCAGTATTTCCCTTGGATCCTACAGGCCAAGGTGAACATTTCTGGTGGCATCGTCATATCAGTCTGAAGAGGGCGCGGACGGTGCAGTTCCGACTGAGAACAGGCTTGGCTGATTTTCACTCTCTATCTTTACCGGTGTTGCGCCAGTAGATTGCTGCATGCTTTGTTGCAACACAGACGATACTTCTGACGTCTGCGCGCCTGTAGGGACGAGTAACGGTTCCTTCGAGCTCTCCGGCAATGATTGAGCATCATCGTCTTCCGCCCTGAGCCCGAGGTCTTCAGCTGTTGCCAACTCAGTCGCCGCGACTCCTATGATCGAAAACGCTTTCAAGCTTCCTCGCACGATCCCTTCCGCAGAAGTTTTCCAGTTGATCTTCCAAGTAAGTGACAGGCCGGTCTCCCATTCTCTGCGCTCGCCTTGCCACAACAGCATGTAATGAGACTCTACCTGCATCTCGACGTAGAGCTCATCTCTCACTAAGCCCTTCAGTCTATCGAACAGTGTCGCTGCGATTCCGGTACATCTGCCAGGCAGTTTCCTTCCGCAGCCGGGAATGAAATGGTCAGTTTCGACGACACCGTTGTCCGTAACTGTCAGCACGATTGCCGGTACATCGCGATTGGCGATGTTGAAGGTCGTCCGCCTTTCCCTGTGCACTGCGAGACCGAAGTCGTCCGCGGAAGGACCGTAAGACTTCGTCAGACAAGAGGCAAGTTTCAGACTTGCCAGACCGACTTCTTCGATGATCCACGATGCGCTCTCGTCGTCCATGATCTCTTGATCATTGAATTCCGGCACACGGGTAACTTCCGCCCCGTATCGAAACTTGTCACCTTCCCCTGTTTTCATATAGCGAAGGTACTGGGTAGGAGCCATGGCGGAGAGAGCGAAGCAGAGAAAGAACGGAAAGCTAGTTGAAATGCGAGATTTTGGGTCCAAGTCGGTTCGAGAAATTTGCCGTACGCCGGATCCCAAAGACGGATGACACCCCACATTTGGTTTATATACTGCCAATGGGTACCGGTAACTCGCCCGGAAGCGGTACTTCCTTTGTTATGGTCGGGCAGCCTGACTTGTTGGGTGGACCATCGTTTCTCACGCTGGAGCGGATGTTCATACTCTGTCGGTGAGAAATAAGCCCTGGGAGAACGGCAACCTTCAAGCGCGCCAGGACCAGATCCTGGCTGGGACACGATACATCCACATCACATCCCCGCAGCATGACAAATTTCCTTCCGCAACCGCTTCCACCTCATGCCCCATCACCTCTGAGTCCGTATAACCCATCACAGAACGAGAACCGCACCCACCAACGCAGCAACGGCGCCCAGCCCTCCCACACGCACCATCGCCGCACCAGAAGTAGGCGCCGCCGCTGTCGCCGCAGTTCCCGAGGGAGCTGTAGACTCGACAGCAGAACTCGAAACGCCCGTCGCCTGAGCCGGCGCCGAAGTCGATGAACTCGGGGCGGTCGTCTGCGCTGCTTCCGTTTCCGCCGGAGCAGACCAGAGCGATGTCGCTCCGGTGGGCTCGCCGGCTGCGAGGGTGGCCCAAGCGGTGTTCACGATGACGGAGCTTGCGGCGGATATTGCGCTGTAGCAGACGAGGTTCGGCATACAAGCACAGATTGACGAAAGACAAACATACCTCGATAGCGCAGAAGCCGATTCCTCGGGACTAGAAACCCCTCCATCATACGTCGGGTCCGACTTCAACGGTGCTTGGGAACGCTTGCAGGCCACTTTCAACGCGTCGAAAATGTCTCCGACGATGGCTTGCTGTACCGGTAGTTATTGTTAGCACAATGATGGAGGGAACAATAGCGATAATACTTACATCACAGACTCGGCTGACGCACGAGGTGAGGGAGTTCGTCCATCCTTCATCGTTGCACATGCAAGCGGCATCCTCTGCTACGCACTATCACAACACACCTATCAGCATCATGCCTGCCAAGTACGAGGTGTCCTACTCTTGGGCTATTACTCTGACGGAAAGTCGATTCAGTTATCTTATCGCGTCAGGGGAAAGGAGACTCACGGAATCAGCGAACGCAGCCATGGAACAAAGCGTCAAACAATCTGCCGCATTTGATGGATCCGCTTGGCCGAGGATACCACCGACTTCATCTGCTGTTGGCGGGTAACTCTGGCGGACTTGTAAGGTGTGCTGTTCGCGAAAATGTCAGCAATAGGAGGACAGGATGGTGCGGGGAGACGTACAGCTGATGCGAGGGGGATCGCGAGCACGAGGAGGGGGGAGAGCTTCATTATGGTGGTTGTGACTGGATACGAGGTGCAGTGATGGACGAGGATTCCATGTTGTTATAACTGTCGCTGTTGATGTTGAGAGACGAGGGAGGATGGAACCGCATGGGTAAAGGCAGGAAAACAATAGACTTCGTTGATCCTTGATGTGCGGATAGGAGTTCGGAGTTCACCGCTATTCGATCACGCGTTTGTCTCACCAGGTCGGAAGCGGGATGATGACCTCTTTCCTCTCATATCCTCTTCCAATGTATCGCCCTTAGACCCTGACTTCTATCTTTCCCTACGCCGATATTCCCTTAAAACACAGCGCCCCTCAAGTCCAGCGGAAGCGTGCGGACGATATGTCCACCATCTCGAAAGGAACGCGACACCGGAGGAAGGTTTCGGAATCGGACCCGCAAGCGGTATGAGCGGCGTTCAGTACATGGCGTCAGCGCTCTGGGCGTGGCCCGTTTGTTTGCAAGGTGACTCCAGGGAGACCCGAATGTCTGATGGTCCGTATTCATCGCAATATCGCTCCTGACTCATCTGACGCAGACGCCGTATCTCCTCCAAACCGTAAAGACTTTTGGACTCGCCGACATAGCCTCGAAGATAGTATTATCGTCGTACAGCAAGAACGGCCTGATAACATGATCTCTTCCTACCGTCTCTCGACATCCCTCTTCATTCAGATCGGCTATCCCGTCGGCGAGGACATCGACGTCGCCCGTACCGGAGCACGCACCCACCGCCTGAAGCCCCGCTCCTTGGCATTGAGAGAGGAGCAGGAAATGCTGGACAGCGGCGTGACTTCGGGTCGCTTGGTGTGAACGCCAGGGAAGGGTTGAGAAGAACTTCAGGCGAAAGAGGATAGCAGAAGAACGGGGTTTCGTCAGTCGTGTAACACGGAAGATACGTGAGTCGTCCTGTTCGTCAATCGTTTTGCGTCGAGACTCATCCGTCTTCTGAAGAAAGCCGTCGGTCATACGACCCCAGCACGTCAAAGTATCTCCTACACGGACAGTCCCCGTACCGTTGTCACCGTGCAACTGGGAATGATTTCGGCGGACAACTCGACAACAGGCCGAAATGACGGATGTTTGGCAGGTCGCTGTCGGATCGTTATCCGGTTGCCGACACCTGCGAGGTGGAAGCTAAACACGGGATAGGGCATGTCGTTCTCGGTGGGTGCCAGGCCTTGCTCTATCATCCATTGCGACGCTTATCACACTATAGTCGTATCCAGTAATACCCTGTTCATTGTGATGATAGCAATTGTCAAAAATTCTTATCAATCGACATACCGCTACGACATGCTGGAGATCATGTCCCCGTCTCTACGGTCGACGCGTATCATCTCCGAGGCTAACACAAGATAGCCGTGCAGCGGCGAATTGTCCATCTAAACTAGCCCCGTCGCTCCGCTCCTTACGCTCCTCGCTCTCTGACCAACGGCATCCCAGCAAAACGCGGTCATGGGCACATGACTGCACTCTGTCACAACGCTACGATGCCGCACGCGAGGAACGCCGTCAATACCGTCGTCGATTGCCAACTCGCTCTCAAAGTGAACGCGGACGATGTCCCCGATTGAGTGGAAGGCGGAACGGCAGCGGATGACGAGCCAGCGTTCGTGCCGGTATTCGTGGATGTCGTGCTGCGAGAGATCACCGCATCAGCCTGGATCCCGATTCGCGCCGATTCGCGCCGCTGGTGACATACCTGAATGTGGCGGTACTCGTAGGCGGGACACTTGTCGGCGGAACCACCGTCGCCGTCGCGCTCATCGACACGCCTACTCGACTTCTACTACTCGACATCGAGTCCCCTCCCGTGAATTCACATAACGAATTCAAAGCCGTCGCCGCCAATGGGAAATCCGTCTCCTTCAACCCGGGGAGCTATCAGCCCGATCGCGGGCATATGCGAATGAAGGCTTACGGAGCAGGTACTGTTCGCACAGTCGAGCCATGCGGAGAGCGTAGGAGTGTCGTTGCAGATGCAAGGTATGTTGGATGATTCGCACTGTGGAGGGTGAGACGCTGCAGTTCAAGAAGTGAAGCGACGCTTACATTTCCCTAGGAAGTAGTTGCGCGGCGTCAGCGCGAAGCATAGCGGCGTTCTTTGTAGGACTTACGGCTACTGATGCCGCGGACGTGAGGCAGATATCAAAACATACAGGAGCAGGGCCCTCATTCGGAGTCGCCGGCCTGTACGACACCAAAGTGAGTCCACATGTCAAATGAGTGTATGTCACTCACGAAGTAGGCATAGCCGTCGAATGGCTAACGCTGCAAACCTCCGTCGAAGTCGCCATGATCAAAGAGGTCTCCATTCTACTGACCGACGTCATCGCACTCGGCCCAATCGCACCTGCATATGGCGCACAGAGTGCATCACCCGCCATCACCGCAAACGGAAATTCGGATTGCTGCGACGCAAGTCAGCGCGGACACGGCGGGATCGGGAGCACGGCGTACGGAGCATGATTTGGCGAGACAGTCGAGCGTTGCGGCGAGGACGACGGGGCTCCCGCAGACGCAGGTAGTGTCGGATAATTGGCACTGTGTCGGTCAGTATTGTGGGACAACGATAAACCTTTCGGACGTACAGTTCCCTTCGAATGCAGGTTGGGTATTAATAGCGAATACGATCAGCCACACGGACCTACCGACGCAGTGACGCCCTCCATCAAACACGCGTCGAAGCAAGCGGGGGGAAGACCAGCATCTTGACGCTTGATTGGACCATCCAGGATCTTCGCCGCATCGACATCGAAAGCCACGTCGGTTTCCCTTGCGAGACGATCGGTGTTGCCAAGTTGGACAGATTGGGAGATGACGCCCGACAGCAACGACGCGCCGAGGAGAATGGTAGCGAGCTTCATTGTTGCGTCCTACTTGGGTGATATCGACGGATCGACTGTGAGACGTCCGCAGGATGTCAATGTGGATGAGCAGCACAACTGAAGCTCCTTTTCCGTAGGCGCGTCAATGACATACTTCTTGCCGTTCATGTGCTGAACCAGCTGCGGAACCCCTCAAATTGGTGTAATGTGTCTGATCGCCGATAGGGGTCGCGTTTCAGCTTGACTCAGCACGCCATGCGGAAGACTCCATGACCCGAGGAATGCAGCCACGCCTTGATCTGTCAGGTATGTTGATCAGTACATTTCACGACGTAAAGGCTGAGCCTGATGCTCCCCAGTAATCTTACACACATCCGCCGAAATGCGATGTCGTCGCTCTATATGCCATTGAAACGGTCGATATATATACTCAACAGATCGATTCTATCGTACAACCATTGTACAACAATTGAAGCGCGATCGCTTTTTCCAGGAATCGATTTCCGCCGCACAAGACGACACCGTTCCGCACTCATCACCAATTCCCACATTCGTCTGTTGCTTGTATATCGCTTTCCTCGACTGGCGACCCGAATGCGCTCACTGTCGCATCTCAATTCCATCTGGCGCTTTCACATTCCCAACACGACAACATGACCGAGAACGATCACCGCAAGCAAGCTCCACGGCGACGTTGCTTGTCGGGCACCGGCACCCGTGAATCCAGAGGGAGTTGTTGGCGGGGTAACGGCTGAAGCTGAAGCGCGCGTAGAAGTGGTACCGATGGTCGACGGCGCACTGTGCAACAATTGCACTTTATCTGATCCTCGGCAGTTCGTCGCGGGGAATACCTACCTGAATGTTGCGGTGCTTGTCAGCGGAACGGCGCCAACGGGAGTAGCTGGTCCAGAGCTGATCCCCACCGACGTCGGGCTTCGAACAGGTCAGACATGCTTCAAAATGTCGTCATACGAAAAGCTTACAAAACAGAATCGCCGCTCAACATAGTCCCGTTCCCAGCGATTGACGGTGTCGCGATCGGCGGAGCCATCACCAACGACGTCAACGTCTCGATCCCACTGACCGGCAACGCGACGCTCGACCCGACTGCAATCTTGAATGGCGCACAAAGGGAATCAGCGGCAGCAATCGCCCGAGCGTAGTCGGGTTGCTGTGTGGGCTTGTCAGCCACAGTACCGGCCGCGGGAGAAAGAACGCACAGAGCAGGCCGGAGTGAGGCATTGAAGTAGTAGGGCGTAGATCGTTGGGTCTCGGCAAATGCAAGCGGTGTCCGTGGGTTGGCACTAGGTGTGTATTTGTCTCTAAGCGCGACACCTTAATCTGCGTTTGTACTCACGGTTCCCTACATTTAGGCGTCAGCGGTGAACCAACTTTCACAAAGCGGAACTTACGGCACGCGTGATGGACGGCATCAGACACATATTGAAGCACACCGGTGGATCCGCAACATTCTGGCGTTTGTCGAAGAATGTGGGATATCTGATTTCGACGGGCGGAGTCTTGATGGCCGGAGCGGAGACGGGAAGCGCAGTAATGGAGGGTGTGGCGGAATCTCCAAGAGAGCAGAGGGCGTCTCCAGCGTCAATGGCCAACGGGAAATCAGAGTCCTACGAAGGGATCAGCGCGAATGGAACGCTGTGGCATGCGGAAGACGTACGGAGCAAGTGTAGTAGAGGCAGTTGACCCATGAGCTGATCGTCGGCGCGTCGGAGCAGATGCAAGGGGTGTCGTAGATTCGACACTGCGAGATGGTGAGCGGAAGCTTTAATCGGATAGACAGAAGAGCTCACACTTTCCTGACTCGCAGAGGTGGACAATACGGTCAACGACCGTATCACGGCATTCCGCACGCCGCAGACATACCGATTCAGCGCCAGTGGAGACCAAACACGCATCGAAGCACATCGGAGGAGAGCTCGGCCGAGGAACCAGAGTCAAGCATGCTGTGTCAGAACCGAGACTGGATGCATCACGAGAACTCACCGCCAAAGACACCAGGGGCAACCAGACTAGGAGCAGGGTGACAGGCTGCATTTTCGGTACCAAAGCCAGCGCTGGATGTGATGATAGTCCAAGACGATATGATGTTGAAAAGTATAGCGCCTCCAGGAGACAAGACTATGTTACCAAGGCCCGTCAACAACTTCAATGACTGAAGACTTCCTCTCCGCGCGCGGAATTCTAGCCCGCGATCCCGCGTCAGGAGTAAGGAGTCGCGTTTCATGTCTGAACTGGCGCATCACGTGCGGTGTGTTATTGTTTGTCGCTGTCTTTGGGTTATCGGGCAACGAACTGTCAGCTGGATGAAACGAGTAATATCTGCCTCGAGTACGACTGCAGGTCAGTAGAGATATCCTCCTTTGACCAGCAAGGGGTAATTGGCTCGTTGTCCAGCCGAACAAAAGCCGCCGCACGCACTTGCCGTTGCTCTAGCCTTGTCGCGGTCGGGTGTGACGTGCAGTCTTGGCAAAAGACTTGCACTTACTGTGAGTGGCAAATGGCCTCCTTTTGTTTCTTGCATTAACTCCGATGAATGCTCGGATCATCTGAGCTCTTGATATCGCAGATATTACGCAAGAGTATAACTCGACCTGACCGCTGTTTTCGGTTTGGCGTTAGAGCGTTCTCCCTTTCCAACTGGCTACTTGAGGCGCGACGACAAGAGATTCCTGTATCGCCCTTTGATACTACGAAGTAGGTAGTGGGGGGAAACCCTCTCTCAACAGTACTGATGACTAGAATGTTCAGGTAGCAATCATCATCGTTGCACCATGTCATTCGTTCTTCCAACGCGGTCGAAGCGTAGATTGTCCGGCGACGGGGAGCGAGATACCTTATCGAAACGGAGCAAGTCCGTCCCCCTCCAGAATGATCGTGACAGTAACAGGGTGACCGAGAGTTCCACCTCGCTGCTCGCAGCCAATGCCAGCGAATCGGACATACCGTGGAGCTTGCGTACTGACGAGCGAGCAGAGCTCTTCTGGAAACATTGGTCCCCCATCGAGGACTCGCTTGCCCGGATCGATACTCTATTGCAAAACGGCGCTGACGAGACTGACGAAGACGGATACGCCGCTTGGGATAATGAATACCGGAAGCGCACGGGAGGTCGATACCAACATGCCCCTGATTGGATGGCAGACCAACTTAGCTCTTGGATGTCTGAACATCCCGAATGTACCGTTCCTAAACTACTTGAAGACTTTGGCGAGCTGGAAAGGGTGACGACAGAACTCCAACAAAAGGACCACATGCCCAAATTATTTCCGCATCTCGATCAAGCAGCATTTAGCGAAGAATGGGAAGCCCTCAGCGGTCGAGTGAAACAAATGAAAGAAGCCCTGAAGGATCTTGACTTCGCGGAATGCGACTTGGCATCTGTTAACGATTCTGAAGGGGAAGAGACCCGAAGCAGGGCAAGCTACAACGGCAGCGCAAGACGAGCGAGCTCCCGTCTCAGCGCTCTTTCGACTGAGCTGTGATCGTTCCCCGCCAGAACTGACATATCGAAATTGGGATGACTGGCGGAGCACATAGCCCCCTGACATTCCATCGGAAAAGCCGCCGCGAGAGGTATGAGTTGTGACCAAGGTACTTAGCTCTGTATGACACTATTTCTGGTATACATATCGACGTCGTGTGTTCTTGCCACTATCTCTGTTGTTCAGCTCATGCGATTATGAGAAGCTCGTACCACTGATTGTCCGTTCATGTTCACCCGATCCCCGCAAAGGTTCATATCGTTCCACTCTCCCACTCGAACTCTACCAGAACATGTTGCCAGCGAGGTACGATATAAAAAGGGCGATCGCCGTGCCGACCACCATCACCGGAATAGAGTACGACGGCGTCTGATGTTGTCCCGCGATAGCTTGAGCGGTCGATCGGGACGAGGCGGAGTTGGTGGAAGATGATGTGAGTCTGCTGGAGGGGAAGGAAAAGGTACTGTTTGTACAAGTTGTCAACGTGTGAGTGAGGAGCGAATTCTGAAGCACACACACCTGACTGGAGGAATAGAGCTGATTCGGCTGGTGCTGGAGGTGGAAGTGCTTCGGCTGGTCAACGATCGGATTCTGACGGTGGTACCAGTGGGTCTAAAATAAGGGTTAGCGTCGAATCAATATGCTGAGGCAGGAGGACAATGCAAATGTCCGGCGCACCGTCTGCTCGTTGATACTGAAGTACGACGACTAGTTCCAGTTGTTCGCGTACCCATCGTCACGCCAGTCCGACTGCTTGTTCCGCGAGAGGACCCGTCTTCTGTAGTTCCGCTACTTGATTGAGTCGCAAGGGATCTGGCTGTTGTCCTAGTGGAAGCGGAGCGGGTCGAGGTGCGAAGGGTCGCGGATGAAGTTGTTCCGGAACAGGTGGAGTTTCCGAATCGGAACGCGCTGATACGATCTGCTGCCTGCGTCATATCAATGGATTCTATCCGTAAATTGCAAGACGTAGAGGGGATGATTGTTGACCTACGGGGCAGAGAGACATCACGCAGTTGGTGATGGCGTTCAAGGTGACTTCATCCCGACAGATACACGCGTAGTCGTTACTATTGCACTACCGAGATTCATCAGCTATCCGAGAACTGGGGAGGTGAGTGATCGCCATGTTCTTACGGTGGTCTGGGACGCAGAAATAACAATGTCAATTATTGCTGGCGAAGGAACAGTGCAATGCTTACACCATCAGTAACCGCCAAAGCACTAGAAACACAAATATCCCAGCATGCAGGAGGCTTCGGGTCCTGTCGTTTGATCAACGTCTAGGTTGTGCCATCGTAAGGGAGATCGACGGATCATGCATCAGAGCAACTCACACCCGAAATCAGCAAGAAGAAGACCAACAGAACGAGCGTGCGTTTCATGATCAGGCGGAGGCGTCGAGGTATACTTCCAGGCAGGTCGTTGCGCCTGAGCGGATTAGGTACTGATAAGAGAGGTGAAGAGGGTGGGGCGTGCGTTGGCCAATGGGATGAGAATGCCGTTGCGGGGACCATTGGTAAAGTAATCATGCTAATATTGTCCATCAAGCGACATACCCCTATCTCGAGAGGCGTCACGTGCCGCACAAGGGGTCGCGCATCGTTGATCCAAATTGTTCAAGTCGATGTTCTTTCGCAACCCTGGCCTGTTGAAAACTCCACAGCAAATACGAGGCCATGGACAGTCCATGCGTTGGATCCCGAGGCGTCTCACCGCATAAGCTACGGCAGAGTTACCTAGAGCACCGGAATTTTCCGTAAAATCCTTCTATCATGACTGATGATGGATAGGATATTAGTGGACGACTCTCAGAGAGATGTGTCATCATACGATGCGACTGAAATTCAGCGAAAACAACCATCTGTGATGCGCACATCAATGGAATCTCCCTTGATGCTGGACACTGAATTCGTAAGATGACGAGACAAAGTTGAGCACGTCTTCCGGAGACGAGCAGACACATCTTCAGCCTTCCACTCACCCTTCAGAATTCTGCACATATCGCTTGAGCTACGAAACGCTTGCCGTCGGCCGTTCATCGAATGATGACTGTGACCGAATTAAGGGGGAATGTGACAAAGGAAGGTGGGGATTCCTGTTAGGGAAAAGCGAGCGAGTGACGGAACTTGAGCGGATATAACTGGGAGTTGATGTAAGGAGATTTCGAAAGTCAGATGCCGACTACAGGGAGATTGGACACCGGGGCATAATACATCCCTTGTCAATACTTGTACGATCCATCCTAGCAGCACTTAAATCAATAACGACATGCCATCTTCCAGTCGCAAGCAGAAAAAGATCCCCAGTAAAACCAGACACGGCGACCCATCGCAACAGACCCTGGAAGAGCTGGAAAGTGTTCTGCGCATCCTGGACAGGGGCTGCCGCGGGAGATGCATTCCCACCCCAATCGATGGATTCTGGCGGTATGTTGCGATAAGCTTGGAAGGATCTTCGATACCATCGGATTCTTCACGAAGAAGACCACAACACGGGCTACTCCATGGATTGAGGGGACTAAAGAGCTTTACAAAGCTCTACGAATCGTATCTCTTGACAGCCCAAAGCCGCCGGCTCTGCAAAGAAATACCTTCGACAGAGCACGGAAGACATTGCGGAACAGCTTTACAAGCGAAACGTTCGCCGCCTACGTAAACTTCTGGGTCAACTTTGCACGAGCTGAGGGGGAGCGATGGCACACGAGTGTTGCCGAACTCTTCGAAGTCTGCCGTGTCGTCTGTCCTTGGGCTTTGAAAGAAGCAGAATCAACCGTAAACACGACACTTGGCAGGATCTTTGACACCGGCAGACCAGATACTTCCAGCTCAAGATCAAGCTTTGGATGCCAAGATGGTATGACTATCCCCTCATCATATATCAGTGGTAATAACGGCACCGATACATCTTGCGCTGAGGCTCCTGTCACGATCAGCGATGCGACTGTTGGAATGCCTTACAACGAGATGGCTAGTTCTGCACTTCCTGTTCGCATTCATCGGTCTCTCCCCCTGTCTTCTCCTGTAAGCTCTGCCCATCCGCGAAAAGGTCGACGTGATGCACGAGTCAGGCCTTCTCGACACCAATCAGATGACAAGCGCTCAAGGCAGAGAACGATCGCCTCTGCTCAGCCTGAACGCGGCACCGGGCATACAAGGGAGAAGTCCAGCTTCAGTTGCTTCGGATTTTCCAGGAAATCCCCGTCACCTACGCTACCATCTAGATTTCCCACTCAAGCGACATCCATGTCTCGAACGACAGAGAAGAAGCGAACTGATAGCGGATGGTCAAGTATTGGAAGATCAAGCCAGCGGTCGAGACGGTAATGACGGCTCGTGCGCGTCATAGATCTGTGTATCACTCAAAAATGTAGTCCGCGGGGGACATTGTAAGACTCACCGGGTATGATCTATGTCGCTAGTGGAATGACAGATTTCATACCTGGACTAGCGCAGTCATCTGAGACCCCTATGCCAGGACCTTTCCTCGTGCAGCCCTTGTCCCGGCGTTTCCTGCTATACGAGACATGTAAATCTGAACTTTTTCCTCGAGCTGCGCTCCATTTATGCAGCACCCTCCCATAAGAGCTGTCGCAGGTGTTTCGGCAATGGCGGAAGTACGACAGGGGTATTCCTGCGGAATAGGCAGGCCTTTGCTGTGTGACCTGATCTGGCCCTGATGACAAGCCTAACGGACTCGCGATGCCTTTGCATCGTCTTGAAAGGTGTCTCATGTTTTATACACAGCATGACGCAACTTATCAGGGGGGCGGAGATTTTGGCGAGGAGAGCTTTTCAAAGGAATTCTGGGGCAGGGGAGGTTTTCGGGTTAGGCAATACTGGCGTAGTTCAGACGGACGATCTCGATTCCGAAGTATATATATGTGGACACCGCTTGGCTCCTGTAGAACGAGTACCCCGGCCCCCATCGAAAAGTAGTTCAAGTTACTGCACCTCTCGTGCGCTTCATCTTGGTACTTAGAGTCGCGTTTCCCAAAGGCTCATTGAGCTTGAGTCCTTGACCACGTATCAGTTTCGCCGTGTTTCCGATTCCGACATGCCCTTTTGGAGATCCAACCAGACTGATGCAAGTGACAGGGAAAGACGTAAAATATGCAGACGGATCTTACAAGATCCAGCCTACCAGCTATACTTAGATGCCGCCGAGATCCAAAAGCTTCGCTACCATTCGCCAAAATGGAACCATATCATGATAGACTCCCGAGGTAATAGAATTCCTACGCTGGAAGAGATCTGCAATCTCGCGATGAAAGTGATGCAATGGGCACCGACTTCGGGACCCGGAGTAGAAGAAGGCCTTCGTCATTTCCAGGTGTTCTTTGGAAGCGGCTATAAGGCGCGCATGTCAGACGTGGGATCGAATGTCATTGCTCACCTGAAGAATATCCAAAACCACTACCAGGCCGCACTGCAATCGGATCCGGTCAAGTTGCTGGAGGACATCAACAAGCTAAGAAGGATTGACGGGCTTGAGCCCCAAGCTCATATTGGCCATGTGGACGTCCCCTCGCTTCAACACCGCTTGAAGGGTGGTCAAGTGAAACGAAGGGAACCTGGGTGTTCTATCTTCTCGCTCTTCCGCGGGGGAACCGGGACTCATCGGGAACACTCAACAAAGACAACCGCAACAACCGGCGCTCCCTCTTCTGCCCGCGGACATCGCCATGTTGCGTCTATGATCAGCACCCATGTGTTCCCAGCTGAACAGGGGCCAATTCCCCAAAGCGTTGCCTCTGATGGAATTTCGTCTACCGGCATCGAAAAACCGCGCGCTCGATCTCGTCCGTTGATGGGCGCTGAGCACCCTTACGGTAGGGGCACGCAGAAGCGGACTGCTCGAGTGCCTAAGAGTATAGGTACAGTTCATTCCACTAGATCCTCGATGAGCCAAGAAGCATCGCCAATCGACGTTTCTACTTTGCATCGTCGGCATCCTTCGGGAAGGCTGGAAAAGGAGGCACTTGGTCCGGGCTTTGGCAATGCCTTTGCTCGGGGAGGGTATTGGGCCGGCAAGAGCGTCGAGACAGCTTCGACTGCCGCGAGAACGGCTCGGAGTGCATTCTCCCCTTCGGAAGTTTCATCCGACGACAAAACCGCCACATCTCCATCTATCGATCCTGCTTTGGTCCCTCGGCGCTCTTCCTCCCTTCCCAAATCCGCCCAAGTCAAGCAGGTGCGAAGGAGCAAGGTATCTCAAGGCAAAGCAAGGGTACCCGAAACTGACGACAGGAAGGAATTCCAAGGGGTTGGCCGCCGTTCGTCCACTCATGGGCACAGCCTCCGAAGCACACACGGACCTACTTCTACCGCTCGTCACACCACCTCTCCAGCGTCGAAGCGATATCCCAGATCCGGTGCACGACGCCAGCCAGACTCCACTCGCACCGGTATCGCCGCGTCGGTGACTTCCCATCTAGGTGAGGCTTCTGCTTCAACGATACAGTCCCGCGGTGCAAAGGAGTCTTCCGCATCCTCAAACGCGAAAGAACGACACGTCGTCTCCTCTAACACTCCTCCTTCACGTGTTGGTAAATTCGCTATTGGAAGAGTCCCGTCCGGATCGGGTCATGGGCGACCCCGGGCTCCGCGAGGGTCTAGGCACTCGAAGGCGGTTGAAGGACCAGAGTCGCTCGAACTGGCGACTCTTTCTCGGACAACGAGGTCTACGTCCGGCGAATCTGCCGACGGCAGTACCTCCTCACGTCTTGTGTCGTCTCGGGTTGATGTTCGGCCGGATCCTCGTCTGCACAGGCGTTCCGGCGCAGTGTCGCGACTGAGAAGGAGGACCCAGGTGTCTGACGCAAGGCCCGATTCCTGTGTTCTACCTGCGCCTTTTTCTCCGACGATTCAGTCTAAGACTTCGAGATCTGTGGATCCTGTCCGAGCTTCTAGCACTAGGGAAGGGCTCGTTAACGGCATATCCGATGGATTGGTTGCCGACGCTGCGAGTCTCTACCCCGAGTTCAGTCATCTGGGACAGCCGTATCAACGTGGACTCAATGGTACGTGACATTCACTTGCCTGAGTCGTTCTTTCCGAGCTGATTCCTCCCTTAGGTGAGATGGAACGACAGTCACGGGCCCTCTCCAGTGGTTCCTTGTCCCCCGGGATCGCTTTTGCAGATTCCCCGACCTTGTCTGGGCCCGCTTCGCCGAGACTGGTAGTCAACGACTTGACGTCCAAGAGAGGGTCTACTGACAGGGAAAGTCGGCTGCCCCCATCCGTTACTGGTGATTCGCGGTTCCTCGAGGTCGATACCTACAACGCATCAACTCTACGGCGGGTGCCATCTGCAACATCGTTTGCGTCGTCTGGCGGCAGCTCGCTCACAGATGATCCCTACCGTCACCTACCCGCCACCACGATCGTGGGGATGTTCAAGGATCCGTTCGGCCGGGTGATCAGTCCCGGCAGCCAATAAGACGCGCGGCTGAGGTAGGAGAAGAAGGCGAGAAGACGTGTGGATTTGGGAGTAGCTGTAGCTTGTAACATAGTTTCTGTAATATATGTTCCGTATCATGAACGAATAGATGGTCGAATTTGCGCTCCTAGTGAAACGGTACAACGGTACCAGCCAGCAGGGCATGATTTGAAGCTGCAAACCCGCACGTAGCACGAGCTCATATTGATCAGAGTCCCCTCACTGACAGTCGCGCCCGGCGGCCGAAACTGGACAAAGAGAAGCGCGCCTGTCGAAATTTTGAGCAAGCGCACTCGTTTGGCAGGGGCATGGACAGTGTGATATATGGTGCATGTTCCCCCCCTCTTCCCTCTATATACTCCCCCTCCCTTCCCCCCCGGATAGTCATGCAGTCTCCCGAAGCATCGACATCAAGACTACCTCTTCCTTCCTCCACCCCGCGTCGCACTCCGTCAGCAAAGGGGAAAGAAAAGGCCTTGACGACGGCAACGACGACCACGACGGCAGAGACAGATGGCGCAGCGAACCTCGCCGCCTTGCCGCGACATGTGGTCGCGCGGTTGAGGAAGAAGAGCGCGGCGTTGAACCTTGATGAACCGGCGTTCCAGCAATTCGCGAAAGAGTACCTTGCCAAGCATCCCGGGTTGCTGGCCAAGGCGGCGCGGAAGACTCGGCGGCAGGAGGATGAGGAGGACGACGAGGGCGAGTTGAAGGAGTGGAAGAGTTGCTTGGTGGTGGAGAAGCCGAGTAATGCGTATGCTCCTGTATGGACGCAGGATGGGAGGTGAGTTGCGTCAGGTTCGGTTGTTTGGAATGCGTGTTGACGTGTTTTGCAGATACTACTTTCTCGCATCGGGTTCAACACTAAACATCCACGCCGCCGTCTCTCCCGACTACCCCCACATCTCATCCCTCCCCTCACCCACGTCCACCTCGGAAGGCCACACTGCCCAAATCATCTCATACGCGTTGAACCCATCCAACCCACTCCAAGTCCTCACCGCCTCTGAAGACGGCTTCATCAAAGTCTGGGACTGGACCGATGGGCGGTTGATCCGGTCGATCAACCTGGCGGCCGCTATGGCGCAGGAGGATGTCACGCGCGAGTACAAAAAGGCCAAGAAGCACAAGGAGGCGGGGGACAAGACGGATAGGGAGGAAAGGGGAAGGAGGGTGATTACCCAGATGGCGGTGGGCATCGTTGGCGGCAAGGGCTACATCTATGCTGTCACGGGGTTCCCGGCAGATCATGATTCCCCCGGTACGTACAGTCTCTACCCTTCTGTTTGGCCGCATGCTTACCCTTGATCAGCTCGTTACCACCCACACGAAGTCATCCAGCTTCCCATCCGACTCAACACCAACGAAGCCAGCTCGGCCAACGTCCGATCGAGCATCCACAACGTCAACCGAAACCTGCGCAAGTTGGGCGTCCTCCCGCGTCCGCCCTCTGCGCTCGCGGTATCCCCGAAAGGAACCTACCTCCTCGCCACCGCCGGCGACGAAGTCTACGTCCGTCGTCTCGTCGCGACGGAATACACCACCCCGTGGATCCGACTCCCGACCCGGCACCAGCTGACCGTCGGCGCGTGGTGTCCGCTGGACCTGGGCGGGGGCGTGGCCTCGATGTTACAGGATACCGAAGACGAGTGGTTTGCCACCGGTGACGAAGCCGGACAGATCCTCCTCTGGCGTGGACTCGCGCAAGCGTTCGACGCCACGCCGGCCGGTAACCCGGCTGTCAAGCTCGAGACCTCGGCGTTCATCTTGCACAAGTTGCCGGAACGGACGTTACCGACGACCACGTATCACTGGCATGCGCACCCCGTCGCCGCGCTCGCGTTCACCGGTTCAGGCGGGCAGTTGCTTTCCGTCGGGGAGGAAAATGTGCTCGTCATTTGGCACTTGGATACGGGCAAGAAGACGTTCATGGCGCGGCTCGCAATGGGCGGGCTGTATTCCCTTGGTGTCAAGTCCGCCATGGCTGGCCAAGGAGTCGAGGAAGAGTACTGGATCGGCGCGCGGGACGGGACAACCGTCAAGATTTCGAGTTCGTCCGGTAAGACGACGACGATCGGCAAGACGGCACGCCTCGATCCGCTTGCACGTCACGCGATCAAGGAGAACCGCAAGTACCCCTTGGCCTACCATACCCCAACATCTTCGATGGTCCTCCCGTCCTCCCATCCATCCATCATCCAGTTCTACCAACCGACAACGCAAAAAGTCCTGTTCGATCTTGAAATCACGCCGTCCAACCGCGTCCGAGGGATGGGTAAAGCCGATGCCGTCGAGCAGGTCAGGGTCGACATGGTCGCGTTTTCGGACGTCGCGAGGAATGGGACCGTGCCCTGGATGGCGACGAGTGAGGCGCGGGAGGGCGATGCCGATGAGGGCGGGGGCCATGTGAGGAGTATCAAGATTTGGGAATGGCGGTTCGGGACGTGAGTCTCGTCGAGTGTTTGGTCGTTTACCCTTGTTGACTTTTGTTTTGCAGATACGTCCTCAACACGCACTTTGCCCGAGCCCACGGTGCTTCTGCCGTTACCTCCATGGTCTTTCGCGAACCTACCGCCGCCATCGGTGCCTCGTCCTCGACGGCCGCCAAAAAGCCCGAGATGCTGCTCCTGACCACGGCCGAAGACGGATCCGCCAAGATGTGGACGATCAAGCGTGGTGTTGCCGATACCCTGCAATCCGGACCTGGTAAGTGTCTCCTGCCAATCAAATCATCATCAAGTGCAGGATCGCGGGTCCAATGATGATAAACACTTCACAAACTCTAATTTTTTCCCTGAACCTCTTCTTCGGAAGGGTGTGTGGACTAATGATTCTGCAATCCTGAGAGACCCGATCCTGCACTTGATGGCGTGGTTCCATGCCCTTGACTTGAGCTGACATGCCTCGCTTGCACAGGTAAATCCAAGAAGAACTCGGTCGAAGGTCAGTGTCGGTTTTCTTTCCCTCCCTTCCCCTTCCAAGGCACTGCTGGTTCCCAGCTTCTATGATGACATATTTTATTCAAGCTCAACAGTCTTAATGATCCTCTATCCCTCGCAAGAGGGGGAGCGCTTCATATGTTGATCCACCTCTTCTTCTTTATCTCTGAGCCTTTGCTTTCCGTTGTCGTGTTCCTGTTCATCGAACGTATCGCTGACATAGCTTTACTCTGAACTCGAACAGCTTTCTGGGCTTTGCGTTCCACCTTCAACTACCAGAACCTGCCGGTTTACTCGTCCGCCATCTCTGTCGACGGCTCCTTACTCGCCCTGGCACAAGGCACGGTCGTCACCCTATGGGAAACGTCCTCTAACGTCTTGCTGCGCGTTTTTGACACGGCCGACATTGAAGGCGTTCGCAAGGTGCAATTCCTCGGGTCGGAAGGACGATGGCTCGCTTTCGCCGGTCAGAGTCGGGGTGTTGGGGTGTGGGATCTGCTGAGCTGTCAAGGTATGTCAGCGGTCGCTCACCGAGTTCGACACATGCTAATGTCTTCCCCATAGCGGCTTGGACTCTTCCCTTCTTCCACCAACACGAGATCATTTCGCTGTCTATTCCGTCGCAACCATACTTCCTGACGTCGACGCTTACGTCCGGGCCGTCACCGCACCAGCAGACCATCATCTCGTGCTTTGGCCCGCATACGCCCAAGCCGATCTTCCGTCGTGCTATTCCGGCCAAATTGTTGCAGGTCTGCGTATCGGGCATCAACTCGACGCATTCGGTCGACGCCTCGTCCGTCGAATTGACCGCCATCGCCAGGGACGGACGTACATTGCGAGTTGGTGAAGACGTCAAGCCCTTCCCCAAGCAGATTCAATCCGTATCAGTATCCGCCGCTACTGCTTCCGCTCAAGGGACGAGCGTCAAGACAACCAACCTTTCCATCTGGGAAGAGATGTTTGGCAAGAACGCCTTCTCATCGGCATCCGCCATCGATGCCGCCGTGGCCGAACCGACGGTGATGTCTTCCAAGCCTCTCAAGGACAAACGATCCAAGTATTCCAAGGTCTATGATGGACCTGCGACGTCGCTCCCGCCAATGAGCACGTTGTTTGACGACTTCTTGAACGACTTTATGGATGTCAAGACCGCTACCGCCACCTCACTCGTGCCAGAGACATCGACCGTCCGGTTCGCGGGTGACGGCAAGGAAACATCTTCGGTCGTTGACAGTGCCAGCGTCATATCCGAAGACGTGGCGCCACTGGTGGACATGCATATCAAGCGGGTCGGTATGCAAGATGTACAGGAGCTCGGGGACTGGTTCAAGAGCGTCGTTTTGACGAGCTCTGACGATGCACGTAGGTACTCTATCCCTTTGTCTTGTTTCCACTTGCTAATCATCTTCGTCTGACAGCCCCGAAACCTACAGCGACACCGAAAGCCAAGTTGGATGGAGCCCCTTCAAATTCAACAACCTCCAGCACACCAGCAGGAAGCGCCGCAAAGAAAGGCAAAGGCACCCCTGTCAGCTTGAAGAAGGGTATGTCGGTCGACAGTCCTGTTTCTGTTGGCAAGAAGAGAAAGGTTGTACCTGCTTAGATGACCATATCTATATGGGGGTTGCATACCTCCACATACATCGTCACATTTTTGCAAGCACTTGGGGCACAATGTGCTGACCAGAACAGACGCCAAGATGACTTCCAATTCTACCTCACAAGTGGTTTGGCGAGAGGCTGCGCTTTCCACCTTCGGACTTGCCTTCACGCTCGAGGGTCAATTGACAGAGGTGACGAGAGGTTGCGTCCTTTCTCCCCTCTACATCGCAGCTGCTTTTGTCGAATTAAACGCCTCGACACCTCTATGTTTTGAAAGGAGCGATTCCCCCATCTTGAGCTCCACAGAACGACGAGAGTATGGGAAGACCGTCAGAGGCACGATGTTTGTGAGGGATTCCGAATACATTCGTTGACACATCTACAGGTTTCTCGGCCGCCACCGTTTCCCCGTTACCTATACTATATACTCCTCGATTCACGTTTCAACGGCGTCGAAAACCCTCCATGCCAGATCCAGGTGCCGCAAGTCGCGCCGTGTGGGCAGGTCCGATATTCAGCAACTGTCTGTTCTTGTCGCTAGTCACTAGTCAGAGTTCCCGAGCGCATCAGCTGTGTCATTCCATCGAGTTGAGTCCGTCTGAGAAGACTGAAATCGTCGAGGCTTCAGGCGAGGATCCCACCGAGCTGTGGTGAGAGCTTGCGACCGATCCGGAATCGGTCGCACAAACAATAGAGAGCGCTGCTATCTCCCGCCAATCGGGATGATAGACACACGGGATAAAGCTCTTCAACTTTTTGAGAAAGAAGCGAAACACACGGAGAGTCTCTTCCTGGAACGCCGCTTTGGCCCTGTGATCGTCTTCGACGTATGTGAGGACCTCTAACAATTCAGCGATTCGCCTTTCGCCTTCGACTCGCGCCGTACCGAGCTGTGCATTACACCCAGCGGAAGTCCCTTGACAATCACCGTCCGTGGCGTTAGCCTTAGGGCACTCCATGCAAAAGGCTTTGTGGTACAGATCCAGCTCAGATAGCCATTGCTGCCAATTTGCTTGTGCGAATTGGTAAGATCCGAGCACGCCGACTACCGTGTATGCGCCCTCCGCAAGGGTGCAAATGGATCTCCATTGGGTCAACTGGTTCCAAAAAGCCCAGTACGTCCTGTCAAAAGAATCTTTCTTTGCTCTGTTTTCGTCTTGATCTGTGCTGTTTAGGAGAGGTCCTGTTTCTTGATGCTGGTTAACGATACGGTTCAGTAGATGGAGGAGCTGGTTCGCTTCATGCCCGAGGGGACCCCAAAGGGCGAGGAAGGATTTGAAAGACTGAGTCACGCTCTGGTGGTTCTGCTGAGGGTTCATGACGTTGAGTTGCTGCTTCAATGCGACTATCTACGATGGGTCTATATATCTGGAACCACTCGAAAAGGCAACAGTGAGAGAGCGTTGCTTTTATAGTAGCCCAGACTATTATCGTCTATCAATAATGAAAGGAATGCAAGTTTGCCTTCACAGGGTGTGCGGCTATATCGCTTTCTCCCCCATCGGCCTAACGATTGTGCGATTTTAGTGTGGATACGCAGACAGGTCAACAAGGAATCGCAAGGACAGCAAAGGCCATGGGGTAGGACAGCAAAGGCCATGTGGGGTTATCCTACTGCATATGCCAACAGGCTCTACGATACCAATGCGCCCTGAATTCAGGTTCCTCTCCACTTGTCCCCCGTACCCGATGCCTTTCGAGCAAAGCCGACTGGATCTTTCAGATGCACTCAATTTGAGACTCCAATAGCCCATGTCACCAACGCTCTCCATTAGACAGGGGTGCTGGGTGAAACAGGCTCCATTGCCGTGGGAAGATCGAAACGGGGCTATCTGGACATGATTCCGTCTCCATAGTCAGCGAGAGGGAGATCTTCTGCGCTCGCAGAATAGATGCCGATATATCTGTCTATAGCATTGCATAGGACTTCAGTCGGCTCTCTTGCCCTACTCTGACAGTGTCTCGCAAGCACGCAGAGACTTCGGCATTATATTGTCAGACTTTCCCTCTCCAGTATCGTGCCAGCCTTCAAGACGCAAATGAGGGCGAAGGCTCTTGAACTCCCTCCATTATCATATTTCATGATGGCATCATGACCGACGCTCACTTCAAGTTCGGTGCGAATCATTCTGCAGACGAAGCGCTGGTTGAGGCGTTCGAGCGTTCTGAAAACGTTGGAGAGGGAGGGCGGCTGGAAAGCCGGGATGTTTGCCCAGCGGTACTCGCCTGCGTCAAGCTGAGAACATTGTCGCTGATCAACGGATCACTCCCGAACGGAACATGACAGAAAAGGTGGATAAATTCTTCCAGCTTTTCTCGGACTTCTTTGGCTTCCTTGCGAGTCTCCTCAGGCGGTGCTTTCAGCCCCTGTGGTTGATGTTTCATGCTTCTCGGAGCTGATGCCAAGGGGCTGGTCGAGGGCATCGACTCTGCATGTCGGCTTAGTCCCGGCTCATACTCATTGGCATCGCTGGTTGCTCCGGTGACATCTGGAAGACACTGACGGCAGAACTCTTTGTGGAACGTTTCGATCTTCGTTTGAAAAGCCGTTCGGCACTGATCGGCGTCGGCAGGAAGGTGACCGAGTTGACACAAACTGCTTGCGCAAGTGCAAGCATGTTCCAGTTCTCAAGGCGAGCGGACAGCGCATCGTGGACCGCTGTCCAGAACGGGTCGCGTGGGGGGTCATAGTCAATGGCCTTCCTCAAGGACTCCAGCCGGCGGGCGATATCGAGTGCTTCTTCCTCTCGCAAGGGCCAGCGGATTGCGAGTCCTGCCCAGTCGTCGAACCTGACTGTGGACATGATCATGCGTTTATGGCGAGAACTGAAGTCTTGCGGGGCACTTTTGGAATAGGGGTGACAGCGAGACTGATAAAATATTGAGCGCAGCCGAGGACAGGGTATGCAGTACAGAGGTGCTCCCTATATCATGCTTATTGATGGGGACTTTAACAGGCAGACAGGGATCCTTTCTGGCTAAAGGTGTGTACGAAGAATGGAGCCTAGCACATTCCCCCTTTCAGACCCCCAATGGATCGCTCACATGCACAAACCTGTCGCCATGCGAGTATGCTGCGTTTCTACGAGGTTGGTGAATGACCACTTGTTCCAGAATTCTTTTCTTGATCAGAGATCTTCGAAGGCGGTTGCTTGAGAGCCAGGTTTGCTCTTAACAGCCAATCTGCTTTGAGCAGCGCTGTCAGCAACGAAGGCGGGGCTTGCAGATATGGGCCCGCATTCTGCGGGATGAAGGTGTACGTTTGCCTTGCGCAGCCATTCTAACAATGTCATCGTCAGTAGGCTGTACACCCGCTAATCGTACGACCCCGTTTGGAACCCCAGCGAGAGGATCGCGCCCAAGGTGTGGCTTTGATAGGCCATTGCGCTGAGACTCATCTGGCGCGCTGCCTACAAACAGAACTCGAACATCAGCTGCTCAGCATATATGATTCCCTTCCCTTACGATGAAACCCCCGCGAAGAGGGGGACCATAGAACCGTAGAAGCTACCCGTAGAACAGTTTCACCCGAAGAAAAATGAAGTCACATAAGAATAATTGACGCGTTTTGACCTGGACGCGTTGAGAATTGGTCGCTTCTATCATCTCTTGATGTTTGACCTCTTCTGTTTCTCCTGCAATCGACCTTTACACATCACCCTCGCGATGTCATCCTCGCCCTCACCTCCTCGGCAGGCGGCCCACCGTCCGGAAGCGGTCAAACGAACCTACGGATCACGCTTAAAACGGAACGCGTCAACATGGACTCCCAGCACCATCTCGTCCGATCCTCCGTCGTTATCTTATGGACGGACGTCTTCCCCCGAGATGTCGTCGAGTGGGTTTAGGATACAGACTCCGGAGCTTGGAGAAGATGAGGCGAGGACAAGAGTGGATGATGAGATGGAAGGAGATTCCTGTGATGTTTTGGGTACGGATACCAAGGAGAATCAGCGGATCAACATCAAGCCTGCAATTTCCCTGAACTCTGGAACTTCAAAGAGCAAGAAGGCAATATCGACAATGCCTCCGGCGAAACAGGCATCGTTGAAGTCGTTCTTTACATTCCAGACCCAACCGAAAAGCACCAAAGCTACGTCGTCGTCATCGACCATCCGGATCGAAACATCCATATCTACCATCGCTTCCGCCGAAGAACCCATTCAAGGCACAGCACCAAAGACTCTTCAACAACTCCATCTTGTTCCCGTTCGACACGCCTCAACATCCTCGTCCCAACTGCAAACGAAACGTCCATCCCTCCTCACTACTTGCGCAAAATGCAGCATGTCCTACATCCGCGGCGGCACAGGCGGGCAAGACGACTCCACGCACAAGGCACACTGTACACGTGTCACAGAGGGCGTCAAGTGGGACCCACGTCAGTCTACGAATGGGGGATCGGTCACCATGACGGGAGGAAAGCTTGCGAGTTGGCGGTCGAAGAGGAAAGTTCTGGGATCGAGCGTTGTTGCGCAGGGTGTGGCGTTCGGAAAGGGCAAGGGCAAAGCCAAGGAGGAGAGCAAGGGGAATATCGTTTGCGTCGAGGGGTACGAAGCGTCATCGGATAAACGAGTACGTCCCTTCCTGAGGGGTTCCCTTCTCGCGTCGCTGAGGGTCTGTATAGGTAATGGAGATCCTCGAATCCGTCGATACCGTCCTCTCGGCTCCATCTCTCCCTTCCGAGATACTGGAACGCTGCAAGATCTTCCTCTTCACGACCTCTTCACAGCCACCATCGACGGGGAACAAGCGTCTCAAGGACTCCTCAGCGGGAACGGCAAGCGCGAAAGCGGTCGAGAGGGTTGTCGGATGTGTGGTGGTGCAGCCGATCAAGACTGGAATGAGAGTTCTTCAAGGGGACGAGGGAACATTGGGTGGCAAAAGAAAGAGAGATGAGGTAGTCGTCGTTGGAGAGGATGCCGAGAGCGCGGGGGATACGAGCACCTCGAGCAAAGCCGTGATATGCTCGTACGTCTCGCTCTTCTTCTTGGACTGTACATGCCTGACACTCCGCAACAGACCAACGAGACTCCCTTGCAAAATCGGCATTCATAGGATCTTCACCGTCCCAAAGTACCGAGGCTTCGGGATTAGCAAGATCCTACTGGATGTCGCGTGCGAGAAGACGATATACGGATACACTGTACGCTTTCTCCTTCTCCCATTCTTATTGGCCGACTGAAATCACTTCCATGGCAGTGCGATCCGGCGGAGGGGGACGTTGCGTTCTCGCAGCCGACGAGTTCCGGCAAAGCGTTGATGGATGCTTGGGGCGGAGGGGGAGTGCGGGTGTTTGTGGAGGATGAGCAGCAGAGTGATACGGAAGAGTAGAAGTCGCACCAATTTGATGATCATGGACGAAGGGGTGAGCAGCATTGCTGAAGTCGTTGGCGTATGTGCCCATATCAACGATAATCGCCGACCCAGATTCAACAAGGCGTTTGGAGGGCTTTCGAAAGACGAATATGACTCGTCACCATCCTGTACAGCTACGTCGAGTTCCCCTCAATTCCGGAAACCGGCGGGTCGACGGGTGACAGGCTGTGTCGTCTTTAACAGCAGATCAAAGGCGCTGCGTAAGTTCAAACCTAGGGAGCGGCAGGGACTCCGCCAAAGGAACCGAGGGGTCCTGCAGCGCCTGAACCCTGCCTGCGAAAGCAGCCTTTGCGGCAGGAGCAGTGCAAATATCGTCAATCAGAAACGCAGAACAAAGGAGGGAAAGCTTGATGGTGCGACAGTGGCTCGTGTATGCCAAGTGTTGTGCATGAACTTAAAAGACGAAGACGCCCGCTCTGTTTCTGTCCTTGCCGTGGAGAAGATAGAAACAAGCGACCAGGTTCAAGCAACGCGTTGAACTATCCTCTATTCGTCGAATTAAATTGCCCCGACCGCTAACTCGAGCTGCTACCTGTTGGAGCCGCCGATAAGTCTTCTTAATTCGAACGTCACTCAGAGCTCCCGGCGACATGCAGTCCATCTCTTCTGGAGCAGACAGCGTCATGCGTGAAGAGCATGACGCCTACAGAAAGACCCTAGAAGCCTTGCTCGACCGATCTATCGAGGAGATGAACGATCTCATGCGAGTAGTCAAAAATACCTACGGCCTTATGTTACCCCCGGGGCAAGTGTCCAGCATACAGTCGATTTGGTTGCTAATTCGCCGTCGATGGAGCGACTTTGTGGAGTGCAAGCAGAAGCTTGATGAAATCCAGCTACAGTTGTTATCGTCCGCCTCAAGCGACGCAAACAACACCTATAGGGACATCCTTGGGCAATATGCGGATTCCATTGCCGAGGCTCGTGAGCCTCTTCAAGACATCTGGGAGATGATCGGGGTTCAAGTGCGACAAAACACTTCAGAAGACGCTCAGCAACTGGTTCTCATATTCGACCAAATCCTTTTATGGTGGAATATCCTTTACTAAGCAGAAGACGACGACTGTGATTTGCTACTTCTGGCGAAGGAGGTCGGCGCAGAATTTGCGTCCTTTGTCGATTTCCATTTCCCAACGGCAGATTGTGATCCAGACGGTGTGACGCTATCAGAGTCGTTTGCACCTGCAAGTGAGACGTTACCCAGCTTTGACTCGCTGAAGGAGTTTTCTGAATTCTGTTGCAATTCGGTGAAGAATCTCCCCGACTCAATGGTCGAATACTTCGGTGGCAAGCACCTAGTGTAAGCGACAAGCAGGGGTCAAAGCGACCTGTAAGAGGTCGGACGACATGGCAAGACAAACACCTTACTTTGGAAAACAAAGCTGTCCTATTATGAATCCCCTTCACGCCTGCAGACGGTTGACGCGAGGTATCAGGATTGCGGTCGACGAGGAGTAGGAGATCGGCGCCAGGCGAGGAACGGTGGTGACAGAACGGATCCGGGCGGAGTTGTGATCGTGGATAGCAATGAGAATATCCGTATTGACAACCGTTAGAGTAGCAATAATCGCTCGAGGCTACAACATGTCCAGCTACCTCGAGTCCTCTGATCTATCCTTATACCTTGAGGCCTAGCTGACGTTTATGGAGTGAGTGTTATGCCTCCGAGGTTTGCCTCCTACGATCAAAACATCGCGCGCGACTGTGAGTTGTCAGGCTGTACATGCATGACACGAGGGGTTATCTTCTACCTGAATTTCATATGTCCACTCAGAGTAGCCTGTATTGAACTGCATCCCACCAGTGTATATATATACATGTTTACCACGGCTCCGTTACAATTCAAGTTTGTTCGAATCTTTTGCCGTGCACCCTGACCGCCCCAGTATTATGCTAGTGTATCGAATCGAAGTTGTTGGATATATCATATATGACCGTGTCGGTTCTGTAGAAAGGGACAGGCATCCCTTACAATATCTTGTGCTGTTTCGCTGGATGTCTGCTCCGCGAGCAAGATCTGCTGCTGATGGTCTCATATCCGGAAGGGAAGGGATAGCGCCGGGACATAGCCATCATCGCACAGCTTTTAGTGGCTGAAAGCTAGCTGGATGCTAGTTGTATTTGAGGCAAGGTACAGCCAACCTGGACTATCGCTATCACCTCGTCGATAGTAGCCGAATGACAGAGTCTTAGGCCGAATCAGATGCCATCATGTGGCTATGCCTGGAAGCTGTGGTAGCTGGCCTTCCTTGCCATTCGCGCAAAAAAAAACCCCGCAAACCGATTCTACGACATCGATGCAGCGGAGATGATTCCCGATCTTTCGCCGGCGATCTAAGCCTCACCCAACCCTGGAGACTGTATAGCATGCCCCTCGAAGCTGTGAAAAGGACTTGATCGCAGCTCCGCATATGCTTTTCCGCTCAAAGGAGCGCGAAGGGGTCTTTGCCCACAGTCTATCTCCAGCGGATCTAATGCAACGCTGCAGCCATGAACGATGATGAGGTGAGGTCGGTGGTCTTTGAGAATTACGAAAAGTCTGAAAGGAAGCTTGAGACGCGACAAGCGATGTGAGCTATCCGGATCGATATAAATCTCACAATGATATTCGTCTCTGTCTGTGCGAGCTTTCCCGTGTTCCTCCAGACTTTGGCTACCCCCTATCCTCGTCATCCTTTGACCCAAAACTCGAGAAAGTGGATTTCCCTCTCTTAAACGAAACCGTCGCTGAAGAAGCTTTCCGCCGCAAATTCATTGACTAGAATCAGGGAACTCCCGTCGATGCAATCTACTTCTACTTCGCTAGCCGCCAGTTCTTGTGGTACCAATGCATACAAAGCCTTCCTCATGAACATGCTGGAAAGTGCCATGGAGGACATGGATTATTTGACCGACCCGCAAGAAGATTTGGAAGGCGTGGGCTTGCCTTCCAAAGGCCTTTCTCCTCTGATAGTCCTGCGGGCTTCGATGAACCCCACATGGGCGGACTTCAAAGCCGGCAAAAAGAGACTAGACCAATTGCTGTTGGTTCAGTGTCAGTCCGAGGAAGAAGAGAAAGTTCTCAAGGTCGAGCGGAAGAATCGCCTGGATGCGGCGCAGCAAAATCTTGCGGTCATTCGCGGAAAGCTCAAAACATTCGAGGAAGAAAACCCTTCTATGGCGGCTGATGAGCTGATTCTAGCATTCGATCAGATCGCATTGTGGTGGGCATCGCTATACGACCCGACACAGGAGTGTCGCGTATTGCTGCGCCAACGAAGTTCGCGTACGGGGACCACGATCATCAGGGACTTCGAGCTCAAAACCCGTAATTCTGCCTATCGTGGTTTGATTTTTTCCGTAGTCGCGTTTCATCCCGCTGTGCCTGAGAAAGAACACGCTCCTCGCGTTTGAGAGCCAGTGGGATAGCGAGGCGATCGAGATGGACTCGACCCTTCGTAACACGGGAACATTGCCTGGATTCTCCTCTTTGGAGAACTTTTCAGCTTTCTGTAAGGAATCCGAGAAAGAATCGACATTCGGGATGATTGCGAATCTGCTGAGAAGGCGATACGAGTAACCCTATGTCTGAGCTGCACAAAGTCGTTTCTGTATCTTGCGTAGTCGCATATATGTGCCTCCGATTTCATATTTCTGATGCTATAATTTTGGTCGTGTCCACCACGTGGAGCAAAGCTCTCGAGCTATCGAGAGTTATCTACGCTATTTTCGAGCAGATGGTGGAAAGCATAGCGAATGAGCGATTCATAACTCTGGCGGATCGCCATACTAGGGCCGTGCGGTACATCATAAGCATACGAAAGGCGAGACAAGGCTTGAACTCGTTGTTCTGGAATACCAAAGCCGCCTTTTCACGAGCGGAAGGAGGCAAACGCCAAGCTGCAAACCCGAAGGTCATCACGTAGATGACATTTGCTGCTCTGCTATATTCCGAAAGCTGTAGGTGATGGATAGGTTGGCTGGACCCTGATTCGTGTCGAGACTAAGACTAGGCGAAAAGAGCAGCATACTTGAGACCGATAGCGACTATGTTTGCAACAAGGTCAGACGTGGTCACCACAAGGTAGGTCTGCTCACAGTCTTGGACAGCCATGGTCATGTCGTGGGAAGTGCTGAACAGCTCATTCAGCCATGGTCCGTGGAACGAAATGACCACGCGGACGTACGAGACGATTCTGCTTGCATCGCTCGCGACACAGAACACCATACCGTGGTGGCTGTCGTTCAGGGTACCCAAGCATCTATCATCCTTCAGATCCCAGATCTGCACCAGATGTCAGCCGAATATTGAGATACGAAAGCGCGATCACTAACTCTGACATCCTGATCATATGAACCCGACACGAGTTTCTTCAATTCCGGCTTTATGACAAGCGTTCGAACGAGATCATGATGGCCTTCGAGATCCTTGACAATCTCCCCAGACTCGACGTTGAGCGCGTTGAACTTGCGATCCGAACCGCCAAAGTAGATCAAGCCGTCGGCCTGCACGCAAAGTAAGTAACGCGCATTGGAGGAGACTCCAGACTCACGGTGAACGCAATGCAAGCCAATCCGGGGGTACCTTGATACAGTTTCTTGATCAACTGACACTTGCTCAGGTCCCACAGCATGATGGTGCCGTCTCCGCTGGCGCTGACAAAGAGCTGACCGTCGGGTCGTACGCCAAGGCAGTTGACGGGACCGGTGTGAAAGGGAAAGTCGTGCGTGAGTTGCAAGGTATTTCTGTTCCAGACTGGAGAGGAGTCAGCGGAGAGGGTCCTACGGTTCAAGCAGACTCACTCTTGATCGTGGCATCCTTGGAGCAACTAACGATCCTCGTCTTGTCCGGACTCAAGAACAGGTCCAACACGCCCGCCTTGTGTCCAGTGAGCACGGCAACCTGCTTCGGCTTCTTCGACTTGAAAGCACCCTTCAACGTATTCCTCACGCCCAAAGACGCATTTTCATCGGCATGCAGATAACCCCGCAACGCCCAGATGATGATGTTCGCGTCAGAGGAACCAGTGACCATTAATCCTCGGTGTTTGGGATCTTCCGGATCGACCTGCATGCATAGGACGGAGAGACGATGTGCCTTGGGGATGTGGTGGATCAACTCTGGGTCTTTGCCCGCGCCGACTTCATGATCCCAGAACTTGATGCTTTGATCTCGTGAACCGGTGATGATCTTTCGTCCGAGCAAATAACAGCAGTAAACAGCGTCCTCATGAGCCTGCAAAAGAGTGATTTGCGCCGGTCCCCCGCTTTGCCATCGTCGTTCGAGTTCTGTACGCTCCTTGTAGATAGCTTGCCAGTCGAGTAATTCGTCGTATGAATCATCGACACGTCGAGAAGGCGGAGTACCGGGAGTCTGCGTGGTGGATCTCCTGCTAGAAGCACTGGAAAGGAGCTGCGAGAGGGACTTCTTGGCGGGCGTTTCCGGCGAATCGTTCATCATGTGGGCAACACGAGACGCCATTGGGCTGTCAAACGAGCTTCGATCGGTGCGCGCAGAAGAGGCAGTCATGATGGAGCGAAGGGAAATGTCGACATGCTGCTGGATTGGTTCTTGGTTGATTCGCCATCCGGGAGTGGACAAGTAGAAGAACTTCCAAATGGTCGAGTAGCTAGAGAGGGCACAGAGGAGGCGACATGTTTGCGAGACGGAGAGAACATCGCGAGGCGTGAGGAAGGTCATCATGTAGATCAGGCTGAGAGGAGGTCAGCAAGTTTCGAGGCATTGTATCGAGGGACTTACACATCATCGGGATAACGAGTGAGCAAGTCGTCACCTGTGGGGAACGTCAGTACACGATTGCGAAGCGGACCTGACACATACGCTGGTTCGTCATCATTCCAGAATCATGTGCCACCATCCTCCCCTCATCGCTCATCGTTCCGGCGGAACCACTCGTCACCAACGGCATCCCATCCGGCATTATAGGATTCGCGTCGGACGAGCCATGAACGTCCCTTGACCCTGAAGTACTGATCGGCAATCCTTCATCGTACTGGGAGCCGTCATTGCCGTGCCTCGGAGGACTGCTGAGGAATCGCCAGGGAATCATCGGCTGTCGTCTCGAGGATAGAGCGGGAGATGTTTGAGAAATAGCGTTGTCGCCATGGTGTACGAGAGAAGCGAGGTTTTGTTCCGACGAGTCTAGAGTTTCGAGGTTTCTGTGACGAAACAAGTCCGAGATTGATGATCGAGATGGCCTTGATGAGGTAGGTTCGCGGACAGGCGACGAGTGCCACTGTGGAACGGAAGGGAAGCGGTTGTGGGAGGAGACAGGCGGTCTTTGACCATTTGTGGAGAAAGTAGAGACATGTCGGGATTGTTCTGCGGATGAATGCGCGCTGCTTCGGAACGACGGCGCATCACCCGACGACAGTTGTGCCACACCTTCCTCCAGGCTTCCCAGACTGCCCAGTGCTCGAGATCCGCGCGACGAGGAGTCCATTGGTCGAGTCGAGGGTTGCCTGTCCGCAGCAAGAAGGGGCCATTGCGCGGAATCCATTCCGCCAGTGTTGTCGGACATGAAGAGGAGCTCTGTGAAAGGGGAAGGAGTGACAGGAATAGGGACGACAGGCGAAGGGATACGATCAAACGGGGATTCGCCACCGCTACACCTCCTATATACCCTCTGATCGGGTGGCAAACCTCCTATCGTCAAGCGCATGTATCCCGCGTTTCATCTTGCGCGCTTCTTTTTGTCTATAGGCAGCCACGAGAAAGAGTGCTTACAACCCGCCGGCACCATCTACAGGCGTCGCTTCCCGACTCTCAAACGCAAGACGTTCGACCAACTCGCGCACACCTTGTTCGCCCTTGACGCGCGTGACGCGCTTCTCCAGGCCATCGAGCTGGGCGAGTTCCGTCGGCATGACGTCGCCTGCAAAGTTGAATGCCGGGAATTCAGACTGGGGCAGCGCTTTCTGGACGGCGGCGTCGAATTTGGCGGGGTGGGCGGTCGAGAGCGTGATAAAGGTGGTCGAGGCCGGGCTGCGGCGCGGAAATTAGCAAGAGAAGCGAAACAAGAGGACCGGAAGCGCACCTCTTTTTGATGACGCGCTCCGTCGCGCCCAAGCCGACGGCAGTGTGCGGGTCGACGACGTACGGCCCATACTCGGCTTCACCGCGAGAGTAGAACCTCTTGATCTGTTGTACGGTCTGGAACAAGACGTCAGCGCCGCCCTCATATCCAACCACTTGAACACGCTCACCTCTTCATCCGAGACCCGCTCCGCCAAAAAGTCCTCCTTTGCCTTGCCCAAGATCCCACTTAGATCCACCCTGCCCGTCGTCTTCAACTCGCCCATCCACCCGGCGACCATCGCCTGCGCGCGCCTCACCCGATCCAAGGCATCATCCGCCCGTCCGGCGCCCTCCGTTCCAGGTTCGACCGCGGCGGAGTCACCACTCTCGGCAGCCGCGGGGACGGCCTGCGTGTCGTATGCGAGGTAGAACAACAGTCGTTCAAAGTTGGACGAGACGAGGATATCCATCGCGGGCGACAAGGTCTCCTTGACTCCTCCGCTCGACTGCGCACCGTCGCTCGACCCTTGCGCAACCTCGGTCGCCGCCGCCTGGCCCTTGCCCGTCGGCGCGGAATCCATCTTCTCGTACCGGCCCGTCTGCCAGAACCGAGTCAAGATATCGTTCTCATTCGTGGCGACCACCAACTGTCCCATCGGCAAGCCGAGCCGCTTGGCGTACCATCCGGCCAGGACGTCACCAAAGTTGCCCGTGGGAACAACAAAGTGCAGATCGCCCTGGCCTGCGGCGGCAGAGGCTTCCTCCGGGAGGTGGAGGTACGCGTGGAAGTAGTAGACAATCTGGGCGAGGATTCGGGCCCAGTTGATCGAGTTGATGGCGCCGAGGCGGTGCGTAGCGTTGAATTCCGCGTCGGCAAACAGGGTCTTGACAATGTCCTAGCGCAGAGTAGGACTTTAGCGACACTCTGAGACAGACATGGGGAACGGCTTACTTGGCAATCATCAAACGTCCCGTCAACGGCAACACAGTGAACGTTCTCGTCCGGCACGGTCGCCATTTGCGCTTCCTGGATAGGCGAGACTCGGCCCCAGGGGTAGAGGATGAAGATCGAGATGTCTTGTTTGCCTCGGAGACCGTAGATGGCGGCGCTGCAACGTGGTGGAAGGTCAGTTGAGTGGACTCCGAGGGCATGTCGGAACAGGGGCGCTTCAACTGCAAGGAACGGCTGATGGCCGAAACATGCAAACGGTAATCTCCTCCATCTAGACGCAGCTTCTGAAGGACTCCTGCGATTGCGTTCACCCTCGGCCGTCAAACGAACGACATGCCAAACCAAACGCCATACGGCCAACTCGGCAAGAATCCACGTGTCTTTCCTCGGCCTCTTTTGCAGCGTAAAAAGAGATATCCTCGCACTGCTTCGATACTCTGCCAGACATCCTTCGCCGGATTGTCGCAGGGGTTCGCGTGCGGCGATCCTCGCGATTCTTCTCGCTCCACTCGTGGAACAGTCTGCGACGACGAGCTACTCTTGCGCGTCCTACGACGCGCTCGAAGAGTTCGAAGAGGAGTTCTCGCTCCGCTCGACACACATCTGACTCTCGCTTCGCGCGGGACAGAATTCTTCCCGCTTCACTCGTGGAACAATCTGCGCCGCACTCGAAGAGGAAGTCTCGCTTCGCTCGGGGCGTTTTCTTCTCGCTGCGCTCGGGAGACCCTTTCTTCCCGCTTCGCTCGGGAAGGCATCCTCGCTGCGCTCGAGAGACAGACTAGGCTCCTCGCCGTGCTGGCGGGATTTTGTATTACCTCGCCTCACTCGTTCGCTTCGCTCTCTCGTTTATCTCGCCTAGCTCTCGTTCGCCTCGCCCACTCGAACTCACCTCCCCGTATCCCCACTCGTCGCCCCAACCACCGTCAACCTCTCCCTCTCCCTGCCCTCCTTCCCTCCATTCCGCCTCTTCAAACAATACTCAAACACGTTGCCCAAAAACTGCAACGCGACATCCTTGAACGCAAACGTCGGCCCATGCCACAACTCCAACACAAACTCCCTCTCGCCGACTTTACGAAGCGGGGTCGTCTCCTCGTGCCGGAACGTGGCGTAGGACCTATCGATAATCTCCTTCAGATCCGCATGGGGGATCGATGATTCCGGGATGAAAAGCGACAGGATGCGAAAGGACAGGTCGGGAAAGGAAAGCGTCTTCCAGGATTCGCGCCAGTTGGAGGGGAGCGAGGGGATTCGATCGGGGATGTAGAGGCCGCCGTTGGGTGCGAGGCCGCGGAGGACGGCCTTGAGGGGGAATGATTAGCGGTAATTAGGCGGGAATGACGATCCGACGCAGACGCACCTCTTCAAACGTCAGTCGTTCGTCGCCGCCTCGTGTGGAGAGGTACTTGAGTTGGGGTGTTTCTGCCATGGTGGAAGGTGTCTTCTGGTGAGGAATGCTGATTGTTCGAGACTCTGTGCTCTTGGCTCTGACTTGAAGTACTAACCCGCTGGGAGATATTAGCTTCCGCCCCGAAATCCCCCTGCTTATGTAATCTATTATAGGATCAACTTGTTCTTCTATCTTGTCCATTTCCACCGGCCCGTCACCCTCCTCACAGACCAATTCCAGCTCCCGGCGATGACATGCCCACCCTAGACGACCTCTTCGCGACGCTCGACCTGCACCCAGGAGCGAGCCAAGAAGACATTAAACGCGCTTACCGTCGGTTACTCCTCATCGTACGTCCCCCCGCGCCTCTCCCTCTTCATTCCGCGTGCTGACCTTCGGGTTAGTACCACCCCGATAAAATCGCCTCCTCTCCCCAAGGTCAATCCCAGGATGAAGATTCGGCACGCGTGATCGCCATCACCGAGGCGTATAGGGTGCTTTCCTCCCCTGTCCTGCGTGAGGGATACGCACGTTCACCTCGTGAGCACGCGCCCCCTTCATTCCCCGCGACGCGAAGCGGCTGACGCTGTCGAACGATCCAAGGCTCAGAATCTACAGATTCAAAACGACAACGTAACCCAACACGCACCATCTCGCTCGAAGAATTCACATTCCATTCTTCCCCCTCTTCGGCGAGGGAAACACCCGACGACGACGACCACGGCGCGCGCGAGGGGGAAGGCTACTACGCCCATCCGTGCCGATGCAGCGGCCAGTACCGGATCTCCGTACGTGAGCTGGAAGAGGGCGTCGATATCGTCGGGTGTGAAGGGTGCGGTGAGTGGGTCGGGGTCGGGTATGAGGTTGTTTCCGACGACGACGAGGGGGAGGAGAGTGGGTAGTGGTGTCGGATCGGTTGATAGGTGGTTGTACGGTTGGATACGTGATGTACTTGATCCTTCGACCAATGCAGGCCCGTACGTTGGAATGCGATGGCGAGAAAGAGCCATCCAGATACAGCGGGAACCTCGTATGTCGGCTGAATCAACGTCAACAATCACCTGTTTCCATCCTCCTCGGCGAGGTGATCATGCCGTGCTTGGTTCTTGCAAATGGATGAATAGGGACMGAAATCTCGTTCGATGAAAGTGAATCCGGAAACAGCTGGATCCGGATACATGCCCGAATCAAAAACTGAACCGAAGATGACCTTCAAATTACAATCCTACAAACACAATGCTTCCTCCTCACAACATCCCTGCAAATCAAATCAAACCATCGGCATCCTATCCATCGAAACCATCTGGCTAACCACTATCACGAATCAAGCGCAAACCCCTTTCCTTCCCTCCCGATCATCGCCTCCGGATCCTCTTCGTCGGCTCGACCGCACCAAACGACGCAACACTCGACGCCCGCGTCAAACGCCTCGACGGGGACGCCGCCTCCTGCGACGCACTCGCGCCGCGCGGGGATCGGCCAACGGAGGGCGAGTCAGGTGCCGGGGAGACGGTGATCCCGCGCGCCGACGAGCGGCGGGTGGATTGGGGCTGCGACTCGGCTGGAGGAGTCGCCGCGACGGGCGAGGCGGGTTCATCCGCGTCGAGCGGGAGGTCTCGACGTGCGGTGTCGCCGTTCGCATCGCCCTCGCCATCGTTCTCGTCCGCACCAGTTTCCGCACCATTCGCACCCTCGACTGCCTCGTCCGCGCCATCCGCTTCTTGCCCATCACCGACGCTCCCCGCATCCGGATTCGCACGCGTCCGCCGGACAGCCTTGGGTCGCTTCGGCGTCCTTGGCGCCACGGCCGGCTCCAGGGGCCCATCCTCTTCCTCTTCGGCGTTCTCGGCATCCTTTTCCTTTGCCTGCTGCGCCTTGGAAGCAGCCTTGACGACCGAATCATTGGAGGCGATCGACATCAAACGTTTTTCGTACGCCGCGATGAGGTCGTAGCCTTTTGCCTTGCGCCATGTGATTTCAGCTTGGGCTTGCAGGATCTCGGAGAGCCGGGTTTTCCTGCGGCGGGTCAGCCACGTATCAAGCACGATAAAAGAGGACTTACACTTTGAGGGCATCTCGACCCGCCAGAGCGGGCGTGAGCACCGTCAGCACCTTGAAATACGCCAAGCACGCCGCCGCACGCTTCCTCAACCGATCCTTGGTCGTCTTGTCCTTGACGGCGTTTTGCGATCGCGCAAGGGCCGCATACTTTCGGATACACCACGAAATGCCGTCTTCGTGAAAGTCGATCACGTCCGAGGCCGCCAGTTTGCGTTCCAGGCGGAAATGCGACTTGTGCACGAAAAAGGCGGGGCTCACGAGCTTGGCGAGGCCGAGGGTTGTTGTCGGGTCCGCGTTGCCGTTGATGTCTAGGTGATACTCGAAGGACTGCAAAGGATTAGCATATTTCGCTCCGAGGTGTCCACAGCCAGACCTACCTCCTGCAACGCTTGCCCAATCACCTTGGATACCGTCTCCCCATCTTCGTTGTAGATACCTTCGTCCTGTAAGATTTCGACGACGATTTGCAGACTTGCGTCGAACGCGCCGTCGAGTCGCCCATACTCTTTTAACAAGACACCGGCGTGCTGGGATTCCATGACGCCCGCTCTCATAGCGGAGATGAAAGCCCAGATCAACGTTTGAAATTCCGCGGTATAGGCTATCGACGCTGGTGTTTGAGGAGCTAGAGAGAAATGAGTACCGCCGATTTGGAGAATCCGCGCGACCAACCTTTCGGACCATCTTTTGGCTTTTGTTGTCTCTCCTCCTCGTCCAAGTCGGACAAGACACTGCTAGCCTCGGTACCCTGGGCTGGCTGCTTTCCTCCGATATGATCAATGTACTTTTCGACGGCGGCCTGGATCGTTCCGGCGCATCGGTATTGAAGCGAGTCGTCCATAGTGACGGAAAGAACTGTCTGGCACGGCGAAGCAGGGGCATCGTCTTTACTTTCGGCGGGACGGAAGATGACGTAGAAACGCAGGAGGTCCGTTACGGCCTAAGAAACGTCAGCGAGCAGTCGACCTGCACCGAACGGCGACTGACCTCGCGTCGAACGGCTTCGTCGGCATTGGAATGATTTCCCACAGCGTACTCGTTCAGCACACGCAGCGTCTCGTCTCTATGCTTTTCGACGTTTTCACGAACTGGCTCGGAATCGACATCTTCCTGGGTTACCTTGACAGCCGTCCACGAGAGATACCAAACCATAATTTTCATTGCATGCTCCACAAGCTGTCGAGGTGTCAGCGCGCGTTCTACCGCAGATCGCCCGACATACCTTGACTTCCTCCTTGTACCCTAGCTTGCCACGATCGGCGATCGCCAGAATTGTTTCCCACAAGCCTGCCTGTCCCTCCTCGCCGTCAAATACATGACGGATATCCATCTGCGGGAACAACATCCGCAGCCTAAGCATGGCTGAGTCGATTCTGTGTAGCTGTTCCTCCTCCAACGAGCTCGATTCAACGTCGAGATCGCCGATACTCTCGTGCAGGTTGGATACCAAGCTCTCCTCGAGTTCTTGCAGTTTCACGTCGTTGACGGCTTTGAGATCGGCCGTCGCCAGCATCGATCGCAAAAGCTGTAAGACGTGCTGGAGGACGAGGGAATCTGTATGTCGGAGGTATTGCCTGATGAGATCGCCCCAGAGACGTTCATAGGCCTAGAAGGGGTCAGCCGGACGTCATAATTCTAGCCGATCCAACTCACATCGGTCGCGCGCATCTCGGCGTAGACGGGCAAATGCATCAATCCCGCGAGCTCCAGCACGACAGATACACGAACAGGGTCGCCTTGGTGCTTGGCGATGAGCTTGGGAACGGTATCGATCAAGGCGCGGGTGAGCGTAAGCTCGACCGCCTCGGTCTCGTCGTCTTCCTTCTGCGTGCCAGTCAGCGCATGTCACTGATGAGACTGAACGGACCTACCCTCTTGTGCTTGTCCGCATCAATCATCTTTCGTCCACCGGCAACCAGCATCTTCAGCAAAAACGTCTGCTCCTCTTCTTCCAATGCCCACGGCCTCTCCTCCTTTTCCAGCACCGACTGATCGGCGACAAGGAACGCCAACAGCCCTTTCGCATCTTGGACGACGGGAATCTCGCTCCACAGCGCGTCGACAGCGATACTTGCGTGCGTGTCCATCGAGAATGCCGATTGGGAGGAGACCGAGGAAAGAACTTCGCGCGCACGTTGAGCTTGCGATGCGGTACCCTCCTCGTCCTCCGGCTGGATCCCTTGTTGACTCGCGGAAAGTTGGTTGCTGAGCTGAATCAACAACGCCGAGAGCGTCTTCCACCCGATTCGCTGTTCCCTTTCCCTCGACAACTCCTCCACATCCTCGGCCTCATCCTCGGCCTGCTTTGCCCGCTTCTTCTTCTTGCCCGCAACCGGCTCCGACTCATCTTTACTCTTCATCTCCTCCACCTGCTCCTCCCACATACTCCTAATCAACCCAGCGACCGCCTTGCGAATCCTCGGCTCCCGATCAAACACCAAACATGCCATATGGTACCGCTGCTCCTCTTCCTCATCCTGCAACACGCCACTCGCATCGAGCTGACATAGCACGTGGATCGCCTGGATCCGGATCCGGAGGTCAATGTCCCGGACGGCCATGTCGATGATGCGCGGGACGGCACGCGAGGTAAAGGTCGTCATAGATGTGATTCGGGTGTCGGGTCCGTATAGAGGAACGAGGGCTTTGATGGCTTCCAGACGGGCGTGTGGGTCCTGCAAGATGTCAGCGAGGATAGGGATCATACTGTTGCAGGACCTACGAGATCGGTCAATCCGGAATCGATGTACTGCAGGTGTTCGGTATTGACGAATTTTTCCGGGTAGTGTTTCATGAAAAGGCCCATTTCGCGGAGACAATCTGCCCTGATGAGCGGATCACGATCTCGGTATCGATGCACGAAGAACCTGCCTCCCAAGCATCAGCATTCCACCCAGATAGGACGCGTCGCCCGACTCACGCAAGCACGATATCCTTCAAGTAGACGTCATTCACCACCGCCTTCTTCCCCGCCAAATCCCTGATACTGGCTTCGAAGTTCTTGATTACGACCTTATCCTTCTTCCCCTTCCGCCCCTCGGCATCCCGCTTCCTCATCGCCTCGGCCAATTGATTCTCCAACGCCTTGGCCTCGGCACAGAGCGCCGTACCCATGCTCAACGCGATCAATGTCGAGGTGTGTCGAATCGCACGGTACGGCGAGGAGGACATGGGGGTGAGCCATTTCAAGAGGAGGGTAATGAGCGGCGTGGTGGGACCGGTTTTCGGGGCCGGGGAGGTGACGGTTGTGTAGAGGTAGGGTGTTTGGGCGAGGTGGGCGATCAGGCTCTTCAAGAGGGTTTCTAGATTTTTCCGGAAGGACTTGTAGGCCTTGTTGCGGGAGATGAGGGGGTACACTGGGACCTGCGGCAGGGGTGAGCGGCAGGGATGAGCGGCGTGAATGAAGAAAAGAAGGCGAAACCTACCTCTTTACTCTCGTGCATCTCTTCATGTATATCATTCATCGTTTGCGCGGTATTGTCCAAATCAACGGCATCGTCGATATCAATCTCACAACCGACACCACAACACTACTCGCCCAGGATCAGCATCTCCCCCCGGACCGCAAAGGAAGACACGTACGCGGAAGAAGAACACGACGAGCTCCTGAACGTGCACCTTTTCCGAATCGCCGCGCGAGGATTGGTAGTCGGCGACCCAGTCTTCGATGAATTGCTCCAGCGCGAGATCCGGCTGCACGAGGGCATCTGAGTGGAGTTCTTGTGAGAGATGAACGCGGAGAGATCAGGAGAGGTTGCGTACTGAATAGACCATTATCGTCGCGTACCAATCCACCCGTCGCGTCGGTCGAGACAGTCTTCTTCGCTACCTTTGCCGTTGCCGTCGTCGACTTGGGCCTTCCCCGACCACGTTTTGCCGCGTTCTCGACAGGGGCGTCGGTGGGTTTCGCCTTGGAAGGACGACCGCGTCCGCGTTTGATGGGGTTCCCTTCCGTCGTCTTTGGGGCAGTCTTTCGTCGCTTTGGTTGTTGCGCCGTGGGCTCTTCGTCTGACTCATCGTCTTCCTCCTCCTCTTCCTCCTCCTCTTCTTCGTCCTCTTCATCCTGATCGTCACCCTTGTCCTTGTCCCCGTTCCTGGTCGCGTGCTTGTTCCTTTCCCGTCGCGCCGACTCGTCGATATAGTTTTCCGGCTGCTTTCGCTTCCTGCTACTTCTTCGCGGCTCGTCCTCGACGGGAGGGTCGATGTTCATCTCGGTGTCGGACATGATGCGTTGTCCGGACAGGAGAGGGCGATGGGGAGCGAATGACATGATCATGATCAACTCGGTTGTCGTTGCGTCGCGTCGAGGCCGGATCATTCAGTCTGGTCGATTGCAGTGTGACGAATCGAAAAATCCAAAGCAACCTAGATGCACAGTCTGCTTGCATTAACTGAGTGAGATCCTCGTATCCGCCGCCATGTTTGCCCTCAGGACAACGGCACGCCCACTAAGGACCACTACACGCCGTACCCTCCGCTATCTTCGCCGGTGGAACGCAACAGCACCACCAAAACCATACTACGTCACGACACCCATCTTCTATGTCAACGCCGGTACGCTGGTTGTCTCGTGCCAAGGTTCAACCCTGACTCCTTTCATCCCGGTCTCAGCACCACACATAGGCCACCTCCATTCCCTCCTCTTGACCGATCTTCTCGCGCGCTACTCTCGTCTTCAGAGGCCAGACATCCCCGTGAGATTCGCAACGGGGACCGACGAACACGGGTTGAAGATCCAGCAAGCTGCGCAGAAACAGGGTGTCGAGCCGGGGGCGTTTTGCGATGGGATCAGTGAGAGGTTTCGGGTCAGTCGCGGCCGTGGTGAAGACGAGGGAAGCTGCTGATGGGTTCAAAAGACATTGGCGAGGGTTGCCGAGGTGTCGAATACGGATTTCATCAGGACCACATCGGCGGAACATCGGATCGCGGTCCAACACTTCTGGGTAAGTCCAGTCCCGCATACGACCTCTCCTATTCATTCTAATGTCCTGACACACTCCCGCAGCGCACGATCGAACGCGCAGGGTACATCTACAAAGGCTCACATTCCGGCTACTACGCCATCTCGGACGAATCATTCTACCCAGAATCCCAACTCAGCGACATCGTCGACCCGCTCACGGGCGCCACCCGCAAGGTCGCTACCGAGAGCGGAAGCGCCGTAGAGTGGACCGAAGAGGTGAATTACAAGTTCCGGTTATCGGCGTTCCAGGAACGGCTCATACGCTGGCTCGAAGGGGATGGAGTCGTCCACCCGCCATGGTTGCGAGAGGAATTGTTGTCCACGTTACGAAGGGAACCGTTGGCGGACTTGTCAATCTCCCGTCCGCGGTCGAGATTGAGTTGGGGCATACCCGTTCCAGGGGACGAGCAACATACGATTTACGTCTGGGTGGACGCGTTGACGAATTACTTGACGGTGCTCGGGTACCCCTGGGCCGAGGGCGAGGGAAGGCAAGTCGGGTGGCCCGCGGACGTGCAGGTCGTAGGGAAAGATATCGTTCGGTGCGTCTCGGCAACCTTTTCTTTTCGTGACATGTCGCTCATCGTCAGCAGGTTCCACGCAATCTACTGGCCCGCCCTGCTCATGGCCGCCGGACTCCCGCCACCGCGCCAAATCCTCGCGCACGCACACTGGACAATGGCCAACGCGAAAATGTCCAAGTCACGCGGGAACGTGGCGGATCCGGTGGAAGTGATGCAGAGGGAAGGAGGAGTCGGCGTGGATGGACTCAGGTGGTATTTGATGCGGAATGGGGGCGCGTTGAGTAGTGATGCAGGTATGTTACACGTCAAGAGGAAGACGGTCTGCTGAACCGGTGTAGACTATTCCGCCGAGGAACTCTACAAGCAGTATTGCCTCCTCGCCACGCGGCTCGGGAACCTCGTCGGCCGTATATCCTCACCAAAGATCCAGAAACGGTTTCTCGCTGCCGCGGAATCCTCGACTTTTCCCGAATCGACAGAGGACGCTCCCGAGCGAGCGCTGTGGGACATGTTGACGAATCTGCAGAGCAACCTGGAGACGAGGTTCGACAAGTTGGAAATCACGGCGGCAATGCAGGATGTGATGGAAATCATACTCGAGGTACGTTCCGCGCGTAGTCTTCCGTCTCTTCGTCTGATCCTGTGCCGCAGGCCAACCGTATATTCACCCTCCTCCAACCGTGGACTCCGACAACCTCTCCGGAAGACCTCGTCAAGGCCCTCACGCTCGCACACGATAGCTTGCGACTGGCGGGGATCGCTTTGCAGCCTGTTATGCCGTCGAAGATGGATGATCTGCTGGACCGGTTAGGCGTAAAGAAAGAGGAGAGAGGGTGGAACGAATTGAGAAGGGTGGGAGAGGTACGGAGTGTGATGGAGAGGGTGGAAAGAATGCGGGAGGGTGCAAAAGTGAAGCGTGGGGTGTTGTTTCCGCCGTTGGTGGAGGAGGTTGTGTCGTCGACGTGAGTATGACATCTCGTGTCATTTGCCCCGATCCTTTCCTGCTTCGATTTTCGCTGGCCGCTTCTTCCTGAAGGCTGAATATCGGGCGCCAGGCTCATCAAAGGCTCGTCAGAGGGCTTGGAGAAGCATCACCGGAACCCCTTTAACGGACTTGTGACTTTCTCATCGGTTCTCACGTGCCTTCTGCGGGAGTCTCGGCGCAAGAGCGTCCTTCACAGGATCCGCATCGCCTGATGACGACTTTGGTGTTCGTCCATCCGCTCAGAAATACCTAGTGAAACTGGTACAGCCGGGGTACCACATCGACGGGAAGCCCATTCTCAACGGGTCCGACCCAGACGACGAGCAGCTGCAAGACACTGCAGGGCCGCTTTCTCCTGAAGCTGCAACGGTCGTAAGCTCCTTTCGGCACACTGGATATCCAAACCCAAAAGTCTTCAATTTGCGGTCGACTGTGCCTTCTTCATCAAAGGAGTGCCTCTAGCTGTAACCTTTCCCCAGATTTCTCTTACATAAAGACAATAGAGGCAGTGCTGTATATATCTCCTCTTGACTGATGCTCGAAGGGCCCAAGGTAAATATGTTGTACACTGAGATGCGCCACACGTATCAGAGACCGTAAAGGGATTGATAATGGTGGGCAAACATCTCAGGAGGCAAAAGGGGGATTCGTCCCACCTTGTGGATATATACCAATCGGGAGAGTTGAGCTCTGTAACCCGTAAACAAGAGAACAACGATATCGAACAATAGGCGTATGGAATAGACTTTGGGAGGCGGGTGAACTCACATGGTGCTGCTGATAGATTCGCAGTATGACGTGTAATCACGACAAAATACGGAATAGGCGACTCATCCGATATCACTGCTCTATCTGCATAGTCATGAGCCTCAGTCCTGATCCGAATTCTAGCTTCGTACAAGCCAGGAATAAATTGCTTACTGAAATCACGACTCTGCAGGATAAATTGAACCAGATATGTTCAGGAACTCGAAACCTGAAGCCCGTCACCCTATCCCTTGAGACCCTAGAAAAGATTCTCAGGATACTACTCTTCACGGCTGTTCCATCGCGATTCGTCGAGATATGGTACGGACAACACACCGGCCGAGGCACCCGACCACACCCAATTTTCGATATAGCGGTGTTTCCTTCCGTTTCGGAGCTTGGCAAGGAAGATCCCAACAAGGAGTGGTTCTTCGCCGTTCGGATGATTGTGCAGACCTTCGGGGAAGTGCGCAATCACTGGTCGTGTTTCACAGCAGCAATGGCGACCCAGTCTTTGGCACGGGCTGCAACAGTGCATTGGACAGCATTTGAAGCCGCATACAAGGCTTGGGAGTGTCTCGCGCAAACCCTTGAGCGCTCGTTACGCATGACCATAGGAGAGAGCCATTTCCAAATACTCCTATCTCAACTCCAGGACCAATCAGTTCGAGAGGCGATCATGAGACGCGCCTGGATCCGCAACGAGGCGGACCAAACACTTCTCTTCAAATTGCATGAAGCGCGAGCCTCAAACCTCTCTTCCCCAATCAGCGCAGTAACCCCTTCGACCAATCCTTCCTGGACTTCCTTGGTGAGGAATCCAGAGGGACACTCTGTCACGAGATCGTTGCCTGAAACCTTTCGCTCTTCGGGCACTGGAGACACAGCCAGGAATTGGGGCCGAAAGCCCCATCAATCAAGGTTTGGGAGTCGAGGCAGAATCGAAAGGCCGACCATGCGCTCGATCGGCAGTTCTGCACAGACTGCACTTGGTGCAACGGCAGGATCTTGCGGTACGACCGAAGGACCTTGAACTTGAGCTTATAGTAAATAACTATTCTGTCCACTTCCTTTGAACACCCCGTACAATCCTCTGCAATGGTCATATAGATGGACATTGGGAAATGATTCACAAGTCTAGGAAACAATTTCTTCCTTGTAGAAGGGCTATCCCTGACATATCGCTGGCAGTCCCCGAATACGATAAGCCATTACAGTTTTGGGTGAAAACCCGTCTGATCGACTTCACGATTCACGGCCGGGCGAGCAGCCACAGAACTGCGAGGAAACTGTAGGAAAATGAATACCTTGAACGCGACTGTCACTTTCAGGAGCTCGTACACCTAGTCCATGCTATCGCGAAAGTATTTCGCAGGGAGCAGGTGGTAATAGCTCAATCACGTACACTTTTGACATGAGAGATATAAAGGAGGAATATGCGCACAAAGGAACGCACTCGGACAAGTTTGCATAAAGGTACGCGTACGTGCAACTGTCAACAAGCATCACGGGGAAGCAGGGCCGTCAGAACGCCTTACAACGACGGTTGATACTTACTGCACTGTAGACAGTCGGCAGTTCTCGTTCCTCGCTACGCTTCAGCAACCTTCAGACACGTGATATCCACACTCTCATACCTGGTAATCAACGGCTATCTGAAACAGTCATAGAATTCCTGGTTATTAATGACTTCTGCTCAAGCAATCGCGCAACATGTCGAACAAACGCCATTTGTTATGCTCTGCCTAACTGCCACCTCGATCACTTGACCCGACTGCAAGAGGCGATAAGTCACTTGATGGAGCTCATCGATACAGAATTTAAGAAGACTTCTCCCAATCCATCGATCGCGAACTGGTCCCCAGCCGTGCGAGCTATTGAAACCAAGGTGTCGGACGTAGTAAAAGGGGAATATGAGCCCAATGGTATTGGCAAGGCCCTTAAAAATGCGGTCGATGTCGCTGGCAGATGGGGTATACGGTCTGACTCGCCCGACGCCGACATCTGGGCCGCTTGGGCCGAGGTACATCAGGCGCACAAAGCGTGGGTCATTTCGCACGGACCTGTTGATGCCGGATCGAGTTGCGGATCCTGTAGTGATGCAAGGTCGACGCTGTCTGACAGTACCCGTCTTTCGCGAGAGACAGGCGGGAATTCAGTCGAGACGAAAACAGCCGGCAACGGTGTGACACTAGATGCTTGCATGATAGGGGGCTGTATGATAATTCAATTGATGCATACACGACCATTGAGCTACTAACCTCGAGCCGTCACAAGACACGCTACATCACACGACGAGCAATACTTCCCCCCTCGTATCCAGGAGACACAGTCTAACCCCGCGAAACGGTTCCTCTTTCCGCGGCTTTACAGACTTGGATGCCACAGACAGACTCTCCTGTCCACCTCGCGCTCGCTCGGACTTGCTGGAAGCCCTGGTTTCCCTTGGAGCGGGTTCCCTTGGTCGGGCCACCGTGTTGAAAGTCACTTCGTCTTCTAGTTGGATTTGTTTGAGAAGACACCGTACAGCCATTGCGTAGCGCAAATTGCACCCGACGGCCAGATGATCGTTCATTTCAGGCCAGACAGGACGAATGTCGCTTCGTTGATCTGGTTGTCGAGATGAAGCGGATCGATGTCGGTCCAGCAGTACCTGATTATTGTCACGCCGCATCAATCGAGACACGTCCCCCGAAACAAGCGCAAGCGAGATCGGGCCAAACCGTCCACGTTGCCGCATCTTGATAAGCTTCTCCCAAAAATCGCGCAGCAGCTCCCTTGTCCAGACAAGGGGTCGGACCTGTCGCGAGGTGGTCGCGGTGGGTGACGTTGCGAACGGCTGCGCGCGTGGGTGGTGCCGCTTACGGATGTCTCGGAATTCGTCTGACGTCAAGGCGAAGTGTCCCCCTGACGGACGAAATCGCACGGAGAGATGCTCCTGTGAGGGTAGCGTAACGGTTCCATGTATTGGAATGAGCCATGCCACCCGAGTATCTGGTTCGGTGGCGATATAGTGCGCCAGATCCGGATGAAAGGGGTGCGGCACTGGCGGAAGCTTCGGGATCGGATCATACACACCTTCCGGGAGCGGTGGTTGCGGCCCAACGGGAAGTGCTGGAAGCGCATGTGGCTAATCTCCGTCAGCGTCGTCTTGGAATCAGGGTGAAGATTGCTCACCTGCGGTATAATGGCGCAAACGACGCCCCACCGTTCCCGATCAGACACTCCTCTCGTCATCAGATCCGACGAAACATTCCGCTCCGCATTCCGCCCCCTCTTCTCGATCGTCCCTTTCACCGAACTCACCACCGCCATCCCATCTACCAGTATACGTGGCACCTGGCGCTCCGTACCTCCTTCCGTATGCACAGAGTCCGCAAAAGATATTTCTTCGACGACCGAATCCTCGCCTCTATTCTGGTTGGGCTTTGAGCCCAGATTGAGGACCGGAAGTCCCTGACCCGCGCGTACGTCCGCCTGCGGTTCCACCCGCATCGGAAGCGGCAAAAACTCCTTGATCGGGCGCACGAGTTTCCCCTTCCCCTGCAGCCCAGCTTGTAGTTCGCGTACACGTTTATCCCTCCCCGCCGCTCGCTCTTCCCGTCTTTTCACCTCTTTCTCCAGAGCCGTCGGAACCTTGGAACGACTCTTCGGAGCCGGTTCGGGCGGGAACTTTGTATGATCCAGGTCCTTGAGTAGGACAGGCATCCGGCGCATCGGCCGTTGGCCCGGGATCGCGGTGTCCTCATGGGCGGTAGGTGTGGGCGGAGCGAGATCAACTGAAGCGTCGGTCAGGAAACTGGTGAATCCCACTTCTGGGAAAATTTGCGCTCCGGGACGAGCAGAACCAAAGTTCGGCGTGGACACCGTCGGTATAGCGATTTGTGCATCTTGTCTCCTAATCGTAGACTCGTGCCCAGCACAGCGTACCGACCCCTCCGCGTCCCCTCCCTGACCTTTCGACAATCTCGTCCCCGGCACCGCTCCATCATCCCTCCGAACTGTTTCCCCATCGGCAGAGCGCAACGACTCGCGCGCACCTTGGCTCTGACTCCCTCCAATTTCGGATGCCGTCGGGAGGAACCATTCCCATGGGGGTAAGTCGTTGACGAACACGTACGGCGACTCGGGTAGCGGTGGGGATTGCCGTCGCGCGGGCGTCGAAAGTGGGATGATCGATGCGTGATTTGGCGAGGGATTGTGGTGGTCGTGGATTTTTCGCTTGCGTCCCCGGTGGGAGTCGAAGGGCGAGCTCAGTACTCCAGGCAGGGATGGGATGGCGGTCTCTCGAAATGTAGGTGGGAGCGGGACAGCGGATTGAACGGGAGAAAAGGCTTCTTCTGTCTCGAATTTATGCCATTCCTGCAGTTCTGAATTTGGCTGCGACACGATCAGTATTGACGCTCGCCACTGTGTGAAGAGACGTACCTTGCCGGTGATTTCCCCTGCCAAAGGAACAAGAAGCGGATCGTCGACTTGTAACTTTGGTGGGCGAAGTTGATATGTCCATGATCGACCGGGGATCCACAGATCTGAATCTCTTAGCATTCACGGCGGCAAGACAACAAACGGGCATACCTTGAATCGTCCGTTCCCTGAAATCCACGGTCCTCCATCGTACTCCTTTCCCTACCTCATTACCCGCCACACACAGCTGATCCCTCGCGAGTTGCGACCCCTCATCAACCAAGTACCCCGCCTCCCTCTCCGCACTCTCCGCCAAAATACCGCGTCCGATATCCCCCGTGATCGGTAGATCAGACTCGACCGTGAGGTACTGCTTGATTGTGACCTTCGCTCTCGCGTGGCGATCAGTCCGCGGCGCGAGTCCAAGCTGCGGAGAGGTGGGTACGGGCGACGACGAGCGTTGGCGGGATCGTTTTGAGGGCGTTACGAGCGGCGAGGAAGGAGTGCCAGGGACGAAAGAGGGACTGTTTGCCTGTGGCATTGAAGTTCAAGGCATCTCGAGCCTCCGCCAGAGGGACCGGGCTTTCGTTGTCGATGATTGAATTGATGGTCAGAGCAAGAGTGAGCGTAAAGGGTCAAGTTGGCGTTTCAAGTCGGAGACATTGCCGCGGGCGCACCTCTCCCTCTTGCTCTCGTCTTCTCAAGTCTCAACTTTGGCGTCGTTTGTCTTTACTAGAGCCACTCTGTCGGTCCTTGTTGCAACTTGTGCAACAGAGCCTTTCAGTAGGGGTCATCCAGCACTCAACAATCCACTCCTGGTGTCAAATATCCCTTATGGCTTGACCATTGATTGAAGAACCGTCTTGGAGGAGCAAGTCGCATTCAAATTTTCATACACCGTACATCCATTACATTTCCACTACATGCCGCTGCTTTGTACCTTGTCCACACATTATACAATTCCACAACTCCACACACCATGCAAAACGCATATTCCCCCGCCCGCCACCTACACCCGAGCAACGGGAACACACCTAAACCCTCTCCACATGCGCCGCCTCCGTCTTCTCTCCAACCCCATCACTCCCCGCAACAACGACCCCCGGTCCCGGCTGGTGCTTGGACACATAGTGGCCGACGGTCGTATCCTCTGGCCCATATTTGCCGATATGGCGGGACGTCAGCGCAGCGAGGAAGAATGAGAGGAGGGTCGTGCCGAAGCAGATCCAGACGACGATCACTGTCGGAACGTCAAAAAAGGTCAGCCAAGTGAGTAGGCGATTGGAGTGGGGTTTTGATGAGGCACGTACGAGCGCCGAATGCCAATGAATCACGGTACCGCACCGACTTGCCGCTCGCCTTGATCAGCTGAATCACGACGCTCTCCGGCAATCTCGGAGACGAAGCGCCCGCGGAACGGGGGACGATGATCACGGACGCACTGCACACGGACCCAATCCAGTCAGTCAGTCCGGCGTGTTTGCGCAACGGCCGGAGGGGACATACATGATTGCGCAAACGAGGAGGAAGATCGCCATGACCGCCATCAACATTTCCCTCAGCCGGATCGTCTTTCTCGTCTCGATCTTGTGCCATTTCATGAGGATTGCGGTACCCAAGAACGCCTGTCCCTCCAGAATCAGAGAAAAAGATCTATCGACGAGGGAAGCGGGACGACGTACCGTGTACAGGGAGGAGACGCCTGCGGCGGCGGTCATCAGCGACGTCACGGCGATAACGTTTCCGACGTGAAGTTTGGCGCCGGGGATGGTTTTGGCCTAATAAGGAGAAGTCCGTATCCTGGTCAGTAAAGTGTTGCCCCGCAGCGGCAGAACCGACTCACGAGTTGCGCTTTGTCATGGTTGACGTTGACCAGGGCTACGAGATTGAATCAGCACCATTGCAAGAAGAAAGACAAGGGCAAGGAAGAACGGCGTACACTGGGCAGCCAGACCGGTCGCGACGATGGAAAGAGCGCCGTTCAGATTGAACACGATCAGACGCGGCCACTTGAGATAGGCGTGCGGATCGTTCGAGGGAACCTCGCGAGAGATGACTCTAGACATGGTGTCGATTCGGTTGATTCGGTAGTGGAGTGGTCCGGATTCGGATGTGCTTAAAGGTGGATCTGCAGGTTGGATGGATAAGTCCAAGGCGTCTGGGGTAACGACCTGCTTCGCGGGGAGAAAGGACGTACGTCGTGTTTATATATAGCAGAACCCTTCACCTCTATCTCGTGAGCCACTTTCACCGGTTACTTGGCATCCATCCATCCCTGACGCCTCACAGACTCGTACCTCGCCTCTCGGAAGGCGCCAATCCTACTCATCGCCAATCCCTGCGCACGGCGCGCTGCACGACGAGAGGAGTCACCTACCCATGAAGCCCGAACTTGTTGACGACGAAAAGAACAATGACTCGGCTACCGTAGGTTTGCCGGTCTGAGCGGAAAGTTACTGCTTTCGCAGTGCTACAGCAGAGCGAGCAAGATGGTGGCGGGATGACAGCTGACCAGGGAAGCACTAGAACGCTCACCCGAAATAGCAGTCTCCCTTCCACAACAGGCTCCAGCTTCAGCCCAACCAGCCCAACGGAACAAGGCGCAAGGGGCGATCAACCATGCGGGGCCTTTAAGCTTGACTCACTTTGCCCCGCGGGACTCCAGCGATCTGGCGTGTTCTTTTTATTGTCCGCCCTCCACATCGGGGTGCCGTCATGTGCCCCCGAAATGAAATAGGACAAGGTGGCCGCATGTGGTCTGATGAGGATGGCGAGGTCGTGGTCCCGTTGACGACGTAGAAGGCTGCCAGGGTATAGCAATATGACATCCCGTGACTGCGACTACGTCGAACGATTCCCTCGCAGCCGGTCGACGGCGAACAAAGAGCGACTCCTCTTTACTGAACGGCATGAACGGACAACCAGCTGCCGACGCGTCGTATGAATCCTAATTGCACAACTCGTCGATGCACCGCCGCCAAGCACATATTTCCCCAAAACCCTGTTTCCGCAACTGCGACAGTCCAACCCTGGTTACACATACTCGCTCGGGTAGCGATATATAGAATTCGCGCTTCGCAATGGCTGAGAGTTGATTAACCCTTCGTTCTTTGCTGGTCAGCGGATGTAGCGGTCGACGAGTAGGTATGCTATGTTTTCCACGGTAGTCCGGGAGATGGACCGTATGCCATGTGTTGTGTTGTCGTGGAGGTCGTAGGATCGACAGATAGGCCCCGAGAAGAGCGATCCCGAGATTGCAACAAGAGTCGGCGCGCGAAGAACGATCGCCAACGAGATCTACGACAACACCATCGTCAGCGATACACCACATGGTCTTGCGAGAGCCTCCTGCCGCCCAATCAGTGCCCGATTGCCACCCTCACTCAACGATATGGACAAGAATTCTATATGCAACGCCTACAGACCAATACAAAGCGTTTTTCCGGTGTCTCCTTTTCTATAGATGCAATACAACTGCGGTTGAAGCGCAAGCGGGGGCGTTGAGCCTGTCGTCGCGAGAGATGGTCCGTTGAGCGGACCTGATATGTGTGTGTGTGTGAGAGAAAATGGGATTATAGACCGAGACTGTTGAATGTCCTTTCTTTTGGGATGGGACTACGTGTTGGATTCGACGCCGCCCGAGATCTTGAGTTCCGCGTCATCGGTTCCGGCGTAGTCTTCGACGGAATCGCAAGAGCAGATGAGATGGGTGTCTCCGTACGCTGTAGAAAGGCGGATTAGCATAAGATCGCAAAAGGACCCTCGGAGAGTACGCACCATCATCGATCCTCGTCACCGTCGGCCAAAACTTGTTCTTCCTCAGATTCGGGAGAGGGTACGCCGCCTGATCCTTGCTATACGGTCTGTTCCACTCGGACTCGGGCTGGGTCATGAGCGCCACCGGGTGCGGCGCGTTCTTAAGCAGATTGTTGTCCTTTGGTTGTTTGCCCGACACGATGTCGTCTACTTCTTTGCGGATCTGGATCATGGCGTCGCAGAATCTGGAGGACGGTCAGTAGAGGTCACGAGGAGGTGAGCGGGGGACGCACCGATCGATTTCAGCCTTGCTTTCGCTTTCCGTCGGTTCGATCAGCATTCCGGTCGAGATTGGCCAAGAGACCGTAGGAGCTAAGTGGGGATTAGCGACATCCACACAACCGCAAGAGCCAGCACTCACGGTGGAAAGAGTAGTCCTGTAGTCGCTTTGCAAAGTCCATGACCTTCAGCCCGACCGACTTGTCAAACTCTGCGAAATCGATCAGACACTCGTGCGCGACCCGTCCATTCTTATTGCTAAACTTCAACGTATAGTGTTCGCCGAGTCGCTTGGCGATATAGTTGGCATTCAAGAGGGAAATCTTGGCGGTCTCCGTCAATCCCTTGCCACCGAGCATCTTGATGTACGCCCAGGAGATGGTCGTGATACTGGCGGAACCCCATGGCGCGGCGGCAACAGCATCGATGGCCTTTTCCCCTCCGGTACGGATGATCGGATGGCCAGGGAGGAACGGCTGCAGATGCGATCGAACGCAAATAGGGCCGATCCCTGGTCCGCCGCCGCCGTGCGGGATACCAAACGTCTTGTGCAAGTTGAGGTGACAGACGTCGGCGCCGACGGTGCCCGGGTTCGTCAACCCGATCTGGGCGTTCAGGTTGGCGCCGTCGAGGTACACTTGGCCGCCGTGGCTGTGGATGATTTCGCATGCCTCGCGGATGCCTTCTTCAAACACGCCAAAGGTCGAGGGGTAGGTGACCATGAATGCGGCGAGCGAGTCCTTATGTTTCTCCGCCTTGGCCGTCAAGTCGGCGAGATCGAGCGATCCGTCGGTGAGGGTTTTGACTGCGAAGAGGGGTCAGCACATGGCCACCGAGGAAGGCTAGTTGCTTACCGGGGACGACCTTCATTCCCGCCATGAACGCCGACGCCGGGTTCGTTCCATGCGCACTCAACGGAATCAAACAGATATCCCGCTTGCCTTCGCCAATCGACTCGAGGTATGCCTTGATGACACTCAATCCGGCATATTCTCCCGACGCCCCGGAATTCGGCTGCAACGAGGTCGCATCGAACCCGGTGATCAACGACAAGTCATTCTCGAGTTCCGTAATGATCTGCTTGTACCCTTCGTTCTGTTCAACCGGAGCGAACGGGTGCACACCGCCGAATTCCTTCCAGCTGAGCGGCGTCATCGAGGACGTCGAGTTGAGCTTCATCGTGCACGAACCGAGGGGGATCATGCCGTGCACGAGGGAAAAGTCCTTTTCCTGCAGTCGGTAGAGGTACCGGAGCATTTCCGTTTCCGAGTGGTACGAGTTGAACACGGGCTGCTGCAGGAACCCGGTTGTACGGGCGAGTTCCGCGGGAGCGGTGCTGATCGTTGTCGTGAGCTGTTCCGCGGTGATCCCGAGATCACCCTCCGTGAATTCCGACAACTTGGCCGGAGTGTAGCCTTCCTTGCCCGCAGCCTCGGCAAAGGAGTTGATGATATCCGTCAAATCGAGGATACCCACGCTCTCGTCCAAGGTCACCCCGACCGTCTGCGCATCCACGGCACGGAAGTTGATCCCCCTTGCGACACTGACCGCGTGCACCTTTTCCGCACCACCGGAGATCTTGCCGCAGTCGATCGTCAAGGTATCAAAGAAATGCCCGTTCGGGTTGGTGACGACGTATCCCATCGTTTCAATCGTGGATTTCAGAATCCGCGTGAACGCGTTGACCTTGCCCGCGATCGCGCGAAGCCCAGCGGGTCCGTGGTAGACGGCGTACATGACGGCCATGTTGGCGAGCAATGCTTGAGCGGTGCATACGTTGGACGTTGCCTTTTCCCTTCGGATATGTTGTTCACGAGCTGTCGCGAACCCATCAGTTCCATACAACCCTTGCACGGTTGGCGGTACTCACTCTGCAACGCCAACCGATACGCCTTTTCCCCCCTCGTATCCCTACTAACGCCAACCAACCGGCCGGGCATCTTCCTCTTCAACACATCACTACACGCGAAGAACGCCGCATGCGGTCCTCCGTACCCGGCGGGGACACCGAACCGCGCCGAGTTTCCCAACGCGATATCCGCGCCCCATTCTCCTGGCGGGGATAGCATCGTCAGCGCGAGCAAGTCGGTCGCGACGACGACTTTTAATCCGGCCGAATGGGCGAGCGAGGTGAGCGATCCGTAGGATCGGATGGAACCGTTGACGTCCGGGTATTGAAGCATGAGACCGATACAGGCGCCCTTTTTCGCGTCGAGACCTTTGACGACGGCTTCCATTTCAGAGTCGGGAACGACACGGATCGTGATCCCGAACCCCTTTGCCCGCGTCCTCAGGACGGCAAGCGTCGCCACGCTCACTCCCTCGGAAACGAGGTACGTCTTCTTCCTCTCGGGCGCAGCCGAACGCGTCGACGTGGCAAGGCACATGGCCATCGCTTCCGCCGCTGCCGTCGCTTCGTCCAGGAGGGAAGCGTTGGCGATCGGGAGGCCGGTGAGGGAGGAGATGATGGTTTGGTAGTTGAGTAGGGATTCGAGGCGGCCTGCAAAAGGGAACAGAGGGGTATAAGCCTGAGTCTAATTGGGATTTTTAGACGAGTTCCTCTCCGCGGCTGGAGATCGGCTGCGGCACGGTGGAATTCCTCGCGGCGTCCTGCTATGGGCGCAGCGCTCTTGGCTTCTCGTCGCGCGTCCTACGACGCACTCGCAAGGTATTCTGTACATTCGGGGAGACCATTCCTCTCTGCCCGAAGGAGTGATCCCTGCGCTCAAAAGACACTTGCTTCGCTCGAGGATTCGGACGTACCTTGGGACTGCTCCGGGCTATACGGCGTGTAAGCGGTATACCACGCCGGGTTCTCCAACACCTACTTGAGCGAATCAGCACAGACTCCTCCACCAAGCCGCCCGAGAGGACTCACATTCCGCTGAATAACAGGCGGCACAATCGAATTATGATATCCCATCCCGATATAACTCTTCATCGCCCTATTCTGCTCGGCCAGCCGCTCCGCCCGTCGAAGCAGTTCCAACTCGGAGAACGGCTTGACATCCGAATCGGACAACTCGTTGATCCGGATATCGGAGGGGACTGTGGCGTTGATAAAGGCCTCCATCGAATCGTACCCGAGCGCAGCGAGCATCGCCGCCGCATCATCCTCCCTCGGACCGACATGCCGCGGGGTAAACGTATCCAGCGGCCTGAAAATCGACGACGCGGGGAGCGCATGCGTGGGCGGGTACTGTGCGTGCGAGGCAGAGGAGGAAGGCGAGATGGCGAGCGTCGAATGGTCCCTTGTTGAGGAAGAGTAGAAGCGCGGGGAGACGGCGGGGAGTGCTCGCGCACGGGTTCGTAAGAATGACCTCGCAAACGGACGAATCATCTTGCGTTGCGTTGCGTTGCGTTGCTCTACCTTAGGGGACTCTCCCTGTGCCCTCCTCCCTCCTCCCTCCTATATGTATCCCCTCCCGCGAAACGAAAAAGTCACCTGCCGCCGCCGCCGTGCTGCAGAAGTTGGAAATCTTGGCGACCGTGTTTTCCAATATTCGTCACGCTGATAAGATCGCCGGATGCAAACGCGCTGGCGATCCGATCCCTGGGCCGAGCGCGCGGGGAAAATGGAAATCACGGGGGAGCACGGGGGAGCTGGGCTTATCGTCGATTCGTGAGGCATCCAGGGGTAGGTAGGCGTTTCAGGGACGTGTCTCGCTTCGTGTCAGTCTGTTCGTCAAGACAGCTCCCACTTTGCTATTCGCACTCTCGCCATAAACTCGATTATCCAGCCACGCCTAACAGTACTCGACCAACTGATGACGAGTGGGAAGGCCAGAACGCAGAAGCATTTGCTCTTTTGTGGAGTTGGAGCGCTTTCGAAGCACAGATCCTGAAGCTGTCCGAGATCTGGATCACTCGTCGCTTTCTCCTCAACCAGGTTGTTAAGCATCTGCGTTCCCTCGTGAGACTTGCGTGCGGGGGCTATCTCTCCCCGCTCGAGCGCTATGCGATAGTTTCAGTGCGCTGGATGATTCGATGACTGAATCCGAAGAAGAGATAAGTGTTGGCACGCCCCATGACATAGCTGTGATCAAAGAAAACTGGATTATCGCTCTCCGACCTTCCATGGAGGTTCCGCAACGCCATCTGAAGTTGTTGGGCAACGCGGATGATCTCGTTGCATTTCCTGCAGGTGCGGCACTGAGAGTCGTGAGCAACGTACAGTACGAGGATGAAACCTTCAGAGTACGCGGATACTCGATAAAAAACGGGTCTCTCGCCCAGTTTGATGAATCTGAGCTTCAAGTTCCAACATTCCATCAGTTTTTCGTGCAAAGTACAAGGCCAAGAGTTCTCGCCGTTCCACGATAGCCATATGTCCACCCTAACCTGTATCACTGTAACATTATCCATCTTGCTCGTTTGTCTTCAGGTTTCTGTTCGTCATTCTACGCGTAGCTTAACATCGTCCGTGGCACAGAACATGGGGAATCAGACCCCCACGAGGACGCGTCTGAGGCTGTTTGCGACTATCTTTCGAGCATTTCTAACAGATCTCTGCTCTGTGACCATATGCTGCTGTCCGTTCTGACATTCGTCATAGATCTCCCAGCGCAAGAACAATGCATGTATTCGTTCGATTGCGTCTGGCCATGGAAGAATGTCGGACTCCTGCTATTTGCGCAGGAAACATTGTAAACGCATGTCCAGAGAGTATAAAGTACTGCTAAAGGAACACCGTGGCTACCCCTGAAACAGCTTATGTTCCCTTATGGTCAACCTTTCAGGCGGAGAAGTCGAATCCCTCTTCAACCTGGTATCAGGCTTGCCAGCTATCTCGGACCAAGACCTTTGGGAAGGGTATATATACTATCTCTGATATCAACTACAACCAGCCTACCTCCGCTGCATACTACATCGAATCTCTCCCGAGTCGTATTCCACCTGACAGCTGTCTGTATCGGTTGAACGAAAATGAATCCTCCAGCAGCAAGAAGTGAAGCGGCCAGTGACGGAGGAAGAGATCCGGACGGCTCGGGCGGAACTGGAAGACTGGGGCAAGCTGGACCGAGCGAATGCGCTAGGCATACCCGTGCTTCCGAGAGCGAGCAATGCATGAAGAATATACGACATGGATACTCGAATGACAGCCCTCCGGTGATTGAAGAAGAAAAGGTGGATGGCATTATTCGATTGAACGGCCCTCCGCAGATCAACATGAATCTGATTCCCCTCCCCTCTCCCCCCACGGGCGAGTATGCCCAGTGGACTTTCCGCTCCATATGTTACCCTCCTCCGTCCATCGACCTGTGTGGCAGTGAGCCAGTGTTGCGACACACATCTGCGGGGATCACAGGATCTTTTATGAGGTTGATGGCCACCTGCGGCGATGTTATGCGGCAAATGGAGGAAGAGTCAGGAGTTTCTATCGAGGAAAAGGACGGACTCTACAGCTCACCTGGTGCTGCTTACACCTCGGCCTCGCCAGTTCATGAACCTTCGACTGCTCGAGGAGAACCCGAATCCGGCTCTGTCAATGCTCTGCGCAAGGTCCTCGAGAGACTCAAAGGAATCACAGGCAGGCAGAACCCCAACAACCACCATGAAGACTGGCCAATCGAGGAGATCCGAGAAGTGTATCGGGGAATGACGAAGTTAAGGGCGGAGCAGCCTACCGAAGAAAGACCTGAAGCCACAGAAGTCGCTACCCTGCATGGGTCATGGCATATGCTCGATCTTGCGATGACAGAAGTCAATAGTATCATTGATTCTCTGCCCAGGGAACCCGCCATCACTGTGAGTGAATCTGTCAAGCTCGAACCTCTCGCTGTCAGAACCGTGGAGATCCCACAAGGTATACCGGGAAAATTTCATCGTTACGGTGCTTGCGCACTGCGGAGGATAGATGGCAGACTCGTAGCAGTACAGCTCAAAAACGATCCGGCAAGTGTTGATCCTCAGGAAGAGATGATGTTACTGGACGAAGCGCCCGACCTCTATTCCCTCATCAATAAAAGTGCTTTGTATGAGGCATGTTCCGGAAACACAGGGAAGCCTGATAGCACGGACGTCATTGCAGCCGGCTCCGTCCCGCTGTATCAAGCCTCGGGCGCCTCGGTAGAGTGAAAGGAACGGGTGCGGGAGGACGATGCAGTCGTAGGGGTGAAGGGCTGTTTAAGGCACTTTGTGTCGTTCGTGTTTCATATTAGTTATGACATGGATATGTTAAAACAAGAGTCTATCCGCGTCTGATACGAGATCGCGAGCATGCCGCCGGCGTCTAGCATCGGTGAATGCACCGGGCTAGTGGTGGATCCACTCCGATGACACTCACAATCTACCATAAGGCTCAGCTGACGGAGGCAGTGAAAGACTTCGATGTGATTGATCGAACGGACAGTGGCGCATAACACAAGTATCCATTCACCATCGCGATTTTAGGATTATTTGTTTCTATGTCTACACGCCGTAGGAAAAGCGACCTCACGAACTTCACCACATTGAAGCCAAAGTGTTCCCGAACGTAGGTGGACCAAGGAAGATTCTTGGCTGTCACGCACTCTGACAGCGGCCTGTCTCATGGCCTCTTTCATAAATAGTGCGGCTTGCGATGCATATGTCCTGCGATACCCGTCACGTAGCATAGTGAATATTGTCAGAAGCTCTGGCAAGGGCAAGTTCAGGTGCCGGGAGCCATCAGACGCTACCATCAGAGCAGGGGAATGGAGACAGGTTGTTCAAAGTCATGGGGTATTCGTTACTGCTTTCGCGTCCCGCAAAATCTGTTCGACTCAGCTTCGCAGCGTCCCAATGAACAATCACAACTCTAGCATGACCTTGAGAGTTATACTGACGGCCACCTCCCGCCTGCATGGAATTGAAACAGCTGCGGAATCGACCTGTCTGGGCTGGACCACGACGATATGCATAGCGCACAACTACTTTCCCGCCTTGCTCGTCTTGATCTTTCTCTGCTTCTCCGCCTTGGGCATCTTGGACTCCCGCTTCTTCCGGTTTTCCTCCTTGACGGCCTTTTTGCGCTCCTACAGGCGGGACGGGTTAGCGCAGGTTTCAACACCCAATTGGACATGCGCACCTTTTTGGCTTCCTTGTCCTCGTGCCGGAAACCCCGCGGTCTTCGCTCCAGCTCGTCGTCTTCCGAGTCTTCACTTTCAGACTCTTCCTGCTCGTCTTCAAATCGGACAGACTTGACAGACGGCCGGCGTGATTTCTCCGCCGCAGATTCGGCGACCTGACTTTCCTCCTTCGTCACGGGCGCGTCATCGGCTTTGTCCTTGGCATTCGCCTGGGTATTGAGCCCCGTGATACCGGCATAGATCAAGTCTTCTCCTTGACCCTTGTTGATCCTATCGATGTCTCGTTCCGGGTCATACACTTCCCCAAGATTTCGCGGGATGTACGAGGACATGAAGACTGCGTCGTCTTGCGCGAGCGACGTTGCCGACGGGGTCGGGGCGGCACCTCCCGCTCGCGTTACGGGCTTTGACGAATCCTCTTGGAGACCCACACCGGCATCTAGCCAATTCCGCACGACGTCCTTCAACTCCTCCTCGGTCTGCGTCATCGGATCTGGCCCCGTGTCAGATGAACCACGCATGGTCACGCGTTCATTCACGATAAAGTCGAATGTCCCACGGATGCCCAATGTCCGTACTTCCCCGCCCGACCGCTTCTTGAAGAAATCGTCGAGGTTCTTGATGTCGCTCCGGAGGAAATCAAAGGATGAGGGGTGGTCGTGTTCCACCGATTGTGAGACGTCGATGATGTAGGCGTGTCCGAGGTGGTATCTGAGCAGGTATCGATCAGCCACGGGATGATGCAGGGGTAAGAAACTTACAAGATATTGTATTCGCTGAAATCGGCATGCACGAGTTGACAGCGCTGATACATGAACCTAAGGGCGATCGCCAACTCGGCGTACAGCTCCGGCAACTGAGCCGGCGAGATATCCGCATCTTTCAACCTCGGCGAAGTCCTAGTCAAAACATCAGCAGAGGTCCCACCCCCATCACACCAGACGTACTTTGCGATATCATCCCCCTCCCCACCCAAAAACTCCATCACCAACACGTTCTCCCGGCACTCCACCACCTTGGGACACCGCACCCCGCCATCCGCCAATCTCCTCAGATTCCGCAACTCCTTCTCCGCCCACACACGGACCATCTTCCGCGGGTTCGTCACCTTGGTATACGCATTCCGGAACCGATGCGAGCCGGCAATGTATTGGCTTCGCGTGCGGAAGGAGAGGATCGAGGTTTTGTAGATTTTCAGCGCGAGGTTGGCCGGGTAAGGAGTGGGGTAGGTCATGCTGCTGCTTGCCGGGATCGGTGGCTCAGCGGGACCAGGGGCAAAGTACACGTTTGCCTGCGGTTCCAAGGGTCAAATGGGATTTTCTCTTCTCCAAGTAGGATGAGCGTACCTCTTTACCAGTGCTCACGCACCCTTCCACCGAACTGACCAACCCCTTGCGCACAAGACTAACCAATACGGCGCGCGTCCGACTATCCAACACCTGCTCCACGGTCGCCCGGTCCGCTTTATCCTTTTGATTCGCCGAATTCGAGGAATGCTTCGGTGCAGAGGAAACGCCGATCCGGTTCGCCAAGAGTGGGTTCGCTGTCGTTGACGCGGCGTGGGAAGAGATCGGGATGTGTGGGTAGGAAGCAACGTTTGCCCTCGGCGCGAGCGAAATCTTTTTCCGTACGTCCTCTGCAGTCTCAGATTCCTCTGTTTCCCGGCCTTTTCCTTTCCCATGAGGCGCGACCACGGCCGAAGCCTTGCTCGCCGCCGGAGCGGACGGAGCCATCCGGGACGGTACCGGACGTGGCGGAGCGCTCGTGCGGACGTTTCGTGCGGGGAGAGGCATGTCCGCTTCCGGGTCGGCTTCGCCTTTCAGGCCGGTGGGGAGACCGTTGTTCTGTGTGGGAAGGGACCGTACGATTTGAAGGTGCCGGCGCATGCGATTATATTGTTTCGTAAAGTCTTCATGCATGACGCCGTCGTCAATGAAACTCTGACAAGGAGAAGAGACGCGACTCACCGCCTTCCGCCACTTCCCAATCCTCATCGTCTATATTTCCCTCCTCCAACGAATTCCCATCCTCATCGTACCCATACTCATCCTCATCCGAATAATCGCTCCAACTCTCCCTGATCCCCTCGTCGTCCTCAATGTGCCCACGTCCAGTAGGCACATATAGCCCATCCACACCGAGATCCGTCTCCGCATCGACATCCCTACTCCCGAGGCCCATCTGTTCGAGCCGCTGTTGAACTTGCACGGCAGCTATGTTTTCCTCCGCTTCCACCGAGGGGTCTGCAATCGTTTCGTCGTCGAGATAGGTTGCAGCGGCGTCGCGTCCTAGACGGGGACGGTCCTCTTCTGCGTCCTCGAATTGGGCGGGATTTGGGGCAGACATTGTATTTCGTGTGTGTCTATGTTGAGTTCGAGCGCTGTTGCCACTCTTGCCTTTGAGCGTTGCAGGAGAAAGAGTTAAACAGTTATCAGTAATAATCTGGTAAATCTTGCAATCGAAAACACCTCGCGGATACAAAACGGATCAGACGGGATATCAATCTTTTGCCACCATATCACTCGCCACGCTCGTCTTGCTAATATCGCGATAGCCTTGTTGACAAGACCAGCATTAGAGCGGGCAGAAGTTTCTGTCAGCGCCGCGTGAAAGAATGGCGAGGTCTCCACGATGGGAAAGTTCCGCGCAAGTGCCTCGATCAGAATGATGCTTATCACACAGGCAGTCTGGACTAGCTGTTCTCAGAAAAGGGGAACGTAGGCTGCCATATTGGTAAAGAGTGACAATAGGATCTACCTACTCTATATTACAATCGCGAACAGGCAAAAGGCTACATGTATAGTCCGAGTACGTATATAAGATATAGTTATAATTCCCAATCCCTCATCCTGTCCTATCCTCTATAGCTCTCCTAACAGGGCTGTCTCGTTCTAACGAGAGCACGCCTCTAACGAACATGCTTGATGAACGAATACTTTTTGAAGTTGTTGCCTCGTTCCCCAGCGGCGCCCCGTCTTTTCCTGGCCATCTTGGGTGTCGACGTCGCTGCCCCGCCTGTGACGGTGACAGTCACGGTAGACGAAGCGGTTTGCGTAACGGTGACGGCGGCGCAAGTACCCGAACCACCGGCCATTGTCGTTGAAGCAGCCGTCGTACTCGTCGGTCTCGTACTTGAAGAAGCGCCCGTGGTCGATGCCGGTACTTCGCTGAGCGGCACGTACTCGTAGTACGAAATCTTCCAGGCACCACCACACATCGTCTGCTTTGTCGCATCACCGAAACAAGGGACATCACACCCTGCAGCAGGGGTAATATACGCCATCTTGTTCGTAACGAAGCATTGACCGCCATTCTCCATCCCGAAGAACTTGAACCCGCCACTCTTGGCCTCGGCAGCGCACCGGACGACCGTCATCGAGCCCGAGTAGGTGTTGGTTGTGTTCATAGCCCGGGAAGAACCATCGGCAATGCAACCCCGGTAGACGTACGTCGCGAACGGATCAGCGGCGCCCGTCGTGCTGCTTGCGGCGGAAGAAGTCGTCCGTGTCGCGGAGCCAGTGACCGAAGCCGAGACGGTGGTGGACCCGGAACGAGTGGTGCTGCCCGATGCGGCGGCGGTGCTCGAGACGGATGCGGAAGCCGGTCGACTGCTGACGGTGCTGCTGGATACGATGGAGCTAGACGACGGTTTCGGTGCCGTTGCCGCGAGAAGGGTGGCGTTGTACACCGAAAGCGTGGCGGAAGAACCACAGATTTCTCCCGGTGCGCCGTTGCAAGTCGACGAACAGAAGCTGTCGCCGAGCAAGGTGTACGGTAAGTCCTTTCCACAGAAACAGGTGTTGCCGTTCTGCGTTCCAGACAAGGCAAAGCCCCTGCCCTGACACGTCGTGGCGCAAACCAAGTTGGTCATCTTTTCGCCCGAGAAGGTGTAGCCGGGTAGTTGGCGAGCCCCGGGGTTATCGTTGAAGCATCCCTTGTAGCCGACGGGTTTGTCGGACGTGTTGGGTGCGGCGCCGGCGGTAGTGTAGAATCCGACGACGCCGGCCTGAGCGTTACCGCAGTTGTCGGTCGAATTACCAGCGCATTTACTAGAGGAGATGAGGTCAGCTCGGCATGATCGTGGTGGATGCCAAGTACTTACGTCGAGCAGAGAGCCATGGCCTGGATAGAGCCGACTTGCGAAGGTCCGGTCGCGCAGTAACAGTAGTTGCCCTGCATAGCAGCGTTCGGGAAGCCCTTGTACGAACAGGCAAGTCGACAGATTTGCGAGTTCATCGTGCCAATGTTGAACAAGTAGTTTCCGGTCGTCGCGACATTGGCAGCAGCGTAACAGCCGACAAAGCCCTCGATGGCTGGCATGCCTGAGCCTTCCGTCACGAAACCGGTCTTGGCGGTCTCCCACATCGTCAGACGTCCAGAGTTACCGCACGTGTCCGAGCTGTTGCCTGCACAAGGCATGCTGCAGTCCGTCTTGGCCTGCAAGATGCCGCCGCCAGACGAGGTGTCGATAGTGTTGCCACAGTAGCATTGCGAAGCGTATTCGGAACCGGCGTACTTGAAACCCAGGTTACCGCACGAAACGATGCATTCCTTGTTCGTGAGCGAGTTCGAGGTGTACGAGTAGCCAGAGAGAACTCGGGTGGTTCCTTCGTTGTAGCAGCCCAGGAATCCTGGCGCAAGTTGAGAGCCAGGAGTACCGGCGGTAGAGGCGGCGATCTTGGTGTCGTACAAGCTGACCATGGTCGGACCTCCGCAAAACTCGTTCTTGGTCGTACCAACACACTTGGAATTGCAGATCGAATCGGGCTCCACCTTGAGAGTAGTGAGCGCACTGGCATCGCCACAGACACACGAGTTGCCACTAGTAGTTCCTGAAAGAGCAAAGCCCTTTCCGCTGCAAGTGGCAGCACACAGCGAGGAGGACATGAGAGACGAAGAGTAGCGGTAACCGTTGATCGCGCCAATGTCACTGAAGCAGCCGTAGGAACCGGTCTTTGAATCGGGCGCGACGTTGACTCCAGTCGTGTTGTAAACGTCCAAGATTGAACCAGCACCGCAAGTCTCGTTGGCCGCTCCCTGGCATGCCATGTTGCACGACAGCGCGGGAAGAACACCTTGAGAGTACAGGTTGTTACCACAGTAGCATCTGTGATACGAAGTCAGCCATCTCCTTGCATGTTGGCAAAGCCACGATACTCACTGGTTGGCGTATTCCGTGCCGGCAATTGAGAAGCCTCGAATAGCACAAGCCTTTCGACACAGCGCAGAGGTCATCGAGTTCGAAGTAAAGGTGTATCCGGACAATGCCCGGAAGCCATTTCCTTCTCTGTAGCATCCGTACCAACCAGGAGGCTTGCTGCTGTCCGACGTAGAGCCTCCGGAAGCAGCATTCGCGGTGGTGTTGTAGACCGATGCAGCGTAAGCGCCGCCACATTTCTGGTTCGAGTCGCCGGGGCAGGCAGTCTTGCAAACCAAAGGAGTGATCAATGTGCCGGCATTGTTGTTGCCACATGTGCATTGATTACCGTTGACTGCGCTGAACTTATAGTTGGCGACTTGCTTGCAAGCGGTTTGACAGAGCTGAGGGGTCATGTTGCTAGCCGAATAGGTGTACTCGGAAAGCGGAGTGCCGCCCGTCGATGGGTTTCCGTAACAACCGAGCCAGCCCTTTGCGACCATGGCCGAGGTGTCAGGCTTGTTGGCTTCGCTAATCTTGTAGACGTCGAGACTGTTGGGTCCTCCGCAAAGCTGATCGGCCGCGCCTCGACAAGCAGAGTTACAGTTCGCGTCGGGAGCTCGGTTTGTGCCGACATAGGTGTTGCCACAGTTGCAGGAGTATCCAGCCCAGACAGCAGCATATCTGTAGGAATGCGGTATAAGATACTGAATGAACGCCAAGTCAATGAAACTCACGAGTAACCAAAGTAGGAACAAGTAGCCTTGCAGTAGTCTTTGGTCATGTCATTGTTGGTGTACTGGTACTCTGCATACGCTGCCTTGCTCTGGACAAGCGTCGAAGCATAGCATCCCTGCCATCCGGCGTCGTGCGCTGCAGCTGCTTCCGTGGCGCCATAGGTGGTCGCATTCGAGTTGTACAGCGAGAGGATGTATTGGTTACCGCAGAACTGGGTTGAGTTGCCTGAGCAAGGCATCGAACACTGTGAGTCCGGAAGGATCTGACCGCCGTTGAAGGTGGAATCACAGTAGCACTGGTTTCCGTTTCGAAGACCAGCCAGTGTGTACCCCAATTGGTTGCAGTAAGACTTGCAAAGCGGGACCGTCATCGAGGCACTGTTCGTCGAGTATCCAGCCAGAGCAAGCTTGCCGTTGCCCTCCTGGTAACAACCTCGGTAGCCAATATTGGAGGGCGAGTTGTCGATGATTGGCTTGTCGTAGTTTGCCAAATTTCCGATGCTCATAAGGTAGTAGTCGCCGCAGATTTCAGAGCTGTTTCCACCGCATTTTCGCGTGCACATATCGTTCGGCACGTAGAATCCGGGTCCAGGGTTGAAGGTAGGTCCACAGTAACAGCTGGTGTCCCTAACGGCCGCGTAGGCAGAGTTCTTCTGGATGCATGCTGATGCACAGACGTCTCGGGTCATCGAGCCAGATTGGAAGGTGTAGGTCGCGCTCTTGACGAGGTTGTCTGATCCCCAGTCATAGGGCAACTTGTAGCAGCCTAGGTCGTATGCTTTGGGATCCGAGCCGACATACTGGGCGGGCTGGTAGTAAACGTCTTGTCGGTATTGACCTAAGGAGCGAACGAGATCAGCCGGGGCGACTGCGAGAACACAAGCAACGTACCTCCGCAAGTCTTGTCTCCAACAGGACAGGGGGTGTCACAACCAGATAAAGCAATACCGGCACCCGCGTCGAACGTGTTAGTGCACAAGCATTGGAAGGCTCCGACAATGGAGAGACCGGAATAGGAATATCCATTCCGTTCGCAGCTCTCCTGACATCGTTCGGGCGTCATGGCGGGATCAGAGTACTGGATGGCATTCTTGAGGGCGTCATTGAAGCATCCCAATCTGGTCCAGCCCTGAGTGGTCGGAAGCGTCTTGTTAATCTGCTGATCCGCTGGCAGGACATCAGGTCCAGCCCTTGTCGTGAAAGCGGAAACATCGAGTGCGGGAGGCGAAGGGTTGCAGCCTGGCTTGTTGCCAGTAGCGCCCCAAAGAGGGTTGCAGCCCGGCAGCTTGGGCACGATGTTGCCGTCACCCTGCGGGTAAGGCTCCTGCAGAACACCCCGAGAAGGCCTGCAGTTCTTGCCGGCGTCGATATTCCAGTAAGGCGCGAGGACAGGGCACGACTGGATGGTGATAGAGTATCCGAGGGTCACACATCCCGGATGATTAAGAGCCTTGGTCAAGATATCTCTGTCCCAGCCCATCAAGAAGTCGCCGTGAAGACCGTAACCAGTGGTGTCTCCGTTGGCCCATGCGAGGTTGCCCTTCATGTTTTGGCCTTTAGTGATGGCAGGGTAGGATTCCGGGTGGTAGGTGTACTCGAGAAGGATCGACGGCAATCGGATAGGATGACTCGCCGGGCAAGGACCGTTGCGCAATCCCTGCGTAGGATAAGCCATGTGGCTCTGGTCGCTCTTGTAGAGGTTGACACCGTCCCAACAACTCGGGAAGGTCAAATCAAACTTCATTCCTCCGAGACAGGGGTCATCGAAGTTGAAGTTATCGGCCGAGATCTCGTCTGACAGATCGGGCTTCCTGTGGCAATAGTAGGTGAAGATGCCGTTGGGGGATTTTCTATAAGGATCGCCCGCCACCATTTTGAAGCCCTCTGGCCACGCTTGCACCGGTTCCGAATTGTCCTGCACGAGTGAGAAGTAAGACCGGGCAGCTTATGGGAGTGAATCCCACTCACATTTCGTCCAAGGAAGTAGTAGAACCTATTGTATGAGCCTGTGAGGAGCATTGTCAGCTGGGGTCGCAACCAAGAATAGACGCGACTCACTCAGCTGCAAGAAGCTGGTATTGCTTGGGTTTGCCGGGTCAAGAATCCAGTAAAGCTGAGGAGCCCAGTACGACGAGTGGTCGATAGTGATGGCCGCCGTCGTACACGAACTCGCGGCTAGCTCTTCGAAGTTGTATGCAGCCGCAAAGTTGCTACCACCTGAACCAAAGGATTTTGTCAGCGCGGCACAAGGCAGGCGAAGGCGACCGGGACGTACCGAGGATTCTATGCATGTGCGAAGACTGCTGGTTCGGGCTCACGATAGGATCGAGTTGCTCCACCGCCAGGGCGTACAGGTTGTCCTGCAGATAAAATCATCAGCCATCAGCCCATACAACGATGATGAGGGACCGTACGAGATGCCATCTGCAGGAGAGAAGCATCAGCAGACGCTCATCTGGTAGAACGGCCAAGAGACTTACGCATCGAGACCACGCTCATCCTGTGCGACTGCATTCTGCACGCTGTGCAGCGCCAGACCCAACAGGGCTGAAATTGCGAACCCGCGCATGTTTCAATTTGGTGGTGAGAATGGGGGGCAAGCGGAGACGTCAACGAATCTATCGTCGGTGTCGTCGCAGTGTCGGGACGTCAAGAGAGCCGGCTCTGACTATCGAACGGAAGCTTGCTGTCGAAGGTGAAAGATGGTCGAGGTCGATTGTACTCGCCACAATAACCCGTACTGAACTCTCGAGCTCACAAGGTATATATCGGAAACTTGGAAAACGGCGAGACGGCCCAACTTAGAAATGAGGAGAGACAGATCGTCATTCTCGCCACCGCCACCGATAGTCTCCTGCCGTCACCACAATTGAGGTGAACCGCAAAAACATGTCGATGCTCGGGGCTAGCCTGTTGCTCTGAGGGGGCTTCGTGAGGCTTTGCAGGCTTCTCTGCTTTGGAATTTGTTGTGGTTGACTGATCGATGTCTTCGGATCGAAGGGAACTGCGCAAGGTACAGGGAACTTGGAGAGACACCCGGAAACTCAAAACAAATCAGGTTGGCAGAGGGATCGGCTGCGATATCCTGGAGTCTGAAACGTTGGGCGGCAGCATACTGGCGAATCAGCATCTAGGAGAAATCTGCTGAATACACCAATCTACATTTGCTGACTCGGCTCCCCGGCCAGAATTACCTGTCCCGGCCCAGTTTCCGGGTTCGATGGAGGTTAGAGGAAGGCTTAAATTAAGGTTAGCTTTCCAGCTGCGATACGCGGAATTTGTTATTGTGGTTCCGCTTTGCATCTAGTTGCCGACGCCTGGTTCCTGAATTCTGAAGTCGGCGTTTTGAGCCACGATAGAATTACGTCAGCTACCCTGAAACTTTGATGCCTGTCGTAGAAGATCCCTGAACACTCGCGATGTCTTCCATCGCTCCTGATCCTGGTTGTGGTGGTAGAGACTGAAGCGCTGAGCCTCCTGCAGCTTGAGAACCTGATCCTTAGAACCGACCTCACTCCCTGTAGCTTCTCTCGGACGCTGATCCAAAAGCTTTTCAGCTTTCCTGGTCATCCAAAACGCCCAGCTGTATATCGTTGCAATGAGATCTTAGCTCTCTCTAATTTATAAGATGCGTCTTCTCGACTGCGAACATATGGCTATCGAGACAATGAGGCCTGCTGCATGTCAAAGGCATGCCAAGGCTCACTCATCCTTGACGGCGAGATTAGCTGCCAGATTCGTATGAAGTATGAGTATCAACTCTCCCACGCAGTCACGCTTCGTGTGATAGGCGGGGCTGATCTCACAGTCGCTGCCCCTGGCTAGGCCTTCCATGCAGTCTCCAGCGAAGTGGGAACTCGCTCGTCTGTTCAGCTGTTTGTTCTGTTGTTCTTGTGATCTAATAAATCAGAATGCTATCATCAATAGCATGTGTGTAGTGGCTGAACTGATGGCTGAGACTGAAAAAGCCACAATTATGACTGTTACCAGGAAAAGAAGCCTAACATCGCATGGCATCTTGACACGAATATTGTTGAACAATTGTTAGGTCAACGACAACATGCATATGCTGAAAAGTCTGGCCAGATGACGCTTTCGCGGCTTGTTGCTGACTGTAAGGGCTGAGGCGAGCTCTGAGGCGGCCTCAAGGTTTTCCGAGGAGCCCCTGCTGCTATATGGTCTTTTAAAGACTCTTATAAGCTCGTTGAGCCAATGCTGTGCGGTATCATCCGAAATGCGTGACTTCTTGGAACTCGCTTCACCATCACCTTGACGGACCGCGTTCCTCAGGCATGAATCGTATGACACAATGGAGGTTCCAGTATTATTGGGGCGTCCGCTTCTGCTTCGTGGCTCGCCATCAGGCACTGCGGGTCCGCCCACCATACGTCGCATTCGTCGTCAAGCGGGGTATAGAGTAGTCTGTCGCATGCGAGAGCTACGTTATGAACGCAGGGTTCTACCCCAACAATATCATAGCTCATCTTGCCTCTCCACGGGACCGTCGCCTCCCCCCTCATGCGAAAGCTCTACGACGTCAGAACAGTGTGGTGAGGCTATGTCGCCAGTCTTCGAAAAACTCAGCTAGAGGACGATAGTGGCACCGTCTCGTGTCTATGACCAGTGCTGATGTATCAGAAGTGGAGCTGTGCACTGGTTGGAGTAGCTGGTGGGGTGGCTGAGCAGAGTATGAATAGCACTTGATGATGATTAGACCTCAGCCATACGGATCTCGTGGAGCGGTGCCTGCGTTTCCATACTGATCCTGGTGAATCAGCAGTATGAATCAGCAACTCGAATCATTTGTGGTACCAACCAGTCTTTTTCATAGTCGGAATCCAGGTATCGGATGATATAGTGAGCAGCTAGCTGAGCAGCTGTCGGGCATGAGACTTGGACGAGCGCTATCCCAGCGCCTTCCCGAGGCAACATCTTTCGGTGGTTGGAGCCGAATCAGCTGCTTAAAATTCGGTGAGACCTTTCGGCGAGTGCCACTAATTAAGGCACATTGGACATCAAACCGATATACCCCACCAGAGGGGATGAAGATCCCGACTGAAGCCCGATGTCTTCTGGTGCAGTTTCGGTTGATATTGATAGCAAATAGCGCTGGGCTGCGGCACCACTAGAAGCTGCACAGCTTGCAGCTCAGCTCGCTTCATTCCTGATCAAAGCGTACCAAGGGAGGAGGTCACCAGGCTGAGAATCAGTATGCCGCAGATGCCGCTCGAACAGCTGCTTCGGTGAGGGTAGCAACCGGGCACAGAAGGGAGACTGATCGTGCGATAGACGAGCCAAGTACTTCATGTCAATCAGGTCCAGAGCAGGATCTTCCTCGAACGACAGGGGAGTTTGCCGGCCTTATCAACAGCAGGACAAGTTACTGAGCTGCCCATCTTCTGATGCCAGGGGCGATTGACGCTGTCTGAGGCTCTTCGATGTCTGCAGTCGCTGTGCCATCGAGCTCGCCGAGAGCTGCGCCGAAGGCGATGGTATTTTTACGACGCATCGCAGACTCGATTCGATGCGAAAAGATATCGCCTTCTGTCCTTTCCGCCTTAACGTAGGACGATACGATGGACCGCGAGTGGCAGACAGCTTGGCGAACAAGGCAAACATATGGACTCGATGGCTCGATGAATCGCATGAGACGGACATCGGGCAGGAATACGACATTTCCGGTGTACATCCAACGGTGGCAAATACCTTTCAAACATGGAAACGGACGGAAGAGCAGATGGCCGTGAAGGTTCACCATGACCTCAAGAAACATATCTTCATGAGCTGTATCTTTCTCTGGAGTATTACTGCCGTTTTCGGTGCACCCTTGGCCCATTCCGTCTCCGCCGCTCCGCCACCCTGAGCCTGCTTCCACTGGCTCGATCCTGGTACCGGAGCACGTGAGGCAGTATGACCGGCAAAGCTCCCCCATAGTAGTCCCGGGCGTGGGTACATGACGTCCGGTGAGCCTGATAGCAAGGCCGATCTTCGAAGCTTTGACTTCTCCTGATCCCGGATCGTGTAGGTCCCACGAAAGCAGGCGTTTGGGTGATTTGGCTGCAAGTGGCCCCGCTGGTACTCGAATAGGGATCGATCGGATTAATGTCATTACTGGGTGTCCTGGCTGGCGACGGCTCTTATATCCAAATCGACAAGAAGGTGAGTGATAGTCGATGCTATCGGTGTGACGTTTCGACAGGGAGGAAAGTCGAAGTTACGCGTGCGCGGACGCAAAGGGCTTTGGCTTGGGTGTTATTGCAACAGTTGAGGCCGTCGTGATAAATTCTGGATTGCGGCGAGCGCAATGAAGGCGTTGGGCTCCAGGTTGGCGGTATCGCTATAGCCGAGGTTGATATCGAGTATCCCAAGATCTGTTCCAGCTGTGAGCCGAGACCTCTGAACTTCTAGAACGGCTTCAATCCGTGCTCTTGTTGAGCCAACCACAACGGACTCACGGACTTGACGAGAGCTGCGTCTCCTTCGTGCCTGTGCGATCCTTTCAAAAATCGTCCCTTTTCGTCGTCCTAGCCTGCCAGCAGAGACGCAGGGATCAACGCACTTCGCCCCTGCAAGTTCTGCGTGTTGTGAACCACCAGGTTCCTCCGAAAAGGATGGTTCGTCGCAAGGATAGTCGATTGCGAACATAGGTGCCTATCGATGGACGATATCAGCGACGGCTACAATATGGACATCCACCTCCAGCAGCAGAGGGTGACGTACCAATGAGGCTAGCCCTCTCAGATTATCGATAACAGAAAACGTCGTCCGATTTAGTTCAGGCATCGCGTGATCGCTACCATTCAGGTTTGACTTCTTCTCGACATCGAGCTATCGTGGATAGTTTGTCACGGAGCGAGATCATCGCGGACCGGGATCTGCACATGTCGGGGAGAGGACGAGGCAGCGGCTCGTATGACGTCGGACTGCCTTGCGAGTCATGCGAAGAGCGCATCGGCGCTGGTGAAGACCTGCCGGGAAAAGCGTCAGCCAGATCGGCGAGAGAAGCGGAGCGTTACATACCTCATCCTCCTCGTCCGCGGCTTGGCTTGACTCCGGTTTCAGCGCCTATCTGCAGCTCCGTGACATGCGTTCTAGTAGTCTTCCTTAATGGTGAGCGAGGGGGGGAAAGCGGTCGACCTACGCAGAAGGGATTAGTCCTGCATACACCCCAAGGGACAGATGTCATACCTCATCCTGCCTCGTCATCCGCGTCGTGCCGATATCGGATGCCAGCTTCATGTCCTAGCTTCAACAGCTGCTTCAAGGTGCTTTCGTCGACTTCAAATTTGGACAATCCAATCGCCAATTGACGGTCTGACGAGCTGTCCGACGTCAGTCATGTCTTTCATGTGAAGTCGAGCAGGAACGTGCCTTCAATCCCTCCGGATCGCACCGAATGCACGCAGAGGTCTTTACGACATCGGCGACCAACTCTGACTGCGAATCAAAACAGCTTACCTAACAGTTACATACAAGTGAATTTGATCTTTTGCAATAGCCCCTGAAATCCGCAGTCGCAGCTAGTCGCAGCTGCCGGCGGTAAAGGGCGGAGCTGAAGGCTTCGAGGTGTTGTAAGAGCTCGTTGCGGGACTCATGAGCTGGCATCAGCCATGGCCAATCGCCAGAGCGATTTCCCAGTCAGAGTTGCACGATGGGCATCAGAAACATATCGAGCAGCGAATCATAAGATCAGATACTCCCCGTCGCTGACCCGTGTGGTCACCTCGTCGCGTATGAAGCGAATTTGCGGGAATCGCACTCGCGTTGCCGCACAAACGCGGGGCAGCGAGTCTGTCATTCTTTCCGGGACATGGGTGTGTCGCAACGCGATGATTGGTTACGTTTTGCTGTAGCAGGGGGATGGAATTCAGACTCTGCTATTGCTATCCAAGGCATAGAGGCGCTCTCCGCGACGGCGAAGGACGTCATACCGCAACTCGCAGCCCAAAAGCTGACGCCCCACGAAGGAAAGAGGCGACAGCACCGAGGAGTGCGGATCCAGCAGGCAGGACTGCGGAAACGCGTTCCCCCGACTTTTTTTCGATGCTCGTATTTCGCCGTTTAGGCGGGCGGGCGCGCGTTTCAGTCTGTTTACTATGTATTTTTCAGGGGAAACACCGTTTTTCCGGGAGGTGGTGTTGCTCCTGGCTGGTCATATCGTCCACAGACTGACATCTTGCAAGGACGTCCGTGTGCTTCACGACGACGCTTCACATCAGCTTCGAACGAGGATTCCCGACATAGGCACAGCGCAGCACGAACATTCGAATTTCGACTTTGGAAGAGCGCCCATTCGACGTTTCTAATTCAGTCATCAACGTCTTGGCATTCGTACACGCCTCGATATCTTCAGCCATCGACATCACTCGCCTTCAAAAAGGATCAGGTCGTCACCGCAAGCCCAACTTCTCGAAATGCGAGCTACAAGCGGATCAACGATGCAGAATGGGACGAATGGGGTGAATGGGGTAAACGGTGTGAATGGGCACCACGCTGCTTCGTCGGCCGGAGTCAAGGTGAGTTGTTCATGGATGGGCTGCGGCAAAGATTTGGTGAGAGCTGGATGGGGAAGGAGCGAACGTGCCATGACAAGAACGATGGCGAGGATGGACTGAAACAACGACGATAACAGAAGCTAACAATTCCGCACCTCTTTTCCGCATTGCTGCTCCGTCATTTTTTGCCGTTACTCTTCATCAACGTTTCCGTCGTGCAATCTCGTAGCGGGTACTGGTAACAGGAGGAGCAGGCTACATCGGTAAGTGTCCAGGTATAGGGAACGGCGTGGCAGACAGCGGGAAACGGGAGTACGCGTCAAACTTGGCGAAGTTTGCCGGTTGGCGCGGTGGACGATATGGATTGCGACGGGGAGTGGGCACGATATTTGGCGTTGCGGAGCGGTGTCACGTCGGGAGTCATGGCAGTCGAAGTCGGGAAGCGGAATAAGGGCAGGATCGCGATCAGACGGAAATGGTGTCCCGGCATTGGAGTGCGCAGGCGCAGTTCTCCGCAGCGGGAATGATCTAAAGTACAGTATGGCTGGAGAGCTCGTGTGACGGATCACAGCAGCAGTCACGTATCATGTGACTCGACATGCCCGTTCTCCGACCATCCACCAAGCAGCCATACTGACGAATTGCTACTTCTAGGCTCGCACATCGTCGTCACCCTTCTCCTCAGCCGGAGATACCAGCCCATCGTCGTCGACAACTTCCACAACTCCAAGCCAAAGGCTATTCAAGCATGTGAAGAAATTGCGCTGGAAGCCCTCGGGTAAGTGGATGATCTCGCTCTGAAGAGACAGATGGGATCAATGTGCTGATCGTGATTCGCGATCGCAGCTCGGATGCAACACAGGAGGAGAAGGATCGGTGTTCGGTGGATTTGATCAAGGGTGATATCGCCAATCCTGCTGTGTTTGACGGGATTTTCGAGAGGTATAGCTCGCAGGGCGGTATCTACGCCGTTATTCACGTGGCGGTAAGTTGGAGCTGTTCGTCGGAATGAAGGTATGGCGTCTGATGTTGAGTCCACAGGCATTGAAAGCCGTCGGCGAATCAGGGGAAATTCCCCTACTGTATTACCAGACCAACGTATCAGCAACGATCAACCTCATGCAGGTAAGCAGCGTTCCTCTACAACCCAGATCGAAAAGCTGACTCTCGTCTGCGACTTTCAGAGCATGCTCAAATATCAATGCCTCAACCTCGTCTACTCGTCATCCGCTACGGTCTACGGAACACCAGAGACGATTCCGATCCCGGAAACGAGCCCAGTACAGCCGGAAAGCGTGTACGGCCGCTCAAAGGGCATGTGTGAGGATATCATCAAGGACCTGTGTCACGCCGAGCGGTCATTCAACGCAGTCAGTCTCCGGTATTTCAAGTGAGTCGGCGAGCGCGGTGTGACGGAATGTTACTGAAGCGAGTGTTATCGTAGCCCGGCAGGCGCACATCCTTCTGGGAAGATGGGAGAAGACCCAAGAGGCAAGCCGGGAAACCTGTTGCCATTATTGGCAGCCATTGCCGTTGGTCGGTATGCACAGGATGGCCTGAAAGTATTCGGCGACGATTACCCTACACAGTGAGCTCGTTGATTCTGGGTTTCCACGGCGCAGACTGAGCAATCTGTCTCGCAGCGACGGAACGTGTGTACGAGATTACCTGCACGTTATGGACCTCGCCAAGGGTCATGTGCTGAGTCTAGACGCATTGGAAAAGGCGGAGATCTTCAAGAACTGCGGAAAGACAGGGAACTGTCGTGCCTTCAACCTTGGACACGGAAAGGGGCAGAGTGTGTTAGACATGATAGAAGCGATGAGGAAGGCCAGTGGATTCGAATATAAATACGACATTGTCGAGCGAAGGTGAGTTGGATCCCGCTTTTTCTTGTGATCACGCTAAGCGTTTTCAATGTCAGAATGGGCGATGTGCCAGATCTCACGGCCGATCCGACACTGGCAGAACGCGAATTGGGCTTTTTGGCAAGGGAAGACCTCGACTCGATGTGCCGCGACCTGTGGCGATGGCAATCATCCCACCCGAACGGCTACGACGACTAGTTCAGCATCACATCGGCTTCTCACTCTATGCCGCATATACCCCACATCTTGGACATTGCTTCAACCCCTCAATACATTCCGACTTCGATTCGCTATAAACATGGGTCGCTATCTTGTATACATAGTCTATCGGACAGATTAAGGTGACACTTTCGGCTGCACAGCATTATACCCATATACCTCACGAATTTCGGAAGTCGACCGATTTTTTCGGGTCAAACTGCTTTCCAGCCGATGAAAGCAGATAGAGGGCTGCGCTGGTTCCTGGTATAGCTGGGTTTCTCCACCTTTCATCATGGTCAAAACTACTCCTCTGGAAGATCCTGCGCAGACCGCAGTACTGTCTTTGCCTGCTGGTCTTCGAAAACTCCAGATTTGGAGTGTGCTTAAGCGCCAATTAGGTCGCCCATTAATGTCCGGCAGCACTGCTGGACGATCCCATTCAGCTGGAGTATCTCGTCTTCATTGCCCATTGAAATGCGCCACCAGGAGATACGGTTCGACAGGTACTGGCGCACGATACCTGGCACTCAGACTTTCGAATAAAAATGGCACCCCGCACTGTTCGCATCCATATCTTCTTTGGTGAGCGATTCAACCTGTATACAGTACTCGCTATCAGAACAGCCCGGACGTAAGCTGCTGGGATGTCTTCTCGCTTGCTCTCCAAGATTTCAGCTTGCCGGAACAGGCGAAAACGCTAATGGCACATATGCTTGCTCTTACGGATTCCAGGCTGTTACAGAGGTCAATTCGCTGTTCAGGTGTGTATACGTACGTCCCTTTCAAACCTGAAAGGATCACACCTGTTTCTCATGGCTTCTGCGATTCTCCGTATATATCACGGAGATAGTCTAGCGATGCTCCGGCCATGACCCAAGTTCGAGACTGGTTACCCCTGGCATTCACCCAACTCACACTCATAACCCAAATTGTCCTATTCACCTGACTTCACGGCCAACTTCTGCCAGGGACGCTGGTTCCTTCAAGCTCCTTCACTTTCTTCGCCAGGATCTCAACCTATACACTTGTTGATCCGATTCTTCGAGGACGGAGGGGATGAAGATCCCCACCGTTCCGAAAGACAGGCCTTCCATGACCAGAGAGATTCGGCGAGACTGTCTATGCAGGCAGTCAAGGCGCACCCAGGAGCGAAGAACGCACTACCGGTCGTTAAGAAGATATCAAAACTCATGAAGGAACGGTATTGCGAGGTCATTCAGAACGCGTTCACAGCCGACGCCGGATTCTTTCTCAAACTATGGGTGGACTTCATGAAACCCGGAGGTGCCGCTCGAGCGCACACGGATTTCGGCGACATGGCCTGTACAGAGGCAGATGTTGCATTCTGCAGGTCGCTGGAGACAGCGATCCAAGGGCAGGTCACTCCAGACATACTGGTACAACCAACGGTAAGGTTGCGTGCGTCAAGGTCCAGCGAGCGCAAGTGGCTAGCCTTCGAAGTGCACTGTGAGCTCTTGTATACCATGAGGGGGCGTTCCCTCGAAAGCTTGATCGCTGTTGGCTTCTACATTGAAGAAACGGATGCTGCCAGGACGATCCTCCTTGCCAGGCTCTCCCATCCTGAGGCTTTCCCTTGGGACTCGCTCTATGGCAATGAGCGTTCCTTGATCACTGTAGAACCGAAAACTTGTTCGATTGTAACGTCCGAAACAGCGGCGACTGACTTGACAACGACCACGGTCGAGGCAACGAGCTCCGGCAGCATGACATCTGGCTGACATCGAGAGATGGCCATATAGCAAAGGGTGTGCAAACTTGTGCTCATTTGAAGAGTGCCGATAGGAATGACAGAGGAGAATGGGTCCTGTTGCGCTTTCCGTGGTGACCACGAATATATTATAGTTGTACGGAATCACTTCTGACGAGAGAGTCCTTCCGAATATATGGTAGTGCCTTCATGCTTGTATAAGTCCATCAGATCGGTGTTTGCGATGGCATTCATGCTCAGATCGACAGACAGGACTTGAGCTTGAGTCACAGGTTGCCATATTGACGGGCAAGACCAGAACCTCATGGAAGCTTTCTCGGACGAGCCTTTTTACCGGCGACTTCCTCAACGTTGACGGCGCACGCATGCTAGATATTGTCGGCGCTGGACAAAAGTTCTAGAGGCTCCCTTTGATATCATATAGACGTTCCTGCCTTATGTGAGGAATAATGGCCGTTGGGGGCGATCCGCTGTGCAATGCATGATTATTGTTCATAGAGACCACGTTGAAGAAACTGATGTGCTGGTCTTCTGCGATCTGTGAAACGGAGATTAGTAGAAGCCTGTTTCCTTCTCAGCGATGCCATCGACCCTCTGTAGAGGCGACGCCATCTGCCGGGAGATGGCGACTCAGTGTAAGTGCGCCTCAGGTCAGTCTGAATATGTCGTAAGCCTAAGATGGCAGGGTTACAGACAGATGAGGTAAGACCTGCTCAAAGATGTCTACGTGTGACAGATGTACGCAGAGTTAACTTCGACGCTGTCCCCATGGTGTATTCCAATCTTAAGCGTGCTGACGGCCCAAGAGTACGTCCCGAATACTGGTAGTCGTCCGAGCTGTGTACGTTGTGAATGTCGTGGTGGGAGATTTGAGAGACCCGGCTTGCTCGTCGGGAGTGTTAGCTGGACGAGGTGAAGATGTCGAAAGCAATGAAGAAGGTGGCTGACGCGTGACTTCTGCTGCCAGCTTGCCAATTTCAACAGTATGGCAATGTGCCCTGAAGCAATGCGCAAAGGCACGGTCGTGCGCGCAGCGATGGCGGCGACACAGATCAAGGGTAAACGATACATCGCATTCTGGAGCATATAAATAGATTGACACACCATACATCGGACAAGCCCCAAAACGTAACCAGTCTCTTCTCTGAGCTTCGCAACCCATAAACCACAGCCCAAAACAATGTCCGTCATTGTCCGTATCAAGAAACCGCACATGCGATCCGCACTGCACAGATATCAGCATGCTCGTTTCTGACCCAGCAACATTAAGGTACGACTCACCTCAAGCCCCAACAGCCATCTTCTCCGCCCTCGCCTTGACTTCCTCGTTGAACTTCTCGAAGCCCTTCTTCGTCTTCTCCCCGGCTCCCATCCAGTCCATGATCGGGACGTAGAGCGCGCCGCTGAACTCTTCCCTGTGTACGAGCACGGTCTTGCCCGGTTCTTCAGTGGAGGGAGAGAGGAGGAACATGTGTTTTCCAAGGTAGATGTAGGAATATCCACCAAGCCTGCAAGAAGGAGCGATCAGCTTCACCGAAGGGCTGGGCAAGGAGGAGGCGTACCATCCAAAGCTATGCGGCGGATCCAGCAAGACGATTGAAGCGGTGAACGACATCGGCGAAGCGTTACCGGGAGGGAGGATGGACACGTTGACCTTTTGTCCTATGGCGAGAGGTGCGTCGGGTGTGACAGGTTTGACGGACTTGAGGAAGGACGACCATTCGGGAAGCGCCGAGAAATCCGTGATAACCTTGAAGATCACCTCGGGCGGAGCGGCGATAGTGATCGTGGTATGTACAACACGGTTGGAGGGGTGGGAGTAGTCTGCCATGGTGGCTGTGGCGAATCAATTCGGCAAGTGGTGCATAGTGACAGTTGAATTTATAGAGATAAGCATTTGGTTCAGATGATAAAGCTGGGACGCGTCATTCATGTGCCGAGGCCGAACGGCGTTCCAGCCCGCTTCCAGGTCAAACCGTCGAGGTACCTGCTCTCTCAGTTAACGTTGGTTGCGACTTGTCAGTCGAGCGACGCGAGGCTCGGTGCCCGCGTTGCGCATTGCTAGCTATGGTCTCTAGCGACGATGGCATATAGGGTTAACGAATCAATGCGATGGTGTGTAACTCAAGTACAACGAAGCCTTCAGGCTTGACTGGTCGCGATGCTTTTTGGAATTGTAGACTGGGCAGCGGTGGAAGCGATCGAGATACTGCTGCGAGCACCGGTGGAAGACGAGGATACGAGTCCCGAGGCATACTGCCCAAGAACAGCCGGAGCAGACTCGTACAAGCTCAAAGCATACGATCCGCCACAGATTGTCGAATTTGAGGCATCGCCAACACAGACAGTCTTGCAGTTCGTTGACGTCGTGTTTTACGCGAGGACGTTACCGGTGAAGCACTGGTTCCCAACCTCGAGGCCGAACAATCGCGATTTCGCTGCTTGAGCAAAGGTGGCGCACTTGGCGATAGTCATATCGTTCCCGTACGTGGCAGATCCGTTAAGCGCTCGAATTGAACCATCAGCGACACAACCGCGGGAGGAGTATGTAGAGCCAGTTGCTGCGGTTGTAGCTGTTGGAATCATCGAAGTTGTAGATGTTGAAGAAACGCGCGTGGAAGAGACGGAAAGACGACTTGTGACGGCGGCCGAAGCCGTGCTGCCGACGGACGTGGCGTTGGAGGTGACTGTGACGCTCGCGAAGGAAGACGACGCCAACATCGGGGCAGAGTTCAATGCCCGTGTCGTGGAGTTGGCGCTGGTCGCAATGGATGTTGTATTGGCTCTCGTGGTGGAACTGATCGTACTGGTCGACGTGGAATTCGAGGCGCTGGTGTAGATACTGTACGAGTAAGGACCGCCGCACAATTGGCTGGAATCGCCCGAACAGGCGAGGGAACAAGACGAAGGAGGTTGAACACTTCCCGAGTTGGTGTTGCCGCACGCGCAGACATTCCGATTCACACCACTAAACTTCCACCCTCCGGCCTTCAGACATCCCAGCTGACAGAGTTGCGGGGTCATCGCCGGATCTGCGAATGAGTAGTTGCCAAGGGCAGAACCACCGGCCGGATTGTTGAAGCAGCCCACCCAGCCCCGCGCTCGCAAGGCAGATGTGTCTGATGCTTGAGTCGGAGTCACCGGCGTGTGCATTGGGTATTGCTCTGCGAGCACGTTTGCGCGACATCGAATGTGCATTGAGCTAACAAGTTCCACGTAGGTAGCAGATTACAGACCGTCAAACGCCTCCATCTATTGAGGTGCTGCGGTAGACGAGGTGTCTTTGATCGGTATCGTTCCGAGTAACAGCGGGCATCTGAGGTATGTCGAAGAATTGATATCACAGCTGCACTTCGGGCTATCCTGAAGTCCTCCTTCTGACCTCCCACCAGCGACATGCCAGTAGCTATGTCAACTAGTACCGTGGCGTGGGATATAAGAGCCTGTCATCACCCATGATCAGCGACGGTTCAGTATACGCAAGTTCCGGACATACCGACGTCGCAGCGTTTTACCTGAAATGATTGACATCTTGATCTACACGGCATAGACGTTCAAGACCAAGGTGGTGCCTGCTGCTGTTCGGTGCATCATACTCTGGCGCTGGGGACATCGATTGCAGTCATACTTTCGTTCCGAATCCGACGTCCAATTCGACATCCGTAGATGTGATACTCGGTATTGGTAGGCAGCGGAGATGCGCTCCGATGGTCCCCTTTTTATGGAGAACCCCGGTCATACTCTTTCGCGCAGGGCAGAGCGATGACTGAGATGTCATAGGTCGCTACCAGCATGCTTATCGGCGTGTTGATCTTTGGGTCAGATCGATGAACGTGAGCGGCTCTTGGCCGAATGATGGAGGCGGGTGCGGAGGAATGTGCCGCTAGAGCCGAGTGACGACTTCCGAGATTGTTGCGAGCTCCTGGAACGAAGAGCGTGTACCTGCGGGAAGAAATTTGGCGATGTTGAAACCTCGGGGCTTATGCAAGGCGATGCACAGCAGGCCGACTCACAATCGATTGTATGCTCCGTGATCAACGCCCGGACTGCTTGACCCGAGACCAACCATGAGACAGCCTCGCGACGTCCTTGACCTCTATCCCTGCAGCCTTTGCCGTTCAGCCCGAATATGGGATGGCCGATTTCCAGGTTTGCCGAATTCCGTTGGCTTGCATTGTAAATGGGCAAGACAGCGAGCTTGATTGACGGCTTTGGGATTGGCACTGCAATATCGAACGAGAGCGACGCAGCCCTTGAGACGTACGCGTTTGCGCAGAGACAGCCTTGGATAGCCCTTGTCGTCGAGTCGGAAGCCGATCTTGCTCTGCGCAATTGAGGGACGGCGGAGATGCGCGGGTCGAGTAAACCCACTGCTTCGCCGGACGGAAGAATGTGGCGGTCTGACAGCGAAGATATCAGCGACGTGGAACAAGGTGCACCAAGCTAGATTGGCACACTCGAATAGGAAAAGGTCTTACAGCTTCGTTCACCCGGACATCGACTGCACTTCCCCTCTAAACGGCTGAGAACGGCTTGACGAAGTACCCGTAGCAGTGCCTGTAGCCTGCACACGATACATGGTGTATTTCGAAGCAGAGTACCATGTATTGGGAACGAGAGACAGCTCGGGCATCTTCGTATTCATCGCGATCGTCGTGTCTTATGGGGCTTTCGTACCGATGGCGACAGGTGCTACGAGTCGTACCGTTGTGTTTGACTGTTGCGAAGTTACGAACGGCCAAATGCATTTCGCGAGAAATTGTCATAGCCGGTGGAGAAGTTGCTCCTGAATAAGAGCGAGTCACAATGTCGATCTGATCAGTCATCTGATCGTTGTTGCGCTCGCACGACGAATCCGATGACGATCTCCGACTGGCCTCGACGAAACGGGATTCACGACTTGATCTCAACCGAAGAACCGAACTTCAGATTGGCTGTAAAGTCATCAATTGCACTGCATTGCCAGCGCCAAGACCCGGGAAAGACCACGCCGCAGACCCAAAGCGCTTCCAATTCGTTTTATCGGGATCGATAAATCAAGGCTGTCGGGATCGATAAATCAAGGCTGCTAGTTCTCACATACAACCCACTCGTCCGAGGCCGACCAACGTCCCCGATCGACCTCTCATGCCCAGTCACAGCCCAACGCCCGTCTCTCCGCACGCCTGACCGCTCCTAAGCATTCCCCATCCAACGGCACAAACTGATCCCTTCCCCGCATGTTCCGCCCATTCTCCATCCTCCATGGTTTCCCGCTTCATACTCGCGTGATCCCTTTCGCTTGTATTGACGGAATGTTGGACAGTGAAGATCAAGCGGCCGAAGAAAGAATCCTTTGATGTGTGCGTTTAACCGGACTTTCCAACGGGGTTGGGGTTCCTGTTCAGGTAATACAGCGTCAGCACACGTTCCACAATAGGTCGAGGCAAAAGGCGGATGTGGCGAGGCGTGATCAGATAGGAGCGAAAGACATTGCGATGATATTGTTCTCCATTTCCCGTAAGAGTAAGATTGAACTATGCATTTGTTTTAAACCAATCATCATGAAAGCCAGGCGGACGTCACAGTCGTAGTTGATTCCCACAGAATGGGAGGAAGAAAAGAGAACGGTACTCACATCTGTCGCTTGCCACCGGGAGCGGTGGTGACGTTGACGAATCGTCGAACGAACTGGGCCCTCTTCTTTGCTCGTCCCTTGGGTCGCTTAGCCTCTGCACCACGCAAACCACATCAGCCTCTTGAATCCTACTTCGTCCAGCTTCCTCCAACTCACTCTCTTGCTTCTCGACCTTGGGGGTTTGAGACTTGACTTTACCGGCACGAGCCAGGGAACCGTGGACCTTACCCATGTTGACTGATTGAGATGTGCTTGATTGACTGCGGATGTCCAATGGGTGCGGAGTCCAATTTATCCATCGTCCACCATTTCAAGATCCACCATTCCAGCGATTTCCAACATGGTTCCAACAACGCGACAAGGGAAAGAAGAGCGTCCAATGATCAGCGGTGAACCTTGCGCTCGAGCGTGTTAATTCGTGACATACCTAAATCGACGTCTGAGGGATTCAACACGAGCAACGACACCGTCCGCAGATATGCATCTATTGACGGGATCACCGTCGGCGTCGGCGAGGATGGAATCGCCACCTCTGGGCAATCGGACGGTCTCTGCCGCGTCAGCCTTCGTTCGCGCTTGGCTTGCGGAAGCGGGAGGAGAACCTGTAATCGAGGGTCGATATCAAGAGCGGGTAGAGTATTTTGCTGTTTTTTGAACAGGTATTTCCGATCGTAACTTGGTCGCGGAAAGACCCGAGCGGCATACGATGGCGACGACGATGTTGCGGGTCCATCGCACAACGAGACAGTGCCACATGTCGGAGCCAGCGAGCATCATGTAGAAGGGGAATGCAATCAGTCGATGCTGCCGAGCGTACATATCAAACCTACGGTGACGAACACGGTCTTTCGGGACGTATTCGTCAGATCCTGCCTAGCTCTTACTTCGGTCATCTCATTCGCCGATTCTCTGAACTGGGAAATCAATAACTGGCAGGATATCGTTCCAGAATGTGTGAGATTCGGCAGATTGCTAAGTCCCTACCTTCAGTATCTGTTCTCCAGCGCCCAGCCAAGCGATGACAGCACAATATTGTTATACCCTGACTCCAAAACCCTTTACAACTCGTTACCCGAATCTTAAACGAGTACCAACGCATGCAACCCCGTCTGAATACCCGTCTTCACCAACCAACCGCCCAAAACAGCCAAACTGGTCATCCAGGGCGGCCCCGGCAACACCACTGTCTCGCCGAGAGTTTATCAACCCTAAAGAATATGTATTGCAGGGGCAAGGTGGACGTACCCCGAAGCCCAAAACCACTGCTCATTCCCGCGAGAAGCCGCACGACGACCCACATCTCGTCGATCCCCTCCTTCTGCAGCGTCCCGGCGAGTCCGTGCCAGGTCTCCGACCATTGCGTCGCCCAAGTCGCTGAGACGTGGGAGAATAGCCGTGCCGTCACTGCCACCTTGATGTTGTTCCATAGAACAGAATGTCGGTCTGGAGAAGCTTGACCTGTCTGTGCGACGGCGGTGACGGACCAGACGTACAGGCATACGTGGAGCAGGCACGGTAGGAGCGAGCTGAAGAACAGTGTCAGTGACACCATTGGTAGTCTGTCCGAGGCTGAATTAGCCTTGGTAGTGGGTTCTGAGTGTCGGTACGTACGTGAAGTACGCCCCTCGACCGTCTTCCTGATTCGGATGACTCGTCTTTGCATCCATAAGCTTCATCTTCCGCTCCATGGACTGTCCATCCCCTTCTTCTTCACACGTTGGTCGTGCTTCCAACGTTTTGAGCTTCTCCTCTTCCGAGAGTAGCCAGGAAGGATACCAGATCTTCAGGAAGGCAGCACTGATCGCGGTACTCGTGAGATGCTGTGCTCCTGTTGCTGACAATTGAGGCAAAATGAGCAACTTTCAGCAAGAAGAGAGGTGATGTACGAACAAATGACTACGATGACAGCGCTGAGAAGCCATACGCGTCCTTCTTGTGCCGGAAAGTACACTTGGGGCCCGTCATGCAGCGCGGAAGACATTGTCGAGTATAGAACCACTTCATACCGGTTCAGCTAAGATAACGCGATAACGAACGGAGGAGCGTACAGATTTCAACACACATGGTCACCGCCGCGAGGAGTATGATTTGAGGCCAGATGATCTAATGAATGATGAGTGATATTCGAAATGACGGGGAAGGAAGAGCTCACATTCCGCCTATCGTGATTCACCTTCGTCACCCGCAATTTTTCAACGTGTTCGCTCTCTCCAGAATCCGTCCCGTTTTTCCCATTCCCTTGGACGCCCGCTTTCATATCGTCCTTTCCAGGTAAAAGTATCCTACTTGCTCGATACGGCGAGGAACCACGGTTGAATATCAGATGCCGATAAACTCTCGGTTTGAGGAGGATCAAATCGATGAGGAGCAACACGAGGGGATGTTCAATAAGTGGATCCGCGAATTGTTGGCATGTGTCCTGAGCGGTCCCAAAGGGTGTCAGCGATTTCGCAAGCAACTGGGAGATGCAACGACGAAGACTCACGCAGACTTTGAGCCGGACATTATCCTTTGACCGGTAAACGGTGTAGACGTACGGCGCGGGGGCGTTACAGTGTACGCATACGGGCATCGAGGTGCTCGCTGGGCGTTGATGGCTCCAGGCTGATTCGGGCGAATGGACGGCTGTAAAGTATACAGATGTTCAGAAAGCTGTTCAAACGTTCCACCGAGATCAAGTTGTTATTCGCGATGTCTGCGAGCTGATGACGAATCGGTCACGTGTACAAAGCTTCGGCCTCGACTCGTTTAATTGCTACCCCTGTAATCATCGACGCATTCCAAAGCTGCTCAGCTAAGGGGTCAGGGACTGACTGTCCGAGTGGCACAATAATTGCGATCTACGACCAGGTTCGTTGGCGAACGAGCTGTTTGTGACGAAGAATGCGCTCTCGACATGATAGAGTCGCTTGTTCGAGCCGGTTGTCGCCAAGGAATGGACAGACTCTCGCAGATACTTAGTACTATGCTGCATTATGGCCACAGATTGACAAGCTGGTTGACGGAACTGCGACTGCCGCCGTCCGACCTTGTCGTTTGACCAGCTGTTTGACCGGTCCCAACCGGCAACCCAGCTGGCAACCCGAAATGATGCCTTTAAAAGCGCTCGCCTGCGCCTATTGTGCCAGGAACTCCCGCTCAAGCTTATCGTATCTGATTACAGCCTGTTGCATCCGCTAGCTTCCGTCGAACTTGAGCTCCTCCCCATTCCGCCCTGCGAGTTTTCCTGGCGAGCAGAAGGAGCTATTTACGTACTTGCAAAGTGGGCCAAAGATCAAGAGCTAACTTGAACCTCGCACAACTCCCAGGGCCGGCTCTTCGGGTCAGATTGGACTCGATCTTCCGGGCCAGGCTATCTCGCTTTCTTTTTTCAGGTTGTGCGTCTCCTTCCTGGTATATGTATCGAGGGCTATCTTATCTGATACGCTCGTCTGAAGGAGGCTCCCATATTCTCCCCACCTTCAGAATTATCACCGCTCTTTGAATCTCGTCTCTGAACACTCGAGATGAAAGCCAACACCATCTCCACCCTCGCTACCCTCGTCGGCGGCGCAACCCTCGCCCAGGCCGCCGTCGTTGACTACTACTGGAACATCACCTATGCCACCGCAAACCCGGACAAATTGTTCGAGCGTAGGGTCATCGGCGTAAACGGAACATGGCCGTGAGTACTGCTCCGAGATCTCGTTCGCATAGTCTACTGACACGTCCTTCAGTCCCCCCATGATCCAAGTCAACCAGAACGACACGGTCCGCGTCCACGCCACGAACGGGCTCGGGGATCAGCCTACCGCTTTGCACACGCACGGTGTACACTTCAACAATACGGGATACTACGATGGTCCCATTGGCACGACGCAGTGTGGTATTCCGCCGGGAGAGACGTTGGTGTATGAGATTCCGGTCGATCTACAGTACGGGACTTATTGGATTCACGTCAGTCGCTGCGAATTGTCTTCTCTAGGTGTGGGGCTGATGCTTTTTATTGCAGGGTCACAAACAAGGCCAATATGCCGATGGTCTTCGAGCACGTGAGTCCATCAGAGTACCTATCCCTCGCATCAGCTTACGCCTCCTTCACAGCGTTTGTCATCACTCCTGGTGAAAAGCGTACTGATGTCACATGGGACGACGAATACACCGTCATCGTTGGTGACTGGTATCACCAGGAAAACTCGTGGCTCGTCCAGAATGAATTCTTGACATGGGTGAGTCCGCCTTCAATGGCGTGTTACGAAGCGGGAACTCATCCGTCATACAGTCCAACCCGACAGGTGCTGAACCCGTACCAAGTGTGTGCTGCGCTGTCACCCTTGACCCAGATGCTAATCTGTTCCGCTCGCAGAGTCCGCCCTCATCTACGTGGCCAAGAACGGCGAATACATGAACACCCAGGCCGAGCTTTCTGCCGGTACCGGCGTAAACGATGAAGCCGTCCTCCCCTTCGAAGCAGGCAAGAAGTACCGAGTGCGAATTATCAACATGTCTGCTCTTTCCAGTACGTCCTCCCTACGCCTGTGTTTGGGTGATAATACTGACGGAGCGCTCGGCAGTGTTCCACATGGCGATGGAGGACCACGAGATGCAAGTCATCGAAGTCGACGGTGTTGAGGTCAAGCCATTCACTGTCGACGAATTGTCCGTGTCCGCCGCCCAGCGATACTCGTTGCTCATCGAAGCCAAGAACGAGACCGACAAGAACTATGCGTTCATGGCGTACCAGAACACTGACATGTAAGCATCCGGATGCCATTTCTGGCCTGAGCTTGCGCTGACTAGGGTTACTAGGTACGATCTCGTCCCAGATGATCTGATTCTCAACAACACCTTGTCAATCCAATACTCCGCTTCCGCCCCTGCTCCTTCGCCATTCAACCTGACCGACGCCTTCGTCGTCTTCAACGAGACCGGTATCGCTCCGTACGTCGAGCAGGCTATCATGCCTTACGACGTCAACTACACTTTCGTTATCACTTTTGACGTGAGTCTCCTCCGATTACCCATGAGGTACAAGATTACTGATGCTTGGACTTTCAGACGTACGACAATGGAGAACCTCGAGCTGCCTGTGAGTCTTGCGTTCTTCCGTCGATGATGTAATCTAACCGCTTCTTCTTGCCCGTGTGAAGTCAACGACATGTAAGTCTCTCTCCAATGCGCGGTGCAAAGTATGACCCTGATGTGTTGCATTCTGCAGTACCTACCAGATGCCTAAAGTACCAAGCTTGTTCTCTGCGCTCAGCATGGGTCAGGATGCCTCGCTCGAGCGAATCTACGGTGCGATGAGCAATGCCATTACTATCAAGCACTTGGATGTTATCCAGCTCACCCTCGTTAACACGTAAGCTCGCCTTCCGGTGCCTTACTCGCAAAGCTGAACAGAAATCTATCTCTAGCGACACCGGTTTCCACCCTTTCCATTTGCATGGGCATGACTTCCAGGTCGTCAACAAGGTCATGGACTACACCTCGAACGATACCGAGCTTAACCACCCGATCGATGAGAACCAGGTCAACCCGATTCGACGAGATACTGTGACCGTCCCTCCTGGAGGAGCCACTACTATCCGATGGAGGGCTGATAACCCTGGCGCCTGGTTGTTCCACTGCCACGTCGATTGGCATCACACCCAGGGTAAGTGTTGGTACAAGGAGACGTGTGAAAGAAGGCTGAACATTATGTGGACAGGTCTGGCTAGCGTGTTCATTGAGGCTCCCGACGTCCTGCAACAGAGGATGACGGTTCCATCGGTATTCCACGAACAATGCGCCATGATGAACACTCCTACCACTGGTAACGTTGTCGGCTTCAACTCTACTACCAACTTCAAGGGAGAACCGTAAGTCGCTACACCTAATACACGATAAGACGTTGACTTCCCTTGCATGCTTGATAGATACGGACCTTGGCCACAAGTGCTTAACTGGACCTCCAAGGCGAAAGGCGCCATGGCGGGTTGCGTGTTGACAGCGCTATTCGGTTTGCTCAGCATCGTCTGGTACGGATGGGGCAACCACGACGAGGAGGATATCGCCGAGGAGATTAAGCGAAAGCAGGAGCTCAAGCAGCTGCATGGCGGCAAGTTTGGTGCTTTGAAGAGCAAGCTTGTCAGGTCTTCGCACAACTAGAATATCCGTAGACGAAAATAATGACGCCCTGTAGGCAAACAACAGACTATGTAGCATTCTGGGATTATGACATATTATAGAAGAAACCATGATAGGCGAAGAGATCGGGTCAAGCCTGATTACAAATTCATCATGCAACAACGCGCTGCTCAATGCGCAATACAGCGATATTGTAGGCTAGTCGACTTCCGGTCACATGGTCTGACAGATTGATTCGGCCGGATTATTATGGTTGGGAGGGGCAGGTTGTAGTGCCACTCCGGGTTGTCGCTCTCGCTGACTCGCCAGCAGCTGGTGCATCATGACCCCACGGTCGGTACTGTCATCACGAGATTTCACGTTTGAGTTTCCCGGAGCAGGAGAATCCTTTAGGTGCAGGTCAAGGCGAACACATTGACAATCGTCGCCACCTCGACAGAGCTGTCAACAACTTCAAGTCGAAAGATCGCTCAATTATGCAATGTTCCGAGTCTATAGAAGCCAGACGTGACATGACAGACCTCAACCTCTGGATCAACCTAGCCATCTGGGCCCAAGAGTGTTCGTTATCCCTACTCTACATCCTCGACATCATGACTATTGTCGGTCGGTCGCTTACCCAGGTCTACCGGTCCGTCCACATCATGACCCGGGCTGACGTTCGCCTCCGCTAGTCCCGGCAGCGGACTATGCTGAGACACGGACGACGCTCGAGAGATCGGTAGAACGGGAGTGGTCCCCGAAAGCGTCCTCCCCAAACTGCCAAAGAATCCCCTCTTCATCCCATTACCCAGCTGACGCTGCTGCATTGCCGCTCGACTCGGCGGGACCGGCGCGCGTACGGTCTTGAGCGATAGACCGAGAAGCGGATTAACGACCTCTTCGTCAGCGGTTGTAGGAAGTGCGGATTTCGGTCCTTCGGCTTGCAATTCGCAGATTGCCATTTTGATCGCGACGAGATCATTCTCGACGTCGGCCAGACGTTTGGCGAAATTGGAAGTCTTCTTGGCGACATGAGCGGGGTCTGCAAACTGAGTAGCCTTCGCTAAAATCTTTGCGTCCGGGTTGAGTTTGAGTACTGTTCGGTATCCCGCCAGATCGCGCTCCTCATCTGCAATGGCAATTTCAACCTCAACCCTGATATCCTCGACCACATCCGATATCCCGTCCAGCAGGATCCGTAACGTTGACGCGTAAGCCGGCGAGACATCCGATTCGTGTTTCCCGAGGTCGGATACTGATGCTGCGCAGGCGAACAGCTGCTTCTGCAGAATGTCGAAACGTCCTCCTGTCTTCGCCAGATCCTGCAGCAGGATATTCAACGAGTCGTCGGGCTGTGTATTGTCGAATTGCTGGGTCTGGCTATTTTCACCTTCCACATCTAGCTGTAACCCACCGAGCACGGCTGAAGGCTCTAGTATTGCCGAGGCGTCCTTTTCCGCTGGAAGCATCGGCAGAGCCCGTTCTGTCGGCAGCTCTGACTTTGCGGGACTCGAGACAAACACCTCCCCGGCGTGTACGGTGCCGGTTGCGATCCACTGCAGCCGCTGCTTTTCCAGATTCAAATTCTTCTTCGTCATTCGCTCCAGCTCGTCCATCAGCGAGTCCTTCCACCCTTGAAGCAGCACGCTCCGCGCCGCCGAATCGTCCACCGAATGTGCATCCATTTCGGTCGAGAGTCCGGCCAGTCCTTCATCTTCGACCTCGGCGAATAGCTCGATGCCCGATTCCAACAGGTCCCAGAGCGCCGACAGGTGTTGATTCTCCTCGTACGGGTTCATGAACGAAGTATTGACAGATGCGAGGGAAGTTGATGACGGCGACGCGTGGAGTAGGTTTGGTCTCTGCTTTGCTGGCGAAGCGAACGGCGATGTCGAGCGGGACATTCCGACACTCCTCCCGTTCACGGTTAGGGTTCCTCCTGCTTCTGCTACCCCTCCCAGCCGTGACCGCTCTTTCCTGACACGCTCCGCCCATCGTCCCCCCGCTTCCAGTCTCCTTTCTTCCCGCTCGAGACTCTTCATCCGCAACGCCACTTCCCTCCGACGCCCAAATGTTTCCCGCTCGTAGCCTTCTGCAAGCTCGTCGATTGCTGAGCGAAGTTGCGCGGTTCGTGCTGTTTCTCGGTTGAGTAGCGTTTGAGTACAAAGGAGTTGGTGACGGAGCGTGTTGATAGTCTGGTTCAATCGGGTAGTCTGGGAATGGAAGTTGGAGTGTTGCTGTTGCGTCGTCTTTTGAGTAAATGCCCTGTTGAGTGAAATATCAGAGTAAGGCTCAGGGAGGCGACGCCGATGCTCACATGTATCTCTCCACAACCTTGCTTGCACTTTCGTCGTCTGACTTGACTGCGTTCAATTCTCGCCGAATCCCTTCCTTCTCCTCAATCACCTTCTTCACCATTTCCCGCTCCGTCTGCACCTCGACGGCATGCACTGCCACTTCCATCTCCAGCTGAGCGATCCTTGTTTCCTTCCCGACGAGGCTGGACTGGAACTCGTTAAATAGGCGGTGAAGACCTTGAACGCCGAGAGAAATATCACTGGGCGTGGAAGGTAGCTGGGTCACTGGAGATGCTGGGTCCGATATCGGCGATCCGGACGGGTTCAGATCCGGTTGCGGCGATGTTTCTGGGGAGTCGCCAACTGAGGCTGTAGGTTTGGCTGTAGAGCCGTCTGATGCCTCCAAGCGTGTGTGATTGTTCATGTTCTGTTGTTTCCCTTGGACCGAGTCGCCCTCATACTCGGCGAGGGCCAGTTTGCTGCCAGGGAATATCAGTCAACCATTTATAGCATCCGACAAAGCACTCACCAGATCCTCAATTCCTCCTCCGCCTTCCGTCTCTCCAGTCTCTCCAGCTCGAGCGCTTCCCTCCCCTCTTCTATCCGCTTCCTCCATTGCCCGCCCAACACGTTCATCTCCTCGACTTCGAACCGTATTCGCTCGTTCTCCGTTTCGGCCAGGGAAAGTGCGGTATGCGCCCGATGTAGAGTTTCTTCAGAGACGTCCATTTTCGCGCAGAGACGGCGGTGGGCTAGCGTGAGCTCCGAGAGGGTGATGCCGGGGTCTTGCTTCGACGCTGAAGGGTCCGGTCCTTCTTTCTCGTTCGACTTCCTGTGACCCCATCTCAGAACTGTACCGAAAACAGCCGAAACACTGCTCACCTCAAAGCTTCAACTTCCTCTTGCAATATTCTGTTCTCTTCCCTTAACCTTCCCGCCTCTTCCTGGACCAGCACGACCTCCATCGCCTTTCCCTGCAACTGCATCGACGTCTTGTGCGCGACATGCTGAAACTTGCTTAAAGAGCTCCGCAGCGAATGCAGCTCCTGCGCTAAAGGATGCTGATTCGTCGGTACGCTGGATAAGGCGCCGTTCGTTGCTGAAAGAGGCGACGAGCGGCCGAGTGGGTCAAGCACATCGTTCGGCGTCGTCGAATTGTTGCGAGAGCGTGGAGAGAACGCGGAAAAGTAGCCGTTTGTTGTCTCGCGATCGCTTTCACGACGCCGTGCCGTGGGCCTCATCTCTGGAGTCTCTGGATGTCTCTGAGGGGTCTGCTAAGGCTCTGCGGGGAAGGGAGGAGATGAGCAGATCAGATTGAGTCGAGAAGATCAAAGCTGGACTCGCTGGCTTGCTAGCTCGCTGTGCCGCAGCGCGGAAGAAGAATGATTTGTTTACTTTTTCGACAACGTGTTTGTTTCAGTTGATAGACGTCTAAACTAGCCATTCCTTCCACTTTTCTCGCCTGAGTCATCGTGAATTGTGCGTGTCTTTCCGACAGATACTGCTCGGGCAAGACAAAGGCTACAGCTGTCGCTGTGTGGAGTCTATAGTTCCGAGTCGCCTGTAAGCTCGTCTTCGGGAGGCCGAGGCGGTGCAAGTTGCCTGTTGCCATAACCGTTCCCTCTGGTCCCAAAGGCGAAATCTGTGGCCTGGCAGGGCGAAACCAGCTCAAGTCATGACGTCTTCCTCAAGCACAAGAAGACTTGGTCGTCTTCAAGGTATAAGTACGAAGAACGCTTCTCGTCGTTGTACTCCTTCCTTCGAGCTCCTCGCTGCCTTCGCGTTGTTTCGAGATGCCGCTAAATTGAACTGATAAGGCGAGCTTTGACAGGTGAGCTTCCGCGAATTTCTTGCATGAACCGATAATGAAGAACGGATTAAAGGACAATGGAAGCATCTTCGTTCCAATAAATCGGCGACAGGAGCATTTCTGATCGGATTAGATGACGTAGTCGAAGATAGCGAAGTCCTATTCAGTAACATCAGTATGCTTAGCTCGAGCGCACTTTCGTATTCAGGTGGCATCCTTCATATACTCAGTGTGATTATCGAATAGGAGGGCTTCACCAGCGCATAGTTCTAGCAGACACATTCCTCGTGCAGCCTTCATCGCTACCCTCCTCCTCTGAGCTCCGTTCTCGACCGCTGCCCAAGTACCTCTATTCTTTACATCCGCCACGGCAATGCATGCACGTAAAGACTCAGGTTGCCATTTCTATGCCTTCCAGGAGGCCCTGTGGGCCAACCTGCAGAGCGTCTGGAAAGCTCAGAAACAGCATCTGGACGAATTTCAGCAGCAAGAAGAGACCAAATTGACAGTTCTGTTCAGCGACGACAGTATCGATCGGCTCATAGATGGCTTCCAAACCGAACATGGACCGCAACCTTTGGCATGGTCGAGACCTTCCGCCTTGCGTGTTTTGAAAGGGCAGTTGCGGACGCTACTATCTGCCAGACTACCAGAGTGCATGACAAAGCCAGGATTTGGGCTTCCTGACAGTCTCCCCGGTTACGACGACGTTGATCCCAGCAGCAGTACATCATTCGCTGCGAGGCTTTTGAGCGAGATTTCACAGCTGGGTGAACGTTGCCGATTCTCCACCGTTGAAACCCACCTATCCGCGTATGCTACTCGTGAATGTGGCTTTGGAAGCATAACGCTGAGGTCTATCGTGGAGAGCAACATCGACGTGAAGTCTACTATGATAGAAGTCAGAAGATCCCATGAAAAGTGGTTGAATTCCTTAACGCAGTTTCAGTATGCAGCTGAGGAGTTCTGCCTTGCTTCGAGGCTTTTTGATGAGGCAGAAGTGAAAGAAGAGACGGATTCGGGTTGGGATACCCACCACTCCCGCCTATCGAGTTGTGATCAGCCAATGGCGGCAAGTTCTGTCTTGGGCGACCTTAGTGAAGGTGAAAGGGCAATCTGGGAGACGCTCTTCGTACGGTCTACCGTGACCTGTTCACAGGAAGACGCGCTCAGAAGCAAAAATTTACTATTGTGTTCTTCACGCTCCGATAGAGATTTTTCTGCCAGCGGACAACCGAATGTCGCATCCAGAGCTATTTCCTCCACTCGAGACTGGTAACATCGCCTTATGTCGGCGGCGCATAGTACGCAGAGCTAGCGCTTTGACATCATTCACTCCGAGAGCGATCGTTCACACCATCACATTATTCACATACGTCATGAATACTGCCTTGAGAATTGAGAAAGCCCGGAGTCGCTCTTGCATATGCATATTGTGACAAGACCATACGCTATGAATATGTGCCGAGCCTCCTTTTGTCAATGGAGGAACCGGTCCACATGAGTTTGTAATCGTGGAGTATAGTCGCACAAAGACTGGATGCTTTCTCGGACATCAGCTCTCTCTGACCATTTACCATCGGTTGCACCTGCCGCTGGAACGACTTTCAATAGGTGCATATATAGCCATTGACTATGCTGCGTAGCTTGTTGGTATCGAAAGAGTCATGCCCTGTTGCGATCAGTGGCGGATCGACACATGGTTGCCCCGTGATGGCTTGGGCTTGCCCCAAAGTCGCAAGCCTCACCCTGAGGCCGGTGAATGACCTTCGCTGTTTTGGAGAATGAAGCTGAAGTCCGCGGCGCGACCGAGTGGAAAACAGTTTTCGCTGCACTTCGTAGTCTCCTCACAAGGTCAAGGCCGGTGCCGTCACATGTCGAGGTGTCCCACGGCCACCCCGTGGTCCAATATCCCATGGAAGACGGAAAGAAGTCTATCCTAAACCTCGTTTATGCCATGACCGAAGGACACATTGGGACATGAACTTTAAGTTTGGGGCGTTTTGAAGCGTGTCTACCAAATGTTGGGACGTGCCTAGCCCTCACCGGTCTTCACCAGTTGCTCCCTCTCTGGATATAACCATGCAACAGATTAATCAGTCTCAGAACAATCTGGTGGCTTTTACAAGCTTGATAGCAGATGATATGTTCTCAGTCGCGACAATTTTCAGATCGGCGACAGATGAGAGGATCTCTGTTGTCGAGGACATAGTTCTGTCACCCCTTTCCGCCCCGCTCGGGCAGAGGTTGCGCTCACCAAATCCCTACTCTCTGGAGTCAACTCCCGGCACGGTCTACCGATGGGTTGACGGAGGGTTGGGACCACTGCGTCAAGATGATAGCGTATAGTAGAGAGTAGATGGAGACACAGCTTTTGACAGATTCTCTTGACTCGTTGTCTCTAGCTGTAAAAGGTCAGCAAGATCTGCAGTCTTCGTCGGTTTAACCAGCTTCGAACCCCGATGTCCCGGGGAAGAGTTGTAGACCACGCCTTAAAGGACAGACATATGCCCGAGGACTGCATCGGTCTCTGGCAAAGTCATCGTATTTGTCATACTTTGAGGTCAATGTACCGAGTATGTCTAGTTCAGTTCTCTATATTCAGTGTGCTTGATGGAAGATTCTGATTCACGGATGAGATATGCATTCACTACGTTGATGCCCAGGTTTCTTGCCAGAGGATGCAGCAACATGAGATGCGTGTCATATGGATTACGCACCCATTCACATAATAAGAGGCTTTCGAATGCGGATGTGCGATTCTCTTTACGACAATGATGTAGAATACTGCTTACTGTCTCCAGCAGATTTGACTTCAAGTCCATGTGATCGTAAGACTGCGACAAAGAACGGATTCTGGTTGCAGCAGTCCATCGTCGTATTTGTCGTGCCATCTCTAAGCAGTGATTCGTCATACCATTCACGCGTGGGCTAAAAGCAGATTACAATCACTGTAGGTTCCTCTATCAAACCTGCCCTCATCGCTGTCAGCGTTGTGTCACGCATCCCATCTGTATCCACGAATGCCCACATATCCAGCTTCTCCTATTGTCTCTCGACTTGTTCACAGGAACCCATAGGGCAGCAATATCCTCGAATGGAATTCCTTCCGAGAAGCAAAGGCAAGGAAAGTCTCACATGAGAAGGTATTAAAGCATACTCGAGCGTGTAGCTCAAAGAACGCGCTTAAGGCGCGCCTTTCTTTGTACACGCCTCAGCCTCTCCGTGGGTTTCCCGCCGAGAGTCCTCACTGGCTCACCATCGCCGCTGTCACCGTCGCCGCCGTCGTCGTCGCTGGTGGTGACGGGAATCATCAAACTGATTCTGCCGATTTTTGCCGAGCGAACCCGCACGAGAGTCCGGACTACCCACCCTTCAAGCACGTCAAGTAGGATCAAGGGTGAGTCTTTGTTCGAGCGTTTCCTAGCTCGTCATTCCCGTTTAGTGAACGTATCGCTCATATCGTTTGCCTGTCTAGTTTCGAAGTGAGTAGCTCGTCTTTCCGGGGGATATCTGGAGGAGCGGTTATGAAGGACTGCCACGACATGAAACGATTTCAGCACAACAATCTGGAGTATCGCGACGATTGCATTGGAATGGATCTACGGCCGAGGTGGAAAGGAGGAATAGTGGAGGAAGGCAGAGGAGCGATTTCGAAGAGGAAGAAGCGGGCGAGAAAGAGAAGGATGGCGAAAGATGCGATAGGATGGGGATGCAGACAGCAACAGACACAACTCGATGACGGAACGCCTCCAGCAACCTCGGCTACAACTCCGTCATACCGCTCCTTCAACCTCACGTGTTCTCTCGGCATATTGACTGACTTGTGCTTGTTCAGATGGCTCAACGTGTCACCCTCCGAAAGCGAACCCCCTACAACACCACCTCCAACAGGAGAAGGGTCGTCAAGACCCCTGGTGGCAAGCTCATCTTGCACCACTTGAAGAAGCTCGCTGTGCGTATTGCCGTTGCTTGAATAGGGAATGCGGTGCTAAACTACACTTTGCCTTCGTAGTCTGCCCCCAAGTGTGGTGACTGTGGTCTCGCTCTCCCCGGTGTCCCCTCCCTCCGACCCCGAGAATACGCCACCCTCTCCAAGCGACAGAAGACCGTTTCTCGAGCTTACGGTGGTTCGAGGTGTGCTACCTGTGTCAAGAACAGGTCAGTCGATGCGTGGCGAGATGTGAGGAAGGGACGATGCTGATGTGTCGTGTGTGTAGGATCACCCGAGCCTTCTTGATCGAGGAAGCCAACATCGTCAAGCGAGTCCTTAAGGCCCAGACCGCCCCCAAGAGGAAGTAAACGTCTCACCCGGACCTTGGTGTGATGTTCCTGGCTTGCTCGACGGAAGATAACCGGATGGACAGTCCCGGCTGGATGAACAGCGGAGCGTTGATGGGAAAGCTGGAGTGATGTGTGGGACAAGGAAGATGGCCGGCAGAAGGGGATTTCACCGGTCGGCTTGCAGAGGAAGGGTTCGGTCGCCCTGCACAGTACTGCTTGTACTTCGTGTCGCGTCGAAGGTTGTCACGTCGATTGACGAGCTACTCAAAGTTGGGATGATCTATTCGAATATCTTTCGGAACTGGAACACGACGGACTCGGGGCTGGATCCGGAAGAGCACTTGCAAGAACGGATGCGGCAAGCTTCAATTCAATGGCCGTAGTGATGCGCAGCTGCGAAATCTGCCAGGCGAATAGTAGCCTTCTGCCTCGACATGGACCTATTCCGTCCACGTGGCGTTCACTGACCGAGATTTGACTGCGCAATCCGCTATACAATTGTTTATGCCAACTCCATATACCTTTCCATCTCCCAGTTCGTTACCGCCTGCTTCCACAGCTGCACTTCGTGTGCCCTCGTTCCACCAATATGGTCCACCATCCTGTCTCCAAACAATTCTCTCGAAATACTATCCTTCGCCAGGAACCGCTCCGTTGCCGCTTCTAGAGATGTCGGCAGCTTGGGAATATCTTCCTTGGTAACACCGGGGGCGCCTATTGGACCGTATGGGAGCTCGAGCTTCTTCTCGATGCCTCGGAGTCCCAGGCGGAAGATGGCGGCGAACGCGAGCATAGGGTGCATCTGCGAAATTAGTCGAGATCAGCTCTCAGGCGGTACGAATTGAGGATGCGTGGCAGGACTCACGTCTGCACCGGGAACTCGGACTTCGAACCGAGTGGCGTATCCTGGTGCATCCGGAGGACCGAGGATTCGGATAGAGGCGGCTCGCGAGTCGTATCCGTATGAGGCCAGATTGGGTGCCCAGAAAGCCTGCGGGGGGAGCGAAATCGATCAGTTTGAGGTTTGAAAGAAGCTGTGGTTGTTATTCTCACCTCGCCCCCTACCAGCCGCTTGTAAGAGTTGATGTTCGGGCAAAGCAAGGGCATGACTAAACGCCAAGTGATGTATCAGCAGGTTGCGGGCAGTGGTCTGAAATTGCGACTCCGTCTCACCATCCGCAATACCGTCCAGGATACCAGCGAGGAAGCGCTCCGCCTCCTTTGAGATGTACTTTGTATCCTTCCACTTCGCATCGGCCCTTCCTCCAGCCTTGATCTCGTCTTCAGAGAGGGCAAATATGTTCTTGCCTTGTTTGTCCCGGATGGAAACGTGAATGTGGCTGTGGAGACAAGGGCGTCAGTCATTGCATTGCGGCTTGCGGACAGCGATCCGACTGACCCCGAACATCCAGGAAGCTATAGCAAACACGAAATAAGCAACGTCATCTGGTCAAAGTGCTGAAGTCCGAACCTACCTCTCCCCACGGTTTGCTCATGAACGTCGGCATGATGCCATGTTTCATTCCGACACACTTTGCGAGGTACTTGAACAATAAAGCGTTGTCCGCCATCCTTACAGCTTCAGTATACGCCAGAGCCTGCGCATCCCATCATAAGCAGCCTGCGCGCAGAGGTATGATCGGAGACGCTCACGGTCTCGAACACGCCTGGACCGGTTTCCGTATGGTGTCCCTCGATCTCGATCCCAAACTCTTCTGCAGCGTCGTATAGCTCGTGAAAGTAGTCTTTGTTCAGCTGCGGTCGAAGGAGGGAATAGCCGTGCACTGTGCGACAGAAATGAGATAGGTCAGCGTATGTGCAGAAGCGGAGAAGAAGTTGTACGTACTGCCCGGTGTTAGGGCATTCAGGTTAGAGAAGCGTTTGTCGGCAACTGACTGAGCGGTTTCCTTGAATTGAAAGTACTGTGAGGCATATCGTCAATTCCGTATTGAAGAAGATCTGCGGCAGACTCACCTCAAATTCCGCACCCGCCATACACTGCCACCCCTTCTCCCCACCAAATGTCTCAACACTCTTCACCGTTTCCTGTAACAAACTCCTTGGGCACGCATGCAGCGGCTCTCCTGTAGTCGGATCCCGGAAGGAAACGAGGAAGAGCGGAACGTTGTTCTCCCATGGCAGACGGCGGTACGTGGCCAAGTCGATTTCGGCCGATATGTCGCGATAGCCGTTGGCGGAGTTGGAGATGGTGAGTTCCTTGAAGTAGGTCTTGTCATGGATATCCCAGCCGCTGCGAAGGGACGAGCGTTAATACGAGATGGAGGACGATTAGATAGGCTTGACACGTACAAAATTACTGAACAGAATCCGAATTCACTCTTGGCGGCACTGAGAAATTTAGCCTTGGACATGAACTTTCCACGGAGGACGCCGTCGACATCGATGCCTGCATCGCAACAGGATCAGTTTCAGGATCGATGGGATCGAGAATCGCTCCACTTACCGGCAACCTTGACTTTGTTGTCGTCCTTCAGAAGGTGAACGAGCTGGTCATACGACACGGGGGCGTTAGGGGTAGGGATGATGGGCATTGTGAATATCTTGATGAGGTATGACGGCAAGACGGACAGAGTTCAAGGACGATCTACTTGTAGCAACAGCCGTTCAGCCCATCTCGGCCAACCCCAAACTCGTCATAGCCTCGAACCGATATCGCGACGTTAGCTTCCGAAGATAGCGAAGCCGACGCGGCGGCCGGTCTTTTTCCCCTCGAGGACTTTATCGGACGCTCATAGTTAAGTTCATGATCGGCTGACTCTCGATGTTGTAGACTTGTAAGTCGGTGGGTTCGACACGTCGCTCGTGGTTAGTGAAGCAAGCCTTTCTCGAAAGACGCGCCCCAGTCTGCAGAAGACCACTCTTCCTGCTGTTGATTGGCAAGCAACCGAATTGTAGCATTGCAAGAAACGCTACTGATCAATAACATTTATCGGTAGTATAAAAAGTACGCCGAAAGGTGCGCCCTTCGCGCGTTACGAAAGGGAACAAGGATCGCGAAGGCGAAGGTATCGCGCAGACCCGCTGCGTGGGTTGTTTGCCCGCTGCCTCGAGCCTTGTCTCCAGATAGTACCCCGCTTCGACGGCTGAAGGAGACGAGCCGCCATTCGTAGACAACGTATAAGGCATGCTTAGCTCATCAGCTGTGTGCAATTGTGGAACCAGCTCTGCGCGGTGTGACTCTTCCCTTGTTGATGCTACACTCAGCATATGTCTGCTCTGAATTCGGGACTCAGCTCGCAGATTTTTTTCCTCAACCATGGAAAGATCTCTGACGCTTTTACATGTACCTTGTACATTCTCAACCGCTTCTGCAAAGAGTTTCGGCGCCGAACCGTCTAAGAGCAAGGCACATTATTGATGCGACTCGGTTTTCGATCTCGAGCTTGGCCCGCTGAAGCTTGTTCAATATCATACCTCGTATGTAGAATTTCATCTGATCATGTTAAGGAGGCTCTGAAAGGTGTACACTTCGAAGGAAGTCTCATACAGGCAGGAAGACAAACCCAAATCGCCGGGTGGAATCATTACTGAGGGAGTTCAAGAGGAAAGATGGCCTGTATAGAAATGATGATCCTCTCGAGTTGACGGGTCACTCAAATTCGTGTATATGGCTGAAGACTGCTGGCTGGATGGCGCGTGACCTATCGTCGGTACTGCACTGTATCTGCTCTGCCGTGTTCCGCTTGGACTAGACTGTGACAAAAGCTCAAGACGACGACTTTGCTCCTCCAGCGCTTGAAGGCGTCCTGGTATCAACTGGTTGCTCGAAAGTGGATTCCACAATCCGACCGCCTCGCGCTGAAGGGAACCGGCTGTGTTCCAGTAAGAAAGGATGTCTGGCTCCTCTGGGGGACTACTAGTGGTGGTATACCCCGACCAAGGGTTAGACATGCTGAAAAGACTCGATCCCATTCTTTCGGTTGCGGGCATAGTCAAAGGGCTCTGAGCTTGACCGTGAAAAATGCCTTCGCCTGTAGCCTCATCGAATTGACTGACCTTGGTCGAGGCACATACATTGGGCTGCAAGCTGAGGTTTGCGCCTACACCACCAAAGGCGTCGCTTGTCAGCACACATGATGTTCGTTATCCGTTTCAGCCGACAAGCGGATCCCTGCTGGGCGACTGCTTACTTGGCTTGTTCGGTCTTACAGCGAGAGACTCACTTGATCGAAAAGCCTCAGGTCGAGCTGGAGCCCAATTATCCACATAGTCCTTTGCAGGGCCGGTGCATTTGCGAGCTCCCCCCAAATGCCTAGTGTAGCCGTCTGTTCTGGAAAATCGCTTTTTGCATTTTGAACACTGAAATCGTGATTCGGGAAGTCCACCACACTTGCTCAAATCGCCCTTGAAGAAACAGAACAGTTTTGTCTCCTGGTGTATTTTCATCGCCTTTGAGCTATAAAAATCCTTAGAGCAGAAGGGGCACCTTTCTCTGCCGTGGGATTCTATATGCTCGATTCCGGGAGAGAACAATGAAGTTGACGCCGCCTTGCCCTTAATCAGATCCCCAAAGGTAAGCTTTGCATGGGATCCCTCGTGGATCCAACCTACCTGGGTCCGCCCTTTCGACGACATGTGATGTCTGATTTCGGCACTGGATGTCGAAGATGGCTATTCACTATGCTATGCAATGCCTGTCCGCCTACCGATGTTGAGATGATTGATACTGGAGTCAGAATTCGAGGACGAAATGCAGCGAAGAAGACTTATCAGCGTATAGCAGTCCTACCCTCTATCTATTTTCAAGGCCTTGCTCTAACTAAGGCTGGAACCATCCTTGACCCTGGGAAGCGGTGTTTTAAATTGCCGCTCAGTCTTCCTTTTAGAAAGGCTGTGTAGCTGCTGGGCGGCTGTGTTGCTGTCAGTCGGCGTCATGCAGCCTCTCGGCTGATCATTTGAACTCTTCCGGCTGTGTCACCCCACAAGAGACTTCTGAGAGCCCGCAACGATAGACTCGGATATACCCTGGCTGCCGTGTCTCGATCCTGACTAGCTCAGCTGTTATAGCATAGTGTTTCTCAGTTGATGTTGACTTTCCTGTTGTCTTTCCCAGCTACAACTGACATTAGTCACAATGGGAAGCATATTGGCCCTCTGGCAGTTGTCCGTATACTCGCCAACAAGCTATTGGGAGCAGGGAACTTTGGCATTTCGCCATATGCTTCTGACAATAAGGGTGCTGCATAAGTGACCTAGGCAGTGTCGCTGCGCTCTGTTACTCTTCCCTATGTATCGTCGTCTTATTCGGGGAGCCGCCCCTTATGTTAGAAGCCACCGCTTATCGCAAAGTGGCAGATGACTCCTTGTCTGAATTGTCAGCCAAAATCGTCTGTCTCGGTCATGCATTCCATATCGCATCTAATCTCAGTCAGTATCTGACAATCGCCCTAGACTGCCTGCGCCATCGCGATTGTACTTGTCACCATCGATAGCAATGACATACTGTTTCAAACTGGCACACACTAAAATTTCGTAGTGTTCTCTGTCGCACGAATCGGTATCTCAGACGTCTTTCCACTACAACGCTTCTTCCGAGTCTTACAGACATTATCTCTGATAGCATCACTCATACAATCGCCGATGATATGAACAGCTGCAAATGAAGGCAGCCGCTCTTACCTCTTCCATCCGATAACGATTTCATTCCACCCTCTGATACAAAGTCGTTATGGGTCGAGCTACGCCTAGGACGAGCAATCTTTTTCCTTCTCTCGTTCCACGCCCAGTTTCGCTCTGCGCTCTCGCTAATTGCAGATTACACCGTGTTGTACTACAATTTGATCGTCGACAACGTTTGCGCCCTCGCCAGCCAGTTCTGTAACTCGTGCTCCCGATTGCGCATCTCACGCCAACAAGTGTGCAACTTGTGCCATCAAGTAGCCATTTTGCGCACCTTGTAGCGATTGATAGCTTGAAGTCAGGTTCTCACTATAATCGTAGTGAGTCTCACTATAATCGTAGTGAGTCTCACTATAATCGTATTGACAAATAATTCTGCCCTGGGCAGGAAATACCTATCTAAGAGAGCCTTTCTGGCGATGAGTTTCACCTTCAAGGATTAACTACTCTTCGAGCTGAATGGAGCATACTGAATGGCAGTCAGCAGGACAGGTGAGTACTACGTGAGAAATGTCCAGGATTTGGAGAAGTCGCTGCTTTCCGCGACGTATAAAAAGTGTAGTTGCGAATTTGTGTGATTTTTGGAAATTGATCGTAGGATGAGATTGAGATTCGTCATCACAACTCAACAATCATTCCGGAGCTACCTTGAGTGTAGGCAGCTGTGCAAGCTCCATCCGCAGGTATTCAGACGTCGGCTTACTCGGTAAGACAAGTGACCTGAAAGGATCCATTAACGCGTGTGAGGGCTTGGTTAGACCGCTAGTATACCATGTGGCAATGATGGAGATCATTGGGCTGATTCCGCAGATTCACTTCGCCTCATCTGGGTAACTTATTGTCGCAGAGAAAGCTGTACAAACGAGCTCTTTGTCAAGAGCCAGCCCGCCGATGGCTTGACTCGCAGGCTCAGAGCAAGCTCTCAGCCCGTAGTCATACTCAGGTATTGAATTCCCATGCGACACGGCTAGGTGCTCCTCCTTTACATGAGATTAACGATAGTAATTGGTGCTGGTTTGCACGTCTGAGTCTTTTTGAGAAGCTAGCATCTTAGCGAATGTCTGAAGGTGCTCGGACCAGGCAGGCACGGTCGAACGAAAATAAAGCTTGAAACGTGGGCAGCAGTGAGACTTCCATAACGATAGTGACAAGGGATAGAAAGAGAAGCAAGCAACTCGTTGCGAGATTACGCCTCATGGAGTTAAGTGGGACTTATGGGCCTATGGCCGGTATGTCACGCTCACTACCCAAAATTCACACATCTCTTTGCCGCTAGAAAGGAAGTCGCAGTTCCTTTCTTTTGACAGCTTCTTCTCACCGTGCTGCAAGCCTAATAACTCTATTGAATCTTGCTCGAGGGCACCCAATGTTCTTTTGCTGCTATATATCACCTCTGCTGAAGAGTATTATCCTGCCTGAAGCTGAATCGAGTCAAAGCATTTTGTATGCAATTTCGCCATGTCTTACGGTCCCACCTGGCAACGTATCGGAAATGGTTCGAAGTTCCAATACGGAATAGAGGTTACAGTGTTGCAGATGAATCAGCCTGAAGACCCTACGATCAGCGACAAGCCAGGTCTAAAGCTTGAGGTCGGGAATATCATACGTATCGCCGTACAGCAGATATGTGACGCTTTGAAGCGGACAATGCGATTCGCACAGCCAGCCACAGTGGACCATCTTGCTGAGTCCGTATTCAAGTACGCCGTCAACGCGGGAAATTCCTCACTAACCGTGCCAGGAACGGGAACCCTGCAGGCTCGCCATCGCCGCCAACCATCGTATTGCATAGACCTCCTGCGAGGCAGTTCCAGACGATGCGAAGCCGCTATTGCGGCGGAATCTCGAGCGTTGAACCACTTAGAGAAACTGTTCAAGAAGGAATGCCGTCTACCCACACGCACACATGACACTCTCAGCGCCCTGGACGTACAAGCATCAGTGGAATCCAGGTTCATTGCGCCTCGCGTTGAGTACGTGCACCCTGTTAGCGGCATATCGTTCTCTTGGCGGATCCATTGCGCAAGATCCCACCCAAGATCCGACATCACTGCTCTTTCCAGCACTGAGATTGAGGCAGCATATGAGGTGAAGAAGATTCTACTGTGCGAAGTATCCTCAGCGATATTGATCAAGGCCCATGCTATTTTTGATACACCTATCGAAGCCTTATCTGCCAATAGTCTACCTGTCCTGGACGCCCCTGAATCCCGGTCATGCTCCTCATTCGCGCATTCGATCCCTGACACTTCCCTCTCCCAGAGTCGTGTAATCTCGCAAGAGACCGACGATACTCCGGGTCAGAACCGTCAGTCAACGATTCTGACGGAAACGTTGGTACAATCGGGCTCGACCCAAGCGGATAGAGAAACATCGAGACCCACCGAAGTCGAGGTGAGAGTCAGTGCGAGAATCAAGCAGAGAATGTCAATTAGTTCGATTTTGAATGAATTGGACAATGACAGAATACAATGAGTCTTAACCGTTCAGTGGCCAGGCTATAGTTCAACAGGGATTCCGAGAAATGGCTTGCCCACCACCTTCCTAGAATACTTGAGTGAATCGTTGGGTTGTAGTCCATTAGTGCTCACAGGCAGCGCCACGCCAAACCCGTTCTCCGATGATCGAGTTTCGCTACATGCTCGCCATAAGCCAATGTGCCGAGAGCGAGTCTTATGATCGCGAGATGGGTCCAGGGATGGAAATCTCCAAAAATGAAGCGGAAGCAATCGCAGAAATGCGTCGCGATCGAGCCATGAACTTGAGAACTTTTCAGCTCTTAGCCGTTGCCTCTCTCCTTTAGTCCCTCGCTCTTCCCTTCATATCCCGAAATCTGAATGTCACCCAATATCAATGTGCTATTTCGCAACCCATCGATGCCAAGAGCCGATCGCAATTTTCACAATCCGGCATGGCTAAAAGTAGGAACAAAAGTAAAGAAAAAGGTTAAGGGAGAAGCCGCGAAATGCGAAGCAGGACAATGGAGAATAAGGTACCAGTGCGCGCCATCGAGTTTCGTACACCCCGTCGATTTAGCTTCCGCATCCCGCTTTTTCGATCGTTCCCACCCAGGTTCATAGACCTTCTATCGTTGTATTACATGCCTATGGGAGAGCTTTGATCCTTCATAGGTAGTCAGGATGCCTAAAAAGAGTCCTCGGTCCCACGTCATGCGCAGCCCCAGCAAGAAGGGCCAGTTGTATGGTCTATATGCAGCCGGAACGCCTATCAGAGAGCTCGCCAGAGAGAAGGACATCCCCGCGTCCTCCGCCTATAGTATTATCAAAGCTATCGAGAGGAATGGCACGGCTCAGATCACCTGGAACACCGGGAATGAGCACATTCYGAGCGAGGCTGATGAGGAGCGGATGATCCGCCATGTGAGACGATGCCCGAAGCAGACGGCGGATCAGATTGCCGACTATATGAAAGTCAGTGCCTCGACGATCCGCCGGAGTCTGAAGGCACATGGCTATAGGAGACTCCGCTGCCGCTGCAAGCCCAGTTTATCCGATAGAAATGTAAAGGATAGGTTCAACTGGGCTGCTGCCAATGAGAACCAGGACTGGACTCAAGTCATATTCACGGACGAGGCAGCATTTGAGCTCGGAGACGATCAGGCCCGTGAAATGTGCTGGCGTCAAGCCAACGACGAGTACAATCCAAAGTGCTTGACGGCTAAAAAAAAGAGGGGCAAGCAGCTACACGTCTGGGGCGCGATTATGCATGGTCACAAGTTCCCTCTCGTCTGTTTCGCCCTGAGGCCAGCTCATCAGGAGGGCGGCAAGAAGATCGCCGCTGAGACTATAACCGGCAAAGTCTATGATGAGCAAATTCTTAAAGGCCCTCTGACCGAAGCGGTGGCTTGGGCGAAGCCCCAGGGTCGAGAGCCCCTTGTGGTAGAAGATGGAGCCCCTGTTCATTTGATTAAGAAGCTGGCGGCCGATAGGGCGCGAGCCGGTATCGTGAACGTGAAGCACCCAGGCTCCTCTCCCGACCTGAACGCTATTGAATCGTGCTGGGCATACGTTAAGGACCGGCTGAGGAGAATGCCCGGTAAGCCCTCTACTATGGACTCCCTCTGGGAGGCTATTCAGCAGGCATGGGACGAAATGCCGCAGCATATAGTCGACGGGTTCATTATGAGCTTCGAAAAGAGGCGCAGCCAGCTTTTGGCGGCGCATGGTGGCCACACGCAATTCTAAAGTAGATATTAAATTATTACATACTCTGATGCACCTCCTTACCAAGTTTGGGATCTATAGCTGGCCTACAGAACGGATGAATGACTACGCAAAACGATACTATAGGAGGGGGTCGAACCGGGTTTCGGCGGCCGTCCGAAACTCGATGGCGCGCACTGGTAAGAGTAGGCCGAATTCGGCTTGACGTTACTGTTTTCATATCGGCAGACGCGGCTTCAGCAGCTCCTCTGGATCTTAAGACCTAGGCTGCTGTGAGCCACGGAAGGGAAGCGACAGCAACGGCTGATACGGATAGTGCGGATGTTGTCAGATGAATGCTGAGATCCTCCGGCGTCGACGGGCAGAATTCCCTGCGTGGCATCGATATTTCCGCAGCATCAACGCAATCGAACATCCCTTGTCATCGCGAGATGGTTGTCTTGAGCTCACAACCTACTCCTCTAACTCTTCATTCATTGCTTGTCAGGCCCTACCGCTCCCTGGTGGCGGGTTTGTTACGCTGAGATCAGTCCTACTGGTAGTCTCACATATGATAAGTGTATAGCTTACCTGTTACGCTGAGATCAGTCCTACTGGTAGTCTCAGCGTAACAGGGTTACAATCAATGGGCCAAACATTAAGCTCGCTTTATAGAGGAAAAACTGAGAGCTGGACGCGCGCTTCTGCTACGCGCGATCGGGCCATTTCTAACACTCCCCCTCGAGCTTAATCTACCTTCTACTCTCCTGATCCCGCCTTATCCTCTTCACCCGCCATCGTCAACCCAAGTCCTCGACTGTTCTCGGTGTGCCTCGCCTTCGGCAATCCCTTCGTCAAGACATCAGCCAGCTGCCTTCCGGACTCCACGTATTGCAATTCGACCGTTCCGTTTTCGATGAGTTCCCGAATGAAGTGATGTAGTGATGTTTGATGTCGATATGTTTCGTGCGTTGATGCCTACCCGGGTTGAGCGCCAATCTGATTGCTCCCTTGTTGTCACAGTTGAGGAGCGTTGACCTGGATTGCTTGAAGCCGAGTTCTTGAAGGAGGTTCCGCAACCACATCGCCTCGCGGGAGGCTTCCGAGACGGCGACGTATTCCGCTTCAACCGTAGAGCACGCCACCGTAGGCTGACGTTTGGCACTCCAGACCACTGCTGACCCGTTCAAAACAAAGACGAAACCTGTCTTAGACCGCCGCGTCTCCAAACACCCTGCCCAATCCGCATCCACGAAGCCTCTCAACGTTAGGTCGTCACCACCCCCGACCGTCAAGGCGTAGGACTGTGTATACCTCAAGTAGGATACGGTTCGTAGAGCTAGGCGCATGTGGGCGTCGGTGGGGTTGGTGAGGTGTCGAGCGAGGAAGGATGCGGTGAACGAGAGGTCGGGTCGGGTACACGTCGCCAACCACTGGAAGCACCCCACAAGACCTTGATACGGTGTCGGCTCGATGTCGACCGTTTCTCCGAGTTCCGCGAATCCGTCTGGGAGTGGGGTACTGGACTTGAATCTGGGGTTGAAGGTGGTTGGGAATTGTCTCGCAATCTTGTCGATGTATCCTGGTTGGGCTAGGAATATTTTTCGGTTCGTGCGGTCCCTTGTCACTTTCATGCCGAGGATGTTGCTAATCTCCCCCATTTCTGACAGCTTCCAATAGACTTCAATCTCTGACAGAAACTCCCGGATGTCTCGCGTGCTCCGTCCGGCGATAACGAAATCGTCGACGTAGACCAACAGCATCATGAATGGCTTTCCGGACTTTTCGGTACGAACGTATAACCCCCAATCCGATTCGAGTTTGCTGAATCCGAGCTGCCCCAGCTTGCCGCCCAGTTCCTTCCACCAAAGACGACCGGCTTGCTTAAGGCCGTACAGGCCTTTGTTCAACTTGAGCGCCGTGCAGCCGGGACTAGGTGTGACGCATTCCGGATATCGCATATAAATATCGACATCGAGGACACCGTTCAGATACGCGCCCTCGACGTCCGCTTGTAATATTTCGAGATTCAAATGTGCAGCTATGGCCAACATGATGCGTAAAGATGCCGTCCGGCCGACCGGCGCATAGGTTTCCTCGAAATCGACACCGGGGACTTGCGAGAAGCCCTGCGCGACGAGTCGCGCCTTGTACTTGACCACACGACCGTCCGCGTCCCGCTTGACCTTGAGGACCCATCGACACCCGATTTCCTTCCGCCCCTGCGGTTTTCTGACTTCCGACCAGGTTTGCTTGGAGGTGAGATTTCGCAATTCCGTCTGGATCGCTTCTAGCCAGAAGGCAGCGCTCGCTCCCCGCAGCGCCTCCGTCACCGTTCGGGGTTCGTCAGCGTCTATCGTTGTCGACAAAAGCCAGCCGATGGTGAGTCCGCAAACACCTTGCCGAGCCTTCGGGTCCGGCTCGCCATCGACGTCAACGGCGACTCCGACTGGAATGTCGATTTCGTCGCGTTCATCCGCGGCCGTGATGATGGCCATCAGGGAGCGCCCGGGGGCTCTCCTCGTCATAACCCTCCGACCGGTGTCGTCCGTGTACGATGCCGGCGGGAGTTCTTGCACGATATCGGGCACGAGTTCCCATGTTGAACTCGGGCGGATTCGTTCGACGACAGTACGCGTATCGGCGGACTGGTCCTCGACGTGATCGGCAAGTGGGGATTCACTCACCACAGCGTTAGCCGGGGGTCTGGTCGCTACCTCCTCACCCCGGCCAAGACGAACGATCTCGTCATCAACGAGATCTCCATCAGCATCAAGCGGCGCATCAGGCGGACCGGTTACGTCAACTTCCGGGTCCTTGGGAGTGGTAGTGCGAGCACCTCTGCTTGGAGGCCCACTGGCGGACCCCATGTCCTGTACGTCCAACCGCATCTCCACACCAGCACCCCCGGCTCCCTCAGAGGGTTTCTCCACGCCGACGGACGCAACGCCGGAGGTCACGCCTTGTTGGCCGGCTAGTCGCACGTCTCGAGACCGATGAATGGCGCCATCGGCATCGGTTTTCACGATCCAACCGCTGATGTTCTCGGCCTGGCCGACAACCTTACCCGGAGCTGCTTTGGGCTCGTCGAGTCGCGCCTTCGACCTAGCCTGTCGGGGCACGTGTACGAAACATGGCGCGCCGAACTTGATGATGGAATCGATGTTGTTCTGCCGACCGGTATACTTCTCCCAGGCAGGAATGCCGTCCTTCCCGTTCGTCGTTTTCATCAAGATCACAGCCGCGTACTGGGCCGCAAAGTCCCATACGCCATGGTCCATTTGTGAATCGTCAAGCATCGAGCCCACCATCTCCTTGACCGTACGGATGAATCGCTCGATGGTTCCGTTCAACTCGGGCGGTAACGAGGTGAGACTTGGTGAATGATGCCTTTGCTTTTGTACCACTCATTGGCCGGGCCACTGACAAATTCTGGTCCATTATCGGAGCGTATGAAACGGACCTTCTCCCCCAGTTGCGTCTCCAGTCGCAGCACGAATTCCCTCAAAAGACCGAGCGCGGGCTTCCGACCCTTCATGGGTACTATCGCGCACACCTTTGAATAGTCGTCTAGCATGATTATGAAATGATCATGACCCGTACACGACTCGTCAAAGGGGCCGGCAACATCGACGTGGAGCAGTTCGCCGTTTCGGTTGCCGTGCGAGCTGGTTCCGTCCTTGGATCGCCGTGCCAATTTCATCTTTTGGCAGGTGTTGCAGCCGACAATGCGGAACGTGTCGAGTAATGCGGCGGTATGCGTAATCCGCAGTCGCTCTTCGTGCGCGAGTTTGATAAGCTTGTGCCGGCCCATATGCCCCAGTCGCTCGTGCTCCTCCTGCAAGGTTGGCGGACCCGTTACTACCGCTTTGGCGCTGAACGTCGATGCACGCGTATTATTGAAACGAGCTGTCCAAAGTCCTTCGATGTCGGACAAGGTCACCGTTTCGCCTTCTCGACGGATTGTCGCTCTGTCTCGCTCGATGTTGACTGACCAGCCGTTCCTCGCCAATTGCCTCGCCGACAGCAGGTTGACCGACGCTCCTGGGACCACATGTACGCCCTCTAGCAACACTTGCTTCCCAGAAGACAGGTGGATTGCTAGGTCACCCTTCTCCCGAGCAACCAGGCTTTCTCCGTTTGCGACCGTGAAAGGTAGGGGGTTGTCGAGTGGTGTGATGTTGGATAAGGTCGACCGGCTCGGAGAGATATGGTGTGTCGCCCCAGAGTCCAAAATCCACCTATCCCGATCGCTGGCTGCTGAGACGCTGTAGATGTCGCCGTTGGCGGCTGGTTGATTCTTTGGATCCGCGGGTGCGACGGAGTCTTCCGGTACGTCGTCCACGCACGATACACCATAGTCTTCGTCCCACATCCATCGTTTAGGCGACGGTCCGCAGCCGACGGCTGCCATGGACATGGCCCATTGCTTGAGGTCCGGCGCAGTTGACATCATTGCCTTTGCGGTCCGGCTCGTGTCCGTCCTTTTGCTGTCGCGAGGTTTCGGGCAGTCACGGATGTAGTGGCCGTATTCGTCACATCGATAGCATTGAATTGTCGACACATCACGACGGGGCTTCTGGCTTCGAAGAGCCATCGCGGAAGCGTATTGTTGTTCCGTCTCCTCTTGCAATCGAGCTCGAGTTTCCCTTGCCGATTGCTCTCGGTTGTACTCCTTACGCACGTCCCTCCAGGTCCTGCTTGTATGGTTGCTGATCCGAAATTGCATCCGGAACACCTCGAAGGACTTCGGTAGGGTGATGAGGAATCGGTCGATTCGTTCCGTCTCTCGAATGTTGAGTCCGGCGTACGATGCCATGAGTAGAAGGCTATTGTATCGTTCGATGTGTTGTTCCATTTGTTTCGCCGTCGGGTCTTCTTCCAAATGCATTCGGGCGAATTCGTTCCAGACTTCCGCCTGTGTTTCGGGATCCTCCAGGCTGTTGGTGTCGAGGATGAAATCCCACATTTCCTTGGCGGAGTGACAGTCGAGCAAGTCGACTAGAATGCCATCGCTGACCGTGCCGCGGATCATTCCCTGCGCAAGGTCCTCACGTCGTTGCCACTTCTTCCAGGCATCCCTCTGCTCGTCACTCATCACGTGACTCTCTGCTTCGGTACCACTGGGCATGACGGAGCCCGCACGCTAATACCGAGCGACTTCGATCCGCTTGTTGAGTTCGACATCGCTTCCTTCCACCACTCCGCGGACGCCGGCTATGAGGAGTTGCGTCTTCATTCCGTTTCGCCATGCTGCGAGGGTTGAGTTGTTGTGGAGCCTTGGGACACTTCCAAGATTGATCGAACCTTTTCCTTCAGGCATTTTGTGAGAATGCTGGTTCGCCGGGCGGAGCTACGACTCTTAATCTGTTACACTGAGATCAGTCCTACTGGTAGTCTCACATATGATAAGTGTATAGCTTACCTGTTACGCTGAGATCAGTCCTACTGGTAGTCTCAGCGTGACAGGGTTACAATCAATGAGCCAAACATTAAGCTCGCTTTATAGAGGAAAAACTGAGACCTGGACGCGCGCTTCTGCTACGCGCGATCGGGCCATTTCTAACAGGGTTGCGCAAGGCGCAACGACGTATAAGGTGATAAGACAGTATGTGAGGCGCCTTCGGGTAAGAACGCGAGTGTTGTCATCCTCCTGATCCACTCCAGACTCAACAAGCCGAGTAGGCCTCTGTCTCATCGATGCCGGCGGGCAACACGGGTTCTGCGAGGCCGACTGGCGTGTCAGATCCCGGTGGCGCTTCGTCGATGCCCACGCGACCGCTCCTTCCCCCTCTGCGGTCCGTTCCAGCCTTACGCCGTCACAGGTGAAATGATACTCATGGCTCCCCATGATAGCCAGAGTTCCCCAGCCTCAATGCAGATGATGCGATTCCTCGACTCGACGTTGCGCTTCTGCTTGAGAGACTCGCACAGCAACGGCTGAAACGCGCGCCATAAAGATAGAGAGATATAGGAGGCGATCCGGCATACATTGCGCGAATATCATTGATTTGATCCCACACATTCGCTCTGATAGACAGCCACCGACAGCAAATTCTACCATCGAGTAACACTCAGCCCCGGTAGTGAACCCTCGCGACAACAGAAAGACCTGTCTCGTTGTTAACCCAACATGTCCGCTCAACAATCAGTGCAACCCGTGTCTCTCGCCGACTTGCCAGCGAACATCCTCAACCTGATCGCTGAACATCTACGAGAATCCTCCTCAACATCGGAAACTCCCAGGAATGCTTTCTGCCTATGCCGATGCGGCGGCAAGATCTACCTGCACAGCACACGCTTCGAATGGGCCTTACCGCTGGACGCTGCTTTACCGTTATCGTGTGTATCGAAAGGTGTGCGAGAGGTCATTTTCAATCAACAACCCGACCGCCGGATCAGTGTTGGGTTCTGTGATCCATGGGTCGAGGTGTGCAAAAGGATTCCGGAGAGGATCCGTCGAAACGTAACGTATGGCTAGTGATTGCATTGTCAAGTCTTGCTTCTCGAGTGCAAGATGGACTGATCAAGGCGGTTGCTCTCTCCTCTTGACAGTCACTTGGCCATAGAGGCTTCAGAAAGTCACACACCTTCCGACGACTTGCATCTTTGGGACGTCCTCGCTCTTTTCCCCGGATTTCATTCGCTTGATTTACGATTCGACATGGTTTCAGTCGACGAGATGCTGCTGCGAATTCCTCGGCCATTCGGTTCATCGCCAGCGCATTTGAAAGAACTCAGACTGTATATCGACGACTGTGAAGACCTTGAAGACAAGTACTACGGAGACTCGGCAAGGAAGCTTCTTCGATGCCTCGGAGCGCGGAAGATCGAAACGCTGTCTTTGGTCTTGGATTTGCACGACTGCGACCTGGGAATGGATGTTGACAAGAAGTTCGGGCGGGATCCTGGTTGGCCGAAATGGTTGTTGGCTTTCGGCAAGAACGTGCTGCCCCATATGACGACTGTCAGGTTTGACTTCGCCGTTGACATCTCGGAACCTGTGCACGAGAGGAGTTTATGGGTGAGAGAGCATTGGTAATGTACGTGACGCATGCTTACACATATTGTTACATGACAGGACGATTTCGAACGATTCTCTGTGGCCTTTTTGCGTGGCTCTTCCATCAAAGCGTTCGAGGTAGTTCTACGCTACAGCTTTTGGGATATTGGTCTTCAATGCTACTTCCACAAGGATCCCGCCGTCAAATATCAAGACCACTATCATCGTTTTCTACCACCGTACGCGCCCAGCAAAGAGCTTTTGCAAACCTGGGTGGCAAAGATGAAAGCATGTCATCCGATGTTGGAGACGATGATTGTCCGTACCGCCTGTGCCAGGGAAGATGAGCCGATGAAGGACATCGTAGACTTTTCATGGGCTGCGGAGCGCGAAGGGGATGAAGAACCAGATGTCGCTGGGATCACCCATGCTTTTCACGAAATGCACGTTCAATGCATCCGACAGGAAATGTTGCTTCGGCACGCCGATAGGTAGGGGTTGTCCAAATCCGCAGCGTTCTGCGCCGAGGTGAGCAAACTATGATCCATATCAAGCAGTCCCGCCAAGCATACTGAGCCTCTTACACATCGCTAGAAGGATCAGAAAGTGGATGAATGCGTCAAGTCGCGAATGCCGGCTAAGGATAGCAAGAGCGGGATCTTGTTCCAAGCCCGATGTATCGGCAGTGCTACTCACTAGTATGTGATGCCCATGGTGTTTCCGCTTGCGATCGTCCGTAAAACGACGACATTGACGGTCGAGCGCTCCGTCCACGTATCTTCTTTTTCAAACCCGCCGTACCAAACAACAGCTCTCTTCTAGGTGGCCTTGCTTTGGCGCTCCTCCCCGTCTTGAACATTGCGCATCCGAATTTTAGCGTTCGGGGCATGATTACCCGCGGACGGCCATCACAACGGGGAGTCACTGGAAGAGCAGGCTTCACCATGAACGCATCCCCCAGAGTCCGACTCAACGAATACTCCGAGCCTGAGCCAACTGATTTCCTTTACCAACGGGAGTATCCATGTGCCCATGTTCCTGTACCCTGGATCGAACTTGAAGAACTCTGAGTCGAAGATGAAGAAACCAGTATTCCCATTATGGCGAAAGCTCAAGAATGCAAGAAAGTTGGTGGAAGCACAAGTACCAGGTTTGTACTATCCAGTGCGACATCATTCAAGGTGGACATGTATATGCTGCTCCATAATTATACATCGATGCGCGCAGGTCCACATACTTCCTCCATCCCCTTCAAGCACCTCGATGCGCCTGCAATATACCGTTCAACCTCTCCCTCTGCACGCACTGACCGTACTCGAACGACCGTGCGAGCTCGTCCAGCTCGTCGAATGACTTGTCCCGGAAGTACTCCGCATACTCGGCACACAGGGATTCCTACGAAGCTATGTCAGCAACCAATGAAAGGCGAAGGGTTTCAGCACATACAGCAAGCAACGTCTCGCGCACGACTCGACGGATATACCGCGCCTCGTTCCACGTCGACGGATACTTTCGCCTCAAGGATGGCGAAGCGTCGTAGATCCACTCAATCAATGGCTTGAAAACCTCTCGGACGGGTCTATCGTCCACTCCCCAGGCATCCACGACGAGTTGCTAGGCAAGCCGTCAGATCAGACCTCATTGCAGCGAACAAGACTCACTTTCTTCTTTTGTAAGAACGGTTCCAACAACCGCATGTAGGGCGTTTCTCTGTCGACGTATACCATCCCTTGGAATCCGATATCCTTCCAGAGCCAGATACTCCAGGACGCCTTGGGCTGCTGATCGTACAGCTCGAGCTGGTCTTCCAGCGCGAGGTACCGCGACGCATTGGTTGTCTCGTATGTCTCGGGTTCATCTTGCGCATTGGCGTAGACGGGGCCGAACTCGCCATCTACGTGGAGGGTCAGCATTATGGCGTGTAAACACGAGTGAAGGGCTCACTCCATATGGGGCCGTTGATCTCCTTCATGTACGCAATCTTTCGCTCATACGATTTGCGCAGCTTCTCCTTCTGCTCTGGGGCACCTTCATACAGCTCAGGCGGGTTGGGGAAACCGTACCTGCGCGGAAGGATCAGAACGGATCCCGTTATCTTACGAAGGACATACGAGGTATAGTCATGAATCGCGTATACGGTGTTGGGAAGCGCAGGCTTGCCCATGAAAGCGGTCAGATCCGATCCGAACGTGCTTTACGTCACGTCAACTCCTGTCTTTCACGGAACGACGTCCCACTCACTTTCCGCTACGAACAACCTATCAGCTTACTCTCTGGCGCAATCTCCGACCGTGCACTCACTCCAGGAACAAGATATGCCTCGGATCCACCGCTCGAATCGCCTTCTCGATCCGCTCGTAAAACGTAACCAATCGCGTCCCCTTCCGATCCGTTGGTTCGTTGAGCGGGTTGTAGCCTGCTACCCACGCGTTGTCTTTGTAATGCTACGGGAAGCCGTCAGCGTTCCATTTCTCGGATATGGGAGCGGGAAAGCTGACCTCGGCGAGCCATTCCCAGAGGAGGACGGTGCGATCTTGGAAATCCTTGTATTCCCAGAACAAGGCCTGGTGTACGCCTACCGCAATTCAATCAGCGACTTGAAGGTCCTGTGCAAGAGATAAAGGTACCAAGATCACTGTGCCAGTCTACGTTCTGAGCTCCCGCGGCAGCGTGCAGATCGATGATGGTGTAGATGCCGTGCTTCGCGCACTGTACAACCCATCAGCACGCGGAGGAGAAGGATGGGGGAAAGGCGTACGAGGTCGATCACGCGGTCGAGGTGTTTGAGACCTTCTTGTTTGAACACTCGAGGGTGCATGTCGTCTTCGAAGTGTCGGTAGTTGACCTAAGCCGCGGATCAGCCACGACCTATTGGTGCAGGATAGCGGCACGCCGTACCGGTAGTCGAATACAGTTCAGCCCCAGATCTGCGAACGCCTTGGCGTCTTTTTCCGTGAAGAAGTACTCCAAGAACTGTACGGAGGTGTCAATGTGCGGTATTGCAATAGAAGGAAGAGGAACATACCTTGTCAAAGAAAAAGTCGTACTTCTCCTGTCCGAGGACGTCCAACATCGCTTCACGCATCTCGTCTACGTCGTCGCATGAGCACCGACTGTTTTGCCTCTTCCAGATGACCTACGCTCATGTCCGGGGTAGCCTGTAATGAACTGCCACACGGATGAGCATGATCCCTTAGTCCAGTCGAGAAACTCACATTCTCCATATTCATCCATCCTCCTAGCCCGGCACCGCGAAGTAGAACGTCTTTCTCCTCCGGGTCATCGGCACGAACGATCTTGTTTCCTTGAACAACGAGGAGTGGTGAGGACATCGTTGCAGCATGGTGGGCAGGCCGAATGCGTTCAGCTACCGACGGACAAAGGTTATATTGGGACGCCAGACTTACAAGAAGTGACAGCCAGAAATCCGAACTCCGCATCGGCGTTGCTTTCGGCGGCCGGCAAAGTTCGTCCACCGTACCAGCAGCTTTCCTGATCTCTTCGATGCAAGCGATGAATCAGGATGACGCCGTTCTTTGTGTCTGCAGTATGCAAAAAAAAGACGCTCGACCATTGTCCGGCCTCGCCACTACCGCTCCAGCATACCAGAATATCTCCGAGGATTCAGGCCTACGTTTGACGATGTCTGCGCGACGACAGCCGTTTCCGACTTCGAAGGACTCTGGCCTTGGCCCTTGATGACGCAAGGGCAACGGCATTCGGGCAGCTGTATTCGTTGACAGGAGCGTCACACCTTAGTACCTCTCGACGTTGACAGTACATCAGATCGTTACCTTCGCAGTAAATGCACTTCGTCCGAAATTTAAAAATAATGAGTGTCAAGAGCCGGATTCCTCTTTGCCCTATGATGCGAAAACGCGAACGATCGAGCTGCCGGCGGATAGGAGAACGTGAAAGATGGTAGAAAGATGGGCAAGGGTTTGACCGTAAGCATTCATCAATTGGGTTTCGAGTTGTGCTTGAAGTCATCTTCTCGACCGTCAAAAGCTGTAACGTCAAACCGTTCTACTGCAACTCGGTATCCGTAACCGGTTCGAACGATACATTACGAATCCGATGACGGACACTCACCAAGATTCAGTGAGCACGAGTTACTCCGGTCCCATCTTCCGTGTCTTATATCGTCCTACGCTAGATGATGCTCTTCCCTCTCGGTATCATTGGCCTCATCGCGGAACACATCGAAGCTCTCGGTCCCAATGCGACATGTGCGGCTCCCAACGTTACTTCAAAGTCGGTTCAAGATGAGACGACCTCTATTCTTTGAGAAAGACTCGTGTATCGATGGAACAATGGAGTACGGCGAAGGCTTCGCGCAGCAGTCGACGCGGACAGTCGTTAGATGTTTATGTGTCATCGAGTTGCACCTATACATCAGGCTCGGTGGCTAACACGAATGGTTTAGAGCTTCGCTTTGAGCGTGGTCACATCCTCTTTGCCAGGCGTCGCACCGAAGAAAATGACCCTGACAAATTGAAGATTAGCCATTGAGCCCTCCTGTCGCTTGAAATCACTCACGAGCAGGTCACGTCATCCCTCAACCACCTCGCAACCGGCGCCTTCATACTAAGCAACTCGTACGCCGTCTTCTTCCCCGTACTCAACGAATTCCTAATAAGGTGCGTCGCGGCATTATCATCCTGGTAGACCCATTCTCCACCCAGCGATTCATCCTTTGGTCGAGGGCCAGGATACTTGCTTCGTGATTCGGGCATTTCGGGTAGGAGGCTGGATTGGACGGCTGCACGGGATATCGGGGCGTGTTTGGCATGCGCGAGGTGGGTGGCGACGAGGCCGACGGCTTCTTCGGATGTGATGTTGTCCCACACTACGAAGATAATTAGAAGAGGTCCCTCGACGACGCCCCATAGCACTCACGGCCGTCTGTAGCCATGATGATGAATTTCAGCTGTCCCTGCGCGGTGTCTCCAGACAGACTCTTGTACGTGACTTCCGGACGAGCCGTAACGTAGGGCTTCTTGTTGGTTTTAGAGGAATCGAACATTCTCGGCTTGTTTCTCGTCTCTCCGCCGTTTAGCTTTTCGATACTATGCTTGGCGCATTAGCCAAATTCACGGTGCTTCTTGTAGGCACTCACGCTTTGGTCTCGCTCTCCGTCCACTTGTACCATGGGGCGTCACCTGTCCCGCAAAGAGCTATAAGTAAAGTAACCTAAAGATCGTCAGAGAACGCACCGAAAGACCTGGTTGGCTGCAGAGCGCCCATCACTCGGCCCCGTGAAATCACGGTATCCTCCTCTCCTGGATGTTCCTTCTTCATCCTATATTCCCAAAAAGTTAGCAACAAACACAGCCTATCCACCCGCGTCGACTGACCTCTCGACCTCCTTCGGGTTATCGCCCATCTGGTCCTCCGTCAACACTTCACACCGCCACCCGCCCTGTTGTCCCTGACCCGATGGAACCCAGTACCCAGCAACGGCTCTGGCGTCTCCAGCATTTGCAACGTAGATCTCCTCGCGCTCCTCGTCGACCAGCAACGTGACGGCACACGCTCCGTTGTCGGCGGGTTCAATCATCGGCTTGACGATCGGACGGACGGATGGTTTCCCTGGTTTCGCGGGGAAGTGTGGGATCAGTCGGAGCGGAGCGTTGATGATTTGAAAATCGAGTTCCAGAAAGGCGGAAGTCAACGCGTCCGAGATCGAGGTCGGATCGATCGCACACTTTTCAGATGGCGAGCTGGTCTTGCTTTGACCCGGGAGGAAGGACCACAGGAAAGACTTTACGTTTTGATACCCCATCATCGACTGCTCCGCTTCCCGCATCGCCAACAAGGGATCCACGGTACTTGGCTTGTACCCGGCATGAAGTGACCGCAGAGAGAGAATCACCATCGGATGAAGCGTCTTGCGCAAGAGATCAGCCGTGGCCCAACCGGCGTGACCGTCGAAAATGCTGAATAGCTTCAGTCCGCCTTGACGGTCGACGAGATCCACGATCAAGCTTTCGTCCTCGACTTCCGATTTCGGGACCCTGTTGTACAGCACGTCCCGACTGAGGAAGGATTCCGCGTGTCTGTCCTCGATGGGGTCATTGCATTCGACCCAGTTGTTGTCGAAGCGTACGACGCTGGTTGGCTTGGACGGGCTGAAGGTTTGCGTTGTCTCGTGTAGTCGGAGCAGCTTCTCGGCCTTGGCGTCTCCGAGGTAGTCATGGGTGTGTTCGACTACGCCTCGGCGGGTCATGATCCGCGTGGTGCTACAGAGAAGTGGATCAGCAGCGACGTTTCAAGAAGCTGTACCAAACAGCACAACAAAGGGAACACAAGAGAGATACTCACAAAGTCTCCAACTTGGACTTTAAATCATCCTCCCCGCCACGCTCCCCTCCCAAGCCAAACATATCAGGATAGAGATACGTCGCGCCAGCAGCACCCAACAATCCAGCAGCGAGCAATCCGTTTCTGAGAAGATGAGACGATCCCGACGCGGCTGATGCGTAAGTTCGAGTTCCGGGAAGGCGCCGGGCGGAGAGGGGAAGCGCTCGACCGAGGCCAGTGGTGTTTCGTGTAGCCCGAGCGATGTGGCTGTACTTCATCCTAAGATGGTGAATGACAGGCGGTGGTGAGGATAGAGCGGTAGGACAGGTCAACCGAGATAGGATCAATCAACTGCCCATTACTCTGATCAACGTAACGCGCCCAGATTCGATCGAATTGGATCCGGACAGCCCAACGCCGATGACATCCCATCCCGAGCCCAGTCACGATATATCAACATCGCTCATCTATAACTATCATCTACAAGTACAAGGTCCATTTCACAGTCCGTCTAGTCCATATATCCCATCAACTTCTCACGGCATCCAACATCGCCGGCAACCGATAAAATCGCATCAGATCCTCCACCTCTTGCTTTCCGATATCGACATTATCATCCGGCAGCCATACCGCCGGCGCCGGCATGATCAGTTCCGCGGGGTACATTGTATGTTCCGCCTGGTACCGGACCATATCGAATCCATCGGCCGTGCGGAGGGCTAACGGCGGGAGCTCGTGTGCTTGCTGGTGGATATCCGGATGGGCCAGGTTGGCGCGGTACGGATCGAGCAGGTCGTCAATGTGTTCCGTTTGAAGCGGGAGCGGACCTCGACTTCGTCTTCGATCCGAGGGTATCAACAGGTCGGACATGAGTTCGAATATCGTCTGATTCGATCGACGACGGATGTTTTCGCTCGCGGGCAAATCGGGTTCGTCGCTCCCGTCGTCGACGAGTTCCACCGCCTGCGTCTTGATCCGTTCCGCAAAGGATTGTAGCCGCTCCGTGTCCTCTCGCGGGAGCCGTCGCGGTCGATCCTTGGTTCGTACGAACACCTCGAACAATAACAACCCTGCAACTGCAACACCGGCACTCGCACCGCCGATTCGCCATTCCCGCCTCGATAAAAGGACAAGTCCCAGCAACAACGGCTGCAAGCACAGCGTCCAGCCAAGCATCCACAGCAATGCGATCGCCAGTCGTCCACCGGATCTGCCGTGGAGATTGAGATCGGTGTACGTGGCGAGATATCGACAAGCGAGGAAGAGTAGGCCCAGGAAGAGCAATGCCGGAAGAGTGATCAGGGGGAAGAGCGGGAAGAGCGGGAACGAGAGCGTGATGAAGAAGACGCAGGTGGCGACGAGCGTCGAAAGAGCCGTGCGAGACGGGAAGAAAGCTGTCGGGCGAAGGGTGAGCCTTATCCCGAGATCTTCTGCTACGACTCACCTCGGAACCTCTGTCGCGGAGTCTCGAACTTTCGATGCAGACGCAAGCTCCGATACGCCGCTCCAGCGCGTAACATGAAACAACCAGGCAAAAGAACCGCCAAGTTCAACAAGACGCAGAAGATCCACCAACCTGAACTCAAATGACGGTGAACCCGACTACGTCTTTGGCGGACAATCACGACTTACAGGAATAAACGGCACCATCTCCCACGAATCGTGTCATTTGAACTTCATCGTCAAAATGCTGCACAGCATATATCACCGCGGAAGCCCCGACCAGCCACACGGCAAGAAGGACCTGAAAGATGTGGAAATTCAGCTGCGATAATGGGTCAAGCTGGTCAGGACGTACGGACGTCAGACACATGGCCTTCATGGTACGGTACTGTCGTGCGGACTTGGAAACTTCATGCCGGCTGATAGCTGTTCCAACACATTACAATCAGCATAAACCCGTGAAAATTTTGAAATTGACTCACTTACCATGGATAGTACGCTGAAGACCACAGAGGATCAAAGTGATACCGATAGCCGGAATGATGGATTGGACGATACCGCTTGCCAATCCGTCGGATCTCGCAACTGGTTTCAAGAATCCTAGATAATGCGAGAACCCGGGCGCGGTACTGTTGGCAAGACCGATGAACGGGATCGCTGGAATCGAGCTGGAAGATACGTCAGTCACCGTTCTTCATTTCGCCTATTGGACCTACTGCATATCGCCGCGATGATCGTGGAAAGCAGCCAGAGCAGCCAAAACGCCATCGAATGGTTCTTCTTCACCTTTACGAGGTTCTCCCATTCAACGTCGTCCCTCGACAATCCCGTGATCGGGATTGACCCCGGTATCTTGGTCGCCGATCTTCCAATCAACATGAACCCCAACACCTTCTTGCCGACCGTCATGTATTCGTACGTGATGGCCTGCTTCTCGGCAACTTGGCCATTCAAGTCGATCAAGCGCGCGCGATGCTCTCGAATCTCGGCATAGGTCTCGCCAATGTTTTCGGGCGATACTCCGCTCGTGGGTCGGAGTGGTGGTTCCAGTGAAGCCTTCGGTCGCGGTCGGACGGGTTGCTCCAGGATTGGGATCGGCAACAGCGCTTCCGTCGGGAGACTGGTGCTGGCCGGTCGAGGATACTCAGTCGAACCGCGGCTTTGGTCATTTTGCGGCTCGACGGATTCAGTGACAAAGGTGATTCGAGATCGACGTGTTCCGTTGCCTTGACCGATCGAGGAAATAGAAGGCTCTCCACCATCGGCCGTTACAAATGCTTCAGTCAGGGCCGATTCCGTCGGCGGAGGAGGTAAAGCTTTCTCCCCGCTGTTCGGTCGTGATCGGACTTGAAACTTCCCTTCCTCGATCGCCAGCGGTGTACCCACAGGAGGAAGCTTTCCGTCCGACATCAACGAGTCGCGATAGACCTCTCGGAATTGGGAACCCGTGATTCCACCTTGAACCTCTTCGCGAAAGGTGGGCTGCCGACCGCGGATGTTTCGAAAGTTGGTGCTCGATGCCTTGGCATTGTCTGGGCTTCGGGCAGGTATCGTCGGTAAGTCGTTGATCTTGTAATAGTTCCGAGGCAGGATATATCCCGCCGTGGATGGATCTACATCTTCTGCCGATCGTGGCCGTTTCTGGATAATGCTCGATGAGAGTCTACGCCTTTGTTCCGGCGAGAGCTGAGGAGTTTGTTCAGCTCCGCTTCCACGCCATTCTCGACCAACTCACGATGCCCATGCTTCGATCTACCGCCTGTCGGACGACTTGCAAGTTTCCGTCATCCTCGAGGTGCAATGTTCCCGACTTTTCCGGATGCGGAAAGTTCGCCTTGAATGATCGGATATACGCCGTTTCCGCCATTTCAAGCTTTTCGAGGACTTCGTTCCTCTTATCCAACAAACTTCGCAAATCCGTGGTATCCCTGATATTCGGCTCTATCAGCGGTGAAACTCGGCAACGTACGCTTTGCTTACGGAACTGCAAATACTGCGCGAATAGTTGTCCGCCTCTTTGTCCTCTCGTCGTTCTCCTCGGCATCGTCACCCTGTCCATCGTCCCACAACTTCAAGTCGCTCGCCAACTTGCGCACATCCTGCTCCGTCGGGGCCGTCTGTGGTGCGCCATACCTCAAGCTTTTCCTCCACGGTAAAAACACCATTTCCTCTCCCTCGCAGACTTCCCTGTGCCAATGCCTTCGGAAACCGATCAAGGTGCGCAGACTTCGAGCGAGGAAGAGAATACCCGGCAGGAAGATAATACCCGCGCACAAAGCGACGAGTACAATCAGGCGAGTGCGTGCGGTGTTCGTCGCGGGCCGTATAGTGGAAGACAGATCTCTGCTCGTCTGGCCAGGCCGTTGACCCGGCTTGGGAACGAAGTACGCCGGATCGGGATCCAAAGCATTCAGCAACCGCAAGATCGAGAGATCATTCAAAGTGCCTAGGCGTCCACCGTATATGCTTTTTGGCGAGGTGCGTTCGATGCATGGTTGAATCACGATGAAGAGCGGTAAAGCCAGGGCCACGATAGCGATAGAGGACCAAGCGATGACCTTGAAGACCGCCAGAAGGGCCACGGAAAGAAGGGTGGATTCGGACACGGATTTGACTATATTTGTGGGCGCAGCGGAAGCGGCTGATAGCCAGTTGAAGGAAGGGTGTTTGAGGGTAGTCCAAAATTCTTTCCGGGACGTCAGGGATCTGGTGATACAGACTTGTAAGTTCAGTTCATAGCGGAGAAGACTCGTACTCACCTCTTGCCTATGAACCATTCCCGCGAGGTATACACGCCAACAAAATTGCGCTTTTTCTTCATCATCCACCACAAATACCAAACGACCAGTCCAGCAACAACACCGAGGACTCCTGAAGCCACTGCACCCCACCCTTGATAATCCATTCCTCGGCCGGAACAGGTCGTTATGGTCATCGAAGAATCGGTAGTCGAAGCGGCGAAAGGAATTGAGTGACTGGTACTTCGCGGGCCAGATGCCGAGCTCTGAAGCGTGTTTGTTGACGACGGAAAAGCGGGACGTGTCGTTGGTTGGCTTATTGCCGTGATTGAACCCGTGGATGCCATTGTCGCAATTGCAGCAGCATCAGCCGTGGACGCTGAAGTAACAGGAACAGTTGCAACTCCTTGTGCTGCGATACTGCTGAGTAGCGCGGCGCATGCTGGATCCGAGGCATAGACGGTTGTCGGAGGATTCACACCGCCGGTACTGGCCTGTTGGTCGAAGACATCCTGCGAAGCCGTGTACCTGTACGACAGTCAACTCTGTCCGCAGGCGCAAGGGGTTTGACTGACCAAGATTCGGTATACCATTCCGGTTGCCAGCTCACCGTCTCACCTGAGCCATCGCACGCCTCGTAGAAATGGCGCTTTCGCTGCGCCATGGTCATCGATCCGGGATGTCTTCCCGCTCTTCGATTCAGAGTGTCGACGATCCGACGTTTCAATGTAATATACGTCGTCGTCTCCGCTGACACCCAAGGCCTTTTCACAAGCGACAAGTGCTTATTATATGCAAACAATAATTGGCTCAAGCCGTCTCCTATTCGAGACAGCTGGAATGCACAGCAATCTACTTCAACCCGAAAGCGACCGGACAGGACCCGAAAAGGCGGAAAAAGGCCAAAGGACTTCTGACGAGACTGATGGAAAAGCTATAGAATATGGCGCGATAATAAGCGCAGTATGAGCCCGTGTTTCGCCTTGAAACGCAATAAGGGGAAACGACGTCATTGCTGAGAGTGCGCTTCCCAGAAGCAGCGTAGCAGCTCGTGGCACTATCGAGGATAGATGTCATGGATATAGCCAAATCGAGCAGGCAAGGTGAGCAGTAATAATTTGTCGAGTAAGGACATTGGATGTGGTTAAGTGACAGCACTATGAGCCGTATAATTCAAACTGGCTCGTTCCAGGCCTCCCTCTCGATACCAGGCGACGCACACATCCAGTCCCGAGTTTCGTTGATGCACTTTCAAAGATGGAAAGGCGCTGCCTGTCAATTCAAGCAAAGTAATCAGTCGGTCTCTGATCACGAGCCTTGATCATTCTCCTCAGATTTGACCGCCTGGTCAGCCTTCTTCGGCGTCACCTCCTCTTTTTCCTGTTTTGCCTCGACTTTCTCTTCTTTCGCTACTTCCAACGGGAAAGGCGGAAGCTGACCGAGAGCGCCGTAATGGGTGCTCTTGCCAGGCGCGTTGTCATACTTGCCGTCCCGACACCACCGCTTCAGACAGGCCTTGCATTTGTCCTCGTGCTCCTGGTTGGCCTGGAGAACGGCATTGTTGATCATTGCACATGTGAGGCATTGTCCCCAATCAGGGATCGTGCCGTTGAGATCAACGGCTCGTCGTCCGTTTTCAATCAATGCCTGGGTCTCCTTAAGATCGTACGCAAGTTGGTAAGTCGAATGGTTGGACCAATGATTCCACGGCGAGTTGGGAATATAGATGATGGTCGGAACATTTTGATGCTCTTTGCTGCAGCCGAAGAATACCGGCCGAGTGTTCATCCCGCTATTGACGAATGCTTCCCTCGTTGGGATGGGAGGCATGGTCTCAGTGATATTGTAGATCCTAGCCATATCCTGCGACTTTTGGTACGTCGTATGCAGGGCCTTCCCTTCAGGCCAGTTCTGGTCCGAGTCAGCAGAGTTATCGAACGCAAAGATCGTGTCCACCACCCTTTCCTGTTGGAGCAAAGGCTCGAGTGGGATGTTCTCGTCGGCCATACCCCCGTCAACAAGCGTGACAACTTTGTTGTGTCCATTCGGATTCTCTTTCGCCGTCCACTTGTAGAAAGGATTCGGGTAGACAGTGACGTCTTCTCCCAATGCCGAAGCCACCTGTAGTACAGTGTCAACCGCATCCTGCTTGATGTCGAGAGGTCCCCCAAAGAAACCCATGTCCGACCATTTCGACTCATTCAACCTCTGCATTAGTTTACCGCTGAAGATTGAACTGGATGTTCCGGCAACGAAGCTTGCGATATTCCAGAATCAGCGACCATCGGTGGAGGGTCTAGCAATACGAGCGCTTACCCTGCATGGTCGAAATTCTCATAACACTTTTTCATGTCTTTAGGCCATCCATTCTCCAATGTGGTTCCCAAGTTGCGAATCGGAGTAAAGGCACCCTGCGACTTCTTCGTGGATCCCCAAGTCCAAGCACCGAATTCCGCCAGATTGAATTCGTACGTGGTTGAGTTGTGCCCAACTACCAATTCACCTTCCTCTCGTTCGACCGAAACGATGATGGGCCATGGTAAATCTGCCTGCTCTACTTTGGATGCGATCTTTGGGATGTCGCTCCATCTGAGATTGCGTTTTTTGTCGGTATGGTATTCCCTTGGAAACACTGGGGAAGGGCAAATGCTCAATGAAACATACGATATGCGGTCAGTCTTAGCTTACAGTGATTGCTCAAAGCTAAACCCCAGTAGTCAGTAAGTTGTGTCTCGAAACCCTTCTCGTTTTTGCTGTATACGCCACATCCAAGATCAGCGAAGAAAGACACCTTGTCATCGCTGGGAAAGACCAGATTCGACTGCAGATTCCACACCTATCATCGCCGACAGACGTTAGAGTACTATTTGTGGAGCCCTCGATTATGCTCACATCTTTGGCCAGATCTGATGGCTGTTTACCGTTATTGGCATAGAACGAGGAAAGCGCCCAACTTCCCCCGCTCAAGCCTGATGCATAAGTGGAGATGCCAAGAAGATCACCGACACTGCCGGCTGAGTTGTTTTGCTGGAAAGCCATGCCCGCTCCAGATATCATGGCTCGATAGCCACCGCCACTCAGTGCCAGAGCGACAACCGGGAGTCGCGGAGGAGGTTTCAAACCAACGTCTTTGATACGCTGAGCCCACCTTTCCTCCAAGAGCGGCCTCCGTTTTTTGAGGTAATCTTGCTCTCCCTGAGAAAGCGAGTCTGCGGGGCGGATCCAGGTGTACTCCTTGGGACAGTTCACTTTGACTGGGGAATAGGATTCGATGTTGTCAGACGAGACGCCAAAGAAGTCGGCTGCGTCACAGAATAGTTCCCGAAAGAATCTTTTCTCTGGAGTCGAGCTTATGTTGTTGGCGATGCCGGCTGGCAGCGCAGCTGACAACGGGAGCATCAAACAAAGGATTGCAGCGACAACATAGCTGATCGGGCACATATTGAATGGCGTCTACTCCAAATCAAAGACAGGCGAGCGATGTAACACAGTCGGGTGACACTTTCGTGTGGAGCAAGAGGGTTTCTGGGGTACGGCGGTTGTGCGTGATATAGGTATAGGGATGCATGGACGGGCACGGATGAAACACGATCCATAAAGGGAATCCAGTCTGACCAAAAGGGAAGTCAAAGGGGAAAAGAGATGTTTGCCACCTGTGCGGTCAACAAAGCAAGACTCGATGATTCAGATAAAGGAGTACAACTCCGTCTGCGGGTCAGCGATCTGTTGTGGTAATTGTTCAGTGACCGGATGTAGGGCAAAAGCGTGACTGCGCTACTCGACGAAATTCACGAAAGCTTCACAATATAGATAGACTCTCAGTCAACAATGCTAGCTACAGTGCTTCTGAGCGCGATCGAGCTTCCACAATGGTTGCGACGCATCGCATCGACACGTCCCATCACTCATTCAGAGTCTCTATACATACCCATTCGTTGATTCGTTCATTCCTCCAAGATACCCTATCTTGACCTCTTGCATCGGTTTCTTGCCGTCTCGACGGATTCATACCTCCAGAATATCAACCTTCTTGCCCGAAATCTCGAAATCCTAATCGTTGATCGTGAGTGGCAAAGTTGGTTCATGTTTCCATTGAGCTCATTCTCTTCCCTTGCTTTTCATTTCAGGCATCGTAGACGCAGCGAACGATCCCCTTCATGAAGCATCATAAAGGAATCACTTCGTCAACGTTCGAGGCGATGGAGAATGTAGCTGATCAATACAAAGGTGAGAGCTCGACGTGAGCTTTGATGCAATGGTAGATGTCTAACCTCTTGCTTCAGAACTCCTCAAGACGTCCTTACTGTCGTTGTCTATATTCTCCGCTACGATCCTCGTCTCGATTCTCGCTTCGGACCTATCTCTCAGCAAGATCTTCGAGAACATCTGTCAACTCCTATTCATCGACAACGTCATCAGACTGTGGGACACTTTCTATCACAAAGCATGGCTCGTCCAACACACATGCTACGACCTCCTCGCACAAATCTGGTCGGAATACCTCCTCCCCGTCCTCCACCACTTCCGAATCAAAGCGCTCGAAGCCAAACTTCAACTCATCCAAGCCAAGATTCGCGCCGCCGAGGAACGATACGAGCAAGACCAACAGCGCTGCGACAGCCGAAGCGACGAGATGAAGGGCATCACACAGCTCCTCCAGATCTTGCAAGACACGATGCGGGAACTGTCCATGCAGCAGGAAGCAGACTGCTCCGCGTGCGAGAATCGCTTTGCCGCGTTGGAAAAGAGGTTCGAGGAAAAACTCCTCGCGATGCAGATCACCTTGACGGGTCTCTGTACCGCCGGCGAACACTTTTGCGCAAAGCAGGAACGAATGGCGGAGGAATACGAAACGCTCAAGGTGGAACAGAAGCGACTTGCCGCGATGATGGAACACTCGGTGCCCTCGTCGGATAGTATCGAACAAGTTCAATTGGATGTCGAGGCGTTGCGATCGTACCTGTTGGAAGAGGCGGATTCTAGGCGAAGCTTGATCAAAGGTCGACGGGCCTCGGTGAGCCCGTTGAGCCAGAGTCAGTCGAGTCTGTGATTGTGGGTATCTATCTGGCCAGTCAGATCGGGCATGCTGATTGCTCATTCACATCTCGGGTCTCCTTGTAGAATCTTTCTTGAGTCAAAGAGCTTTCGGCGGTGGTTTCTCGAAATTCAGTTTCTAGTTGTATAAGCGGTTTCAAACACGCTTGTTGATCGAGCGGTGGACGATATTCCGATGATTCTGGATGGTCTCTCTCTCTCTTTCTTGGAGATCTTTCAAGATTCATCTTGCTCCTCCCCTCGGACCGTCGTACCCGACCCACGTTCACAATAGCAATGCTCATCAGACTACATCATCTAAATCGGATCCATCACTCCATCGACATCGGTATTCCCTCCCGCGTTGATACCCCCCGACAACGGATCATTCGGCCCAATCAATTTTCCCCCAACGGAATACCTGTGCACAGACGATTAGAGCGTGAAACATACGTGCGTGTTGGAAGGGACGTACGAGAAGAACAAGACTTTCATCGTGATTGCTACCCCGACATGCACAAGGACGATCAAGATCGTCACCAGCCGAAGGTTCTTGTTATCCGGCTACCCAACGAACCCATTTCAGCAAAAGGTCACGTCAAGGGGAAAAGGCAGAACGTACGCCAGCGAGGATGGGATACACGTTGAGCCATCTACGAAAGGCGTCAGTGCTGTGCGCGCGGGAAAAGTACTAGGGCGCAGGACGTACAGGAAGTATCCGGAGGAGATGGAGGCTCCGAGGACGAGGATCCAACGTAAGATTGGGATCGGAATCACACAGAGGATCTACCCCATGAACGAATTGATCAGCTATCTATTCGTTCTGCCCTTTTCCGTGCCAATCGTCTGGGGTCCGAAGGGACTCACAGAAACGGGAACATACACCGCCATCGCGTACCCCCATACAGCCCATGCCTCCACCAGCCTCCACTGCACCCCGCCCGCTCCGTCATCCCCGCCACTCAAGACCCCTTGCCCCGGTGTGAAACCGTTCCCGCCGGTGCGGGAGAACCATCTGACGGCGGCCCAGACGAGGGCGGGAAAGGCGAGGCCGTACGTGTAGACGAGGGTGGTCGCGGCCGAAAGCAGGGTCAGGTCCTGGTGCGGTTTCCCTTCGTCAGAGGAGGACGAGGGGGAGAGGTAGGCGGAGATCGAGGCCGAGAGCGAGGTGGAGAGGTAGATCGTGAACACCAACGTCGTCAGCGTCCAGAACGGGCCATAGAGGTCCACGTGGTCGTCGCATACGGCCGAGAGAAAGTCGGGACGCGGGAGGAGGGACTGCGTTAGCCGGTGCCGCAGCGCAGAGGCGGTGATGTCAAAGTATGTCTGGTAGTATGTTAGGTTGAAGAATGAATGCGGGGCGGTGGTGATTCGTTCGTCAGGTGCTGTGATGACAGTTCAGCGGGGTGTATGGATAACTGCAGGGAGACGTACCGACACGGTTGGAAGTACTTCGACTGGTCTCCGGTTCATCCGCACTCAAGAAATCTACCCCGCATCAGTACACAAAGGCTGTAAGAAGAGAGCTAAAGAACGTACTCTGGAATTGTAACCCCTCTCCGGGTGGCTTCCCCGTCCGTGCGACATCCCCGCCAAACTACGCGCGCCATCGATCAGCCATGCCACGGGGAGTGAGTACACGGAACTCACGTCGTCGTCTGCGTCTACGAATGCGTATCCTGATGACATGGTTGCGGGGTAAACCGAGAACCAAGGGGTGATGAGGATGGGAAGGAGGTGGTGATCAAGAAGGGCAGGGATTACGTGGCATTAGTCAGCCCTTCCCTTTTGTTCGGCTCCGGGTCCGAGTGAGTTTAGTGATGATGTTATGAAACAAAGGAGAACGAGAATACGAGAATAGCCGGTCACTTTACTCTGAAGTTAGTATATCAAACAGTCAGACCAAGAGAAGAAGAGAGTTGGTCACTCTTATTGTAAGCGAACACACAACGAACAGATACAACTAGTGACCCCTTTTCCTTCCCGCTCCACGTTGTAGTCCTTGACCATGCCGACAACACAAACACCCACGAAACCACCCGCGGGGTTCTTTGATTCCCCCGCCCTAAGCAGAGACGCACGTCCCGATGAGACGACAGTGGTAGGAGGAGGGAAGAGCACACGTAGACGTACGGGAAGGAAAGCCACGGTGGATTCCCCCGTGATGGAGAATCCCAAACCGAGAGTGGAGGGTTCACCCGTCCGGCGGACCAAAGAGCCCGTCATCGTACGCGGCAAGAGCGTATTCGATTCCCCCGTGTCATCACGGCGTACCCCGACGACGACAACCGCGCAACCAACGACCCCTTCAGCAACACTCAAACCCAACGGCCGGAGCGTGTTCGATATGCCGATCACGGTTTCCCCGGGTGCGGAGACGGTGAAGCCCAAGCCGTCGCGGAAGAGGACACCCGCGGGAACGGGAACGGCAAGGAAGAAGGCTCCAAGGGGGAAGAAGGTGGCGGTGGATGGGTTGGGCGATAGTGGGGCGGATGATGAGCCCGAGGCGTGGTACCGGAGGGCATCGTTGGCGGACGTGTTGGATGAACTATCGAGGTGCGGGGTTCCCCTTTCTCTCCGTTGAATTGGACGGTTGCTGATCGGGGAGGAATAGTCGGTTCATCTCCAATCTCTCGGAAGAGGAGCTCGCATCCCCGGAACGGGTATGTTTCCAGATAGAACAAGCGTACGTCTCATTCCCTTCCCACCGTTCGTCCGCTGACTTCCCGCATTCCCTACTCTTCCATGCTCCTTGCCCGATCCGTTGCTCCGCCACCGCAGGCACTGGTTCTACGAAGACTTTATCCGCGAAGCCCAGCCCTCCCTGCCCACGTACCGCCTTAAAGACTTTTGCAAAATCTTCTTTGCCCACTCGCCCGTCCTGAGCGCCCAATGGGGGAGCGATGCGCAGAGTGAACGGGCGTTTGAGCGGTTCTTGGTGTATAAGAAGCGGGTGCCGGTGTGTGGGGCGATCATGTTGAATCCCGAGTGGACAAAGGTCAGTCCCGCTTTGTGGCGGTCGATGTATGTGAGGGATGGCTCATGAGGATTGGGTCAGTGTGTCTTGGTCAAGGGGTGGAAGAGTGGGAGTTCGTGGGGGTTTCCAAAGGGCAAGATGAACAATGATGAACCCAAGCATCTATGTGCGATACGGGAGGTGAGTCATCGGCACACGGTCGGTAATTGGACGTTGATGGTATTTCCCGCAGGTGGAAGAGGAAACAGGGTACAACTGCGGCACCCTGTTAAACGAGCAAGATTACATCCAGTGTGATATGAACGATCAAGTGATCACGCTGTTCATCGTCACGGGCGTTCCAGAGGACACGGCGTTTGCGCCGCAGACGAGAAAGGAAATCAGCGTGCGTACCGACGTTATCTCGGCAGGGAATCGGTGCTGATGGGTTGCGACAGGCGATCGAGTGGTTTGATTTGCAGGATTTGCCGACGTGGTATCGACGACGGACGCAGCAGTCCCGGCCGGCAAAGTTTTTCATGATCACGCCGTTTGTCGCGTACGTTCTCCGACAGCCTTGTCCGCATTTCCTCGGGGCTGATCGGATGTACTGGTAGACCGCTGAAAGAATGGATGAAGCACGTCATGGACGTTCAGGGTGGTTCCTCGAGCGAGACGGACGAAGCGATCGACGATGTCGTCCATGTCGATCCGGCACACGCACACGAACACGAACACGCCGCCGACGTCAACCTCTCCCCCGGAGCGCTACTACCACCACACCAACAACAACAAGCCATCACGGCCAACGTAAACGGGAACCCGTCCGTCCTGGATGATCTGTTTAGCAAGTTTACTGTCGCGAGTGAGAAGAAGGAGGCCAAACATGGTGCCGAGACGCGGCAGCGGGCCGAGGAGAGCAGGGCCGATCCGGCGATGCAGGTCTTGTTGGAAAAGCTGATGAGTGGGCGCAAGGGGGAGACGACGCCGGTTCCGCCAAAGGAAGTGGAGGAGAAGAAGGAGGAAGTGGTTGACAGTAAACAAGGGAAACATCAGGCGCTGATGGAGAAACTCATGTCCTCGCTCGGCGGCGCGACACCGATCAAGTCGACACCCACTACTTACGGACAACATACGCCGATGCCGCCAATGCAACACCCGCAAAGCAATGGACAACTACCCAGCACGCCTTCAAAGGAAGCCGTCCCGCATTTCGGCCTCACAGAGGCACACCCACATCACCCTTATTCGGCGATCAACGACGGAGGATTCCCCATGCCGACGCACAATCCGGCCCTTGCGGCCCTCAATGGGCATGTGCATCCTACAATGTCTCATCAAACATCAGGTACATTCCCGACCGCGCCGTATCTTGGTACGCCCAATGGCCAACCGGGGCAACCGGCAGTGTCACAAATGACGGCAAACCTCTTGAACGTTCTCTCGCCGTCGCGGTCGACTGACGCCACACCGGCAACGCACACTCCTCGTCAAACCTATGCCGCACCTGCCCCTGCCGGTCCCGCGCAGCCGTACCCGCCCCCAACGCAATACGCAAACTCGGTAAACTATGGCCAAAGTGCGCCCCCGCCAATGGCTCCCGACCAGCACCAGCCGCAGCGGGCAAGCCTTCTTGGCATGTCGCCACAACCTCCAATGGCGCAAATCTCGCTTCAATCCGCCCCATCTGCCCCACACCCATTCCACGGACCACTACCTGGTCCCATTCAACTCCCGCTTCAACCTGGAATGCCAGAGTTGAACCGAATCTTGCCTTACCAAGCGCTGCCTATCCGCGCGATGGAAGCCGATGTCGGATACCTCATGCATAACCAGCCACCCGCTCATTTCCAGCAGATGCACCCCTCACATACGCTTTCGCCACCTCAACATCCCGCATCTACGGCTCAAGCTCATCAACTACTCGCCTTGCTGAACCCTCGAGAACATGTTCAGACGATGACGTCGCCTTCGACGGCGTCGGCAAAGACGGCTGATGGACTGTTGGCGATGCTGGTTGGGAATAATCGCCAAGGTGAAGGTCACGGGTGAGCGTAGTCGTCGCTGCTGCTGCGAGTTGTACTTGGTAGTACAGCCGTGTCCCTATTCATGTTCAACACATGCTCGACCCTGATCCAGAGCGACCTGGATCAAGAAGGGGATTAACAGTTTGAGCGGTCGATCTAAGCTACAAGCATCACGTTCGTCATGGGGTACGAACGTCCGCGATTACCAGTACAGCCCGGCGGATCCTTATTAGGATTGAGTCGAGTTGAGGCGATTCATGCTGATCGCTTATCTGTCCCTCCTATTTTCTGTCGCTAGACTGTAGGTGTAGCTCGAATGACAAGCGGCGAATATCTGCAGTTCTTCACTCTTTTTCCATCTTCCCTCGCGATACGTCGGGGCGCTGCTGTTCAGCAACGTGGACATCCTTTCTCTTCGACAGAGCCCGGAGTATGAATGCCGAAACCTCAATGGAGATTGCAGGAGTTACGTTTCGGCACAGGATGTTTGACGGGGAACTACATTAAGTATCTTGTCCAGAGGACGCCTGTATTCGAATGCCTACATTCAGGCAGAACTCCGTCTCTGCGCTTGTCTTCCCGTTCTCCTCATCATCATACGATAGCAATCAGTTTCGCCACACACCGCCATATGCCCGCCCTCGAAGTCAATGCACCGTCGCTGGATTCTCTTCGACAGCTATGGGCGCAACTTCTGATAGCCACAAACAAAGTCACTGACTTTCTCAACTGCCTGCACGAGGGTCATCATCAAGCAGAAATCATATCGAATTTAGTCTCTGCCTGGGATTCTCTTCAGCAACTACTGGAGCGAATAGAGCAGAACCAAAACCGATCTCAAAGATCTTGGCATGGTCTGACCTGCTAGACTGGTACATTCGGCAGAGATCCGTAGTGAGCCTCGCTAGCTTGGTTTCACCACCTGACCTCAATGCCCCAAGGCTACTGAATGCAGAAATTCAGCAGCTCCTTGGGGAAGAGGGCAGTACCGAATTCCTCAAGCTATTCACCAACTTTCTGCAACACTGCAATGCCGCTCGAACAAGCTTGCGAGGTCGAATGCGGTCGGAAGCATGGTCCGTTGATGGAGAGCACGGTATGCAATTCGAGACGCGTTCCTTTTCAAAGTTCGAGGACGATGAAACAGGCTCCACTACAATCGCGTATACTATTGGCGTCACCAATGCATCTCCTGAAGGGTCTGGCATCGGGACAGCAGTGCGTGTCTGGCGACCCACGATGAAAGCAGTGCCGGATGTTTACAGCATTTCCGGACACCGACTGACGCTGATCAACAGCGCGGTCACCCGCCCTTTGAAGGGGAATGCAGTTCAGAGAGTCACAAGTGCCAACACCCTAACCAATGAGCGCAGTATCAAGGCGGAGGAGCAGCTTCTGTGGGCGATGTGCAAGGAAGCATGGGGTGAACAGGTCTTCAGACAAACTTTCAGCATCCTTCCCACACAGAGCATTCCATCACTCCAAGACACTGAGAAACTACTGTTCTCGAACGTTGAAGGCTTGTCAGATTCGGGAGGGTCGCAGTCAGGGTAATCTCACATGGCTAGGTCAACAACTCAAGTAACACATACATCTTCCCTATAAGACGTGGCATCTGAGTCGTCATGATGTGCCAGATACGAGGGCAATTTCCCCTCCTTTCCGAATGATATGATTGTAGTGCTCGCTGAACCGTTTACCGTTCTCTCGTGATTTCGAAACCGCCTTGGAAACTCGTGCGCGATGTCGCTCATAAGATACGTACGCAGTGGTGGATCTCATCACCATATTCTGCTTCGCTCTCCGTAGCAGACCTCAGCTAGCGTCCCACACCGGCGTATGAAATCCTGCTTGACGAGAGCTCTTTGGCCCACCATCAGATCAAGTCGCGAGATAGGGGCTACGACAGCGTTCTGAGGATCAGCTCGATGTCAGGTCGCCTGTCGGCCTGTTCCCAAGAAAATTGTTTGATCCCTCGACTGCTTCAACCGCGCTGACTTCTCGCTTCTATGTTGATTGGAGTTTGCAGCAATTGAGGAGTTCTTGAATTACTGCTGTACTGCAGTATGCAGCGCGACTCACCTTCCTTTCTCTGCGTTAGAATCCGAGACTTCAAGTTGCGCTTTTGATGGGACTTCTGTCCTTACAGCGCTTGAAGCTCTCTGTCGAATACCACTGTCCCGCACGGCGGGTGATGCATGCCTTAGCTCTTTGACTTCAGGAGACCTATGATATGGCGGATCTGACTCAAGCGGATTTTATGGTGAGGATTTGAGAAGCGCAGTCTACACGACGTAACATTCTGGCTCATTTCAGACAACGAGTACTTCATGGCTCTCCTGTTCTTGAAGATGTCAGCGGACATGCAGACATCCAGCAACTTGCTGAGAGGCTTAAGACCACGTGTGTGCATAAGCACTGCGTTCGTTCTTTATAACAGCTGCGACAAGAGACAACAGAGAGAGCACAAGCAGCTAAGAATCCTGAAAGGCAAACCTGCTGAAGCGGGAAGACCGACGCACCAACTCTGCCCTTGTCGAAAGAGCCGTTCCTTGACGCATACAGACTAGGTGTTCACGTTTTGGGTTGCCCAGCAACACACGTCGAAACACCAGTCACTCACACAAAGTGACTGGGTCGTGGAAGTGCGGTTCCCGCCGCAAAGCCAAAAACGGGGGGTTATCAGCAACTCTAGCTGATGAGGGGCCCAGTGTCGGATCATGAGTAAAGCCTCGAAAGGTTGGGAGTAGATGAGCTTGAGATGATTCGTCAGAATCCCGAGTACCTGAAAAGGTGCGAAAAGCAATAATTGTGTTCCGACAATGGCCCTAGTGCCTATGTTGGGTTGCTTTTTCGTTATCTCATCTTTTTGCGTATCACCCCTTTGCAGCCTTTTTCAGGCTGTCAAAGCTTGCATTCAATCGGCAGGCCATGTGGACGCTTGTGCGTCCGACCTGCTTTGGAGTGCGCCTTTTTCACTGGTATATACTTCCTCAGCGGATGAGCACTTGATTTGCGTCATGTCAATTTGACTTAGAAGTCTGCCAGCGTTGTCCCTGGCGCGCAAGCTGTTCCTCGACGCATTCGTTTTCTCTCTCAGTACGCCCGATCTGTTTCCTTTCGTCACCGTCATAATAGCGATGAACTCCTTCCAGCGATATCTGGAAGTTGGGCATAGTCACGATTGCTCTGTCACTGCCGGAAACGGAAATGAAGCCTTCTCCTATAGATCCAGGACATCTATGTTTTGATATCAGATTACGATTTACGACTCGCATGTCTATTTATGCTGTCACCTCATTCTTAGTGAGATGCCTGACTATGTCAGTTCATCGTGTGCCCTGGGCCCTCGCAATTCGTATCGGCCATCCCAATCTTCGCAGATACACCACCCTTTAGCCATACAGTACTAGTTCAAGCTGACACCTCCGTTGCGCCTTGATGGCAGAATATTCCCCCCGATTGAGCACTGCCGACTGATCATGCCGCCGCAGAGAGGCTCTGTGCGTCCCAGTCCGAGACGTCGCACCTAGACGGCCGTCGGGAGTCAAGCGACTTTGCGGCCCTTTGTGAATATTCGACGTCTCTAAACAACCCCTTCGTAAACCGTGTCATTTCGTCTTCCATAGCTTCCTGATATCGTTTGCTCGCAAGCGTGTATGCATGTGGGCTTGCCGTATTCTGTGCCAAATCGAAGTAGGCTTCACCCGGCGCCCATTCGTCTTCTTCTTGTTCCGTGATAGAGCGAGTGTCAATGGTGCCGACGGACGTGGACCTTTTCAGAGCAGTATCGCATTCTTCGTCGCTGTCGTCTATAATCCACGAGCTCATCCGAAATTGGTCTGATGGCGACGGTCCCGCAGTGCGGCTTGCCTTGACACCTGATCCGTGATGCATGATTTCATCGCATATGGCCAATTCAGAGCGGGACGAGTCGCCCAGCAGTGGGGCATGGTTGTCCTGGCTCTTATTCCTTGCCTCTCCTGGTCCGAATTGCAGCGGGACCGGCAACCCGTTAGGCAACCTTGTAGGTTCGGGAGATTTAGAGGCTGAATCTACAGAGGTGACACTACTATTGTTTGAGAACCAACTGGTGATGACGGCATCCGATGAGCCTTCTCGGCCATACATTGCCGCTTGCTCGCTGTGTTGGGACCAGATCGAACCCGTTTCCCACGACGAATCGATGGACTCTGAGCGGGAGGGAAATGAGGTGAGGCCAAACAGCTTTTCGCCCTCCTCTTCAGCTGTAGATGACGTCGAAAGTGTCCTATGACTTGTTGCCAGCGAAGCACCCGCATAATACGATGCAGGAGGATGCATGCCATCTGGAAGGCGTGGAAGTGATACGTTCGGAGGGCGAGAAGGAGGAGCTCTGAAGTCAGACAGCTCTGGAGCAGAAAGCTCACTTGCGGTATCGGTAGAATCATAGAATGTGAAGCTTGAAGGTTCGGCGGACGCCACTAGAGCGATCTTTCTCGCTGGTGGGTAGGCACTCACACGGTTTGAGAATCGTCCTTTGTCGCTGGGTACCAGGTTCACGAAGCTCGACTTGGCGTTCCTCTGCGACGGCTGGGCCGAACACCATCTATGGATCATGCTGTCCAGGCTAGCTATCTTGGACTCAGGGGCAGGAGCTTCGAACATGCGCTCCTCGAGGCTAGATACCTCAGTGCACACTCTAGACTCCAGGTCACGGATGTCGTGGAAGAGGGGCTCAGCATCCCTTTTGCCCATCTTTGAATAGATCGCCTTATACCGTGATTCAACACTCGGGGAATCGCTCCGTAGCATGTTGTGGGCATCCTCGACATTGGTGCTTGCTTGATGCAAGAGACGCTCAATGTCGCCAGTCTTGTTCCGAATGTCAGCGAAGTCTCGAAGATTAGACAGCATGGAACCCTCTGCCAAGCTGGGTTCCTCTGCATATACACGTTCCCGAAATGCTGTTAAGCGACCTCCGCGAGACGAGCTGAAGGATAACGCTCTGACCGAGTGGGACCTTTCACTTCGACCAGTCTCATACCGAGAGCCCAACATGGAAGTGGCCACAGGGTAGTCTGGTTGTTCATGCATGAAGCTATTCCACTCTTCGCAACTGGAGCGCCGGGGGTTGGCGATTGCTTTCACTCCTTGAGTGCTGCAGTTTCGCTTTGCGTTCGTACCTAAAGAAGACTGCGACTCTTCTGAATAAGATATTCTATCCGCCGTCTTCTCGCGTCGGTGTCTGCGAATCAAGTCCGGAAATCTGCCGAACTTCGAAACCGGACTGAGCTTCAGGGCAGAAGGGGCGGCTCGACCTGCAGCTACCGTCGATGGGCGATCCGTATTGTCTGACATGGTCGCGCTTGTCCCCATCGTGCTCTCCAGGAATCCGCTCTTCCTTCTCATTCGATTAGGCCAATCTAGTCGCTTCCACCGGCTGTGCTTAGACACCTTTGGAGGTTCAGAAGGAAGCGGGAGGATTTCTTGAACTTCGATGCGCTGTTTGAAAGGATTCCGCAGCCTCCCTGTCAGTCTCCGATGCAGGGCTCCGTCATGTTCCTCGGCCTTGGGTGTACGTTTGAAATGATCTCTGAAGCGCATGTTCGGCGTTTGTCTGGCAATAAACGAACGAATGCGAATATCCTTGAACTTCATCAACTCAAGCCTTACTTCGGAACACATCTTCACTCACGTCGTATACAATTCCGTCGCGCTCGAAAAGGGAAACAGGAAAGGGACGTGATCTGCGCAAAGGGATGCGAGCGATCCGCAAGACGGAGAGACGTGCCTATAAATACATTCCTCCCGCTGAATTTGGAGGACGCTGCGTGCTTTTCGATAATGCTCCTTTCATATACTCTCGGCAGCAATGCCTCTGTGCGCTGCACTAACCCCCTGCAATGTCTCCTATACCACCCCTGAATTGCTCCTTTGAGGTCAAGGGGTCGCATTCCGCCGGGCTGTACTTAGAGCTCCGTGTGAGGCGTATCTGAGCGTTCGAACGAGCGGTGCGAACCCAGGATGGATGTCTCTTTGCTGATTCCTATTCGTCTTCTTCTTGCAGCGCGCATCCAGGCAACTAGTATTTGCGCAAGTCTGCGCCAAACCTCCATGGCTTGAAGGTATCCTAGCTTGCACCCCGAAACCCCTACTTTCGACATGTACAGCTTGAAGAATGAGCGTCGACTTCTTCAGCCGAAGGCAACGACAGACATCACCGCCGATATGATAATGTAGGCGCAAACGAAGCCATATACTAAAGCCATGCTTACCCTCCTAGAGTTATCCAGTTATTGATGCATTCATCTCATACAGCATTCTGTCTCAGTCTCTCAGAGACATTTACCATCGATTGCCTTGTCAAATCTTCACATACCTGTCTCATACTTGCAGCTCGCCTTGTGATTCCAGCGCAACGTCATTCAGGCAGTTGTACTCGACTCGAATTTTCCCATGACGGCAACCCCAATGATTTCCAAGGCTGCCGCCACCAAAGGCGCGAGCCTGATGCCAGCCAGCGGACGCCACCGACGTGATTGACGTTACAGCCTCTGTCGTATCACCGGCAGCTCCAGAAGACCTACGGTATACGACGTGCAAACAGGCTTCAAAAGTCCTCATGCGGAGGTGAGGAGGTCGACGTAAGATTTCGCGGTTACAATAAAACTCGGGAGACGGTAAGGTCATCGTCATCCGGCATGGAGAGGAGGCGAAAAGACGGAAAGACCTATCAGCGTCGATAACGTAAAAGTACTCCACAAGTACTCCACCGACCAAACTGAACGACACTCGCGGTTCTACTTTTCGCGGCCTGGCGGCAGGCGTCGGCCGTTGATACCGCCTTCAAGAGGTCGTCCGCCTTTGCTGCACAAAGGATGTGGGGCCAACAGGGGCAAGGAAAAGATGAAAAGGGGAAGGCGTACGTACGGGACACTCGCGCGTGAAACACTCAAGCATGATGCTGACTGCTTTAGTATCTTTGCAGATGCAGGGCGCGCCGAAGATATGACACTATGTCCATGAATGGCTAATCATCCCCCAAGACCGTAAAGAGTCGCCGCGGAAAGTAAGTGACGTACTCCTCTGTTATTCCCTCGCCTCCCACTGAACAGTCGCCATGATGCGCCGGCTCGAACGGCCTGGTACCGTTCTGTCCTTCCCCGATCGCACTCGTTGTGGTTCTCGGATCCTGTGAAACGTTCATCAGTAGCAGGATCACAGCCGATACTGCGGCCGATGATCACTCGCGGCAGCGGATGCGAGCGGGACCGACAAGGCGGGAGCGATGGCGGCGTGGTAGGTAGCGATCTTCATCGTTGCGGAATCGTCGGATGTGTCGTTCTGGTACGGCTCTTTAGGCGTCAATAGACACGGAAATGTGCCGTGTTGCAAGACGACGGTGGCGCGAGTGGTCAAGGCATCAGAAAATTAGTCATTACCCCAGCTTGTACCTTGTACCCCTGATACCGTTCCGGCTCGGACAAAGATACGCGTTTCATGATAGCTTCCGCCTATACAGCTGCCTATACATCAAAGTCCTCATTCCTCCGATCCAACGGACGCTCAACCCTGCTCAAGGCCTTTGGTAGGATTCCGCAGTCTGATGGAACAATTACAACGGACCAAGTTGGCGCGAGATGGATGTGTGACTGATGGGTGACTGATTGATGGGTGACATGCATGAATAAAATGGACAATGCGAAAAGTCTAAACTCATCAGTGCGCGCGACACAGCCGACGAGGACGAGGACGAGTTGATATATAGCTCAAAGAGCCGATCAAAGTTCTGCCTTTCAACTCTTCCCGTCTTCATCGTCACATTCGGACAGAAAGACTTGTGCAAGATGAAGCTCCCCATCCTCTCTACCCTTCTCGCCATGCCCTTGATCTCGGCCGTAAGTCTGCAGGCCAGCATTATCTCATCATACAGCTTGACAACTTTGCATTCGTACAGGCCCTCCTGCCTCGACAAGACCCTCGAGTCGACTACCCAGACTTGCCCCAGTGCTTTGGAGTCTGTTTCCAGTTGTCAGTCATGAACACGGTACGTTACCTCCCTCCGACGTGACGTGTCACCCAAACACTTTTGCTGATCACCGTTCCTCGATTACCAGCAAGACGCAAGTCCCTCCTATTCCTCTTCCTGAGTGAGCAACAGCTGACTCCCTTTGGAATCAAGTGCGGACCGACCGACATCGCGTGCTTCTGCGAGAACGAATCCCTAATCGGCAAACTGTCGCAATGTATCCAGGCGGAATGCAAGGTCCGTCGCCATCCCTCCCATCACCCCCGCTTTGAAAGAGAGCACTGACCCCTTCACTTTCCGCAGAACGCAGCCGATGTGGAGAAAGCGATTGCGTTCGGGGTTGGATTCTGTCAAGCCGGGGGTGTCGAGGTGACGCCCAGCTTGACCGGGACTCAAGCCACCACTTCCGCGAGCTCTGATGGCGCCAAGGCGACATCTGCGGGAGACGGGATTGCGACGATTCCAGCGGGGGAGACGACGGTCGTTGCGGTTGATAAGAGTACGGATCTCGGTCTCGTTGGCCCGTGAGTCGGGTTGAGCGTGATGCGGATCGGTGATGGGCCTGATTAACTTTCCGCAGGTCGAGCGTGGTCGTGACCCCTACCGCCGGGACATCCGCAACAGTCACCAACGTTTCCCCCGGTGCGCCGTCGTCCATCGCGGCAACCGACTCGAACGCGGCGAGCGGCGTCATATCTGCGTGGGTACACGTTGTGCCGCTCGTTGAATTCATGCTGATCGATGGTCCCGGCAGTGCTTCCTCGGCCGTCAGTTCCGCCGCTGCGACGGCTGGTCCCTCGAGCGGGGCGGACGGACTGGTCGTTCCATCTACCGGCTTGCTTGCTGGTGTACTGGCTGTTGTATTCGCCTTGTAGAATTGTCCATGTTGTCGTGGTAGTCATGAGGTCATTCCGGCTATCAAGGCCCGCCCGATCGCCAACCTATGATTTTCTCGACGCGCGCGGGGAATGACAACAAATTCAAAGCAAGGAGGACATGTTGGATGTTGCATATTCGATAGTAGGACACTACAGGACACCATGTCCCGCCCATACACCTCGGTCAACAGGTTTGCCGCTCTCGATAGCCTCGACAGCTCGGCAGGGAACAAGAACGCACCGAAGAAGGCAACCCAGCCGCGTCCGATAAATGGATCGCCGGATTCCCAGCCAAAGAAGGTAAAGGCCAAGGCCATCAACGGCTCTGCCAACGGAACTCCGCTCGTCAACGGCGGAAAGGAACCCAAGGCTCGTTCATCAACCGAGTCTGTCGAAACACAGCCATCAATGGAGACGACCGTCCGTACAGCCGCGACGACGACCCGTCAACGCGCCAAAAAGGCCAAACAATCCGCCCAATCCACCACCAAGGACCTCGGGGCACGGGCACACCGTGCCATCGACACCGTCAACGCCAAGATTGACTGGGAGATCCCTCGGAAATCGCTACACGCCTCCATCGGCTTCCTCGTGATTTACCTGTACTCCCTTCGTCCGGCAACGACGTGGCCGCTGATCCGGGGCCTGGCGGGGACGGGCGTCTTCATCTACCTCGTCGATTTGCTCCGGTTCCGTTCGCCGGCGTTTGCGAGCGCGTACGAAACCGTGCTGGGTCCGTTGATGCGGGAAAGCGAAAAGACGGCGGTGAACGGGGTGGTGTGGTACTTGATCGGGGTGACATGGACGTTGGCCGTCTACCCGAGGGATATCGCCGTGATCGCAATCATGACGTGAGTCCCTCTCTCTCATCCCATATGCACATCCTAATCCCTTGCACGCAGCCTCTCCTGGTCGGATACCGCAGCATCCACCATCGGCCGACTCATCGGCCGTGCCTCACCCTCCCTCCCTTCTCACGTCCCGGGCGCCCCCTTCCTCCCATTTGCACAAAGGAAGTCCCTCGCGGGCTACCTCGCCGCCGCCCTCGTCGGGTTCGGGATCTGCCTCGGGTTCTGGTGGAACGGTCGACACGCGGGGTGGCAGCCGCACGCCGGGGATGCCGGATTCTGGTTCCTTGATTTCGCGGGAGCGGAGCGCGGGAATGGGTGGGGGAGGATCGAGGTCTTGGGAAAGCCGTTGGGCCTTTGGTTGAGTGCGTTGGTGCTTGGATTCGGGGGTGCGACGGTGGAAGCTATCGGTGAGTCGACCGCACTGGCGGAGAATTTGACGATGTGCTGATTCTCCGAGTAGACGTCAAGCTCGACGACAATATGACCCTCCCCATCGGCACCGGTGCCCTCATGTGGGCATGGCTCAGCATTGCAAAGTACATCTTGTAGACGGGCAATGGGACGCTTCAACAGGTTGAGGGCCACGGGAGCGACGGACGGTAGCGATGGGGAAAAGCTAGCATGGTCTAGGTATAATCACGCTGTAGGATTTATTGCATAGATCACTTGTTGACCAGGATCAGCCAGGAGGCCCGGGATACCCAAAGTATAGTATACTAGGGTAGCATGTCATCTATAATACAGATAGCTACATGACAGGCATCCCGCTCACAAGCCCAGGTGTGGCATGCTCCTGTCATGCTTGATCTCAATCATCTTCGGGTCATTCAAGTTCAACTGCTCCCAAATCGGATCCACATCCGGTCCATCAAGGTCACCCGCGCCGTCCCAACCCTACACACTGGATCAGCACGTAATATCCCGACTTAAAAGCCACCTCGACTCACCCAACACCAGACGTATTCCGGCCCGGGCACGAAATTGATCACCTCGCTCTCTTCAGGGATGAACAGCCGATCGTGCGGGCCGTACCATGCTCGATCTTGCGGATCCGAGGTCGGGTCTTCCGGCATGCCGCCGAGTCGTTTGTAGCCTCGGATCGAGGTCAGGTTGCGTCGGTCAGGGTGGATGACGTCGTATACTCGCTGCCAGATGGTTAGAAATGAGAACAACGCGAAGGTATGAAGCGGGACGAACCTTATCGTATGCCAGTTTCACACGCGGGACCATGATGATTCGGCCATATCCAGCGTTAAAGTAATCGTCTGCCCAGAAACAATCAGCTTGGCTCCTGCCCACCCCCTCCTTCGAGACTCACTGCAAATCAATCCACACTCTGAAGCGGAACATTCATTCTCGATCAACCGCGCCATTCGGAACTTGACCGGGTTCGGAGCATAGAACGGCGCCGGGTCCAAGACGGCGATACCGTTCCAACATGATTGTACTACTCGATATTCCATCAGCTGATCGGTTCTTCCGCTTAGTCAGGGTAGAAACCGGGGACGCACCTTGGACCGGCAAGTGGCTCATGAACCGGTGTTCAGATTCTTGGTGGTGGAAGATCTGCTCGAAGGGTGCGTTTTCGAGTGCGGTGCCGTTGATGTCTCGGGCGACCCAGCTGCGGAAGAGGGGTGAGCTTGTGTGTGATAGGGAAAGGGGATGGAGAACGTACTTGTCGTAGAATACGGGAGCGCCCTGCGCCGAAGTCAGTCAAGGGTTCGAATGGGAGACGATAGAAGAGGGTACGCACAATATCATCGTGGAACATGTAATCCGCCGCACACGTGATCCCCGCATTCTGCCTCCTACTCTGCCAAATCAACTCCAACACGTCGTCCACACAGGGCAAGATATCGTTCATGAAAATGATGGAATCGAACAACTCGCCCTCGGTATCCCGTAGCTCCCGAAGAGGAACCATCGCGGCGTTCCGCACTTCCGCGAGGTACTCGATTCGATGGTTGAATTGCCCTCGGGTACGCATCGAGGTTCGGATGATGATTCGCATTCCGACGGTTCGCGCGAGCGCGTCGAATATCTTGAGCAGGGCTTTGGTTTGATCCGAGGAGCCGTTTTCGTAGATTGATACGTAGACGTTTTGATAGCCCAGTACGGCGGAGACACGGAACAGGGTCGCGAATAAGTCCGGAATGACGTCGAACGAGTTGTACAAGTTGATGGCGATAAAGTATTTATGATTCGAGCCGCCGAGGTCACGACGGATCTGTTGCCTCGTATCCGTCACATCGGACGCGGAGCCAGAGCCACCACCGCCACCGAAGAACCACGATCCATGTCGATGCGGCTTGAACCCGAACAAGGGCTTGTACCGCTGATGCACCTGCTCGATATACGGCTTCTGCGGTGTCCGCGTGCACTCTTTCGTATGATGCGCACTCAGCGATCCAATAATCTCGAGGATCCGATACCGCTGATCCAGCGTGGGGAGTTCCACCATCCGACTCAACCGCGATCCGCCGCCGATGGCGCTCGAGCGGAGTCCGTTCGAGTGTCCTCCCGTCCATGTCGTGCCGGATGGCGGGGAGGAGCGGAAGATGGTGGCGAAGATGAGGCCGACGAGGATGCCGAGGGCGAGTGTGCCGGCTGTGGGGAGTTTGCGGCCCCAGCCTGCGACGGGTTTTGCCATGGTGTGGGTTGACACGGGAGGGGAGGATAACGAGCTATAACCCTGAACCCTGGGAAGAAATCAATCTTCATCTCGTCTATCTCGCGTGCCAGCAAAGAGACGCGTGTCGGATACAAATCGGCAAATCAGGGGAGGTCGAATATAGGCATGGGACAGTGTCACAGAGCTGCTCAAGGCCCCAGCGTGGGACTCTGACCAGATACTACGTCGAACAACAGTAGGGCGCAATCTGCACATAACTAGCTACACAGCCATACACCCAAACCACCCATTCTACAGCCCTCGCGCCCTGCATCTATATACCCCTGCCTCGATCCAGCACCTACTTCCTCTTGGCCGACGTCGTATCCTTCGGCAAGTCCTTGGTGTACGGGATGAACTCCCGACCCTGCATGTACGGCCTCAAAACCTCGGGTATACGCAGACCCTGCGACAGCGACACATCAGCGCGGACTCGGGAAGAGGAAAAGGGCTCATGAGACTCACATCGGGGGTCTGGTAGTTTTCAATGACACAGCAAAGCGCTCGTTCCGTGGCGCAAAGGGTTCCGTTGAGCATGTGGACGAACTGCATGGCCTCTCCCGGTTTTCGATCGCCGTACTTGACGTTCAAGCTTCGCGATTCTGTAATAACCAACCGATCAGCCATGGATATCCACGGGAGTCACATGCCGAACTCACGGTAATCCGTGCAGTTGCTGCACGAAACCAACTCCTTGTACTCTCCCTGGAACGGGAACCAGGCTTCCAAATCATACTTTATCGACGCGGCGTTGTTCAGCGCGCCGGAAACGATGTTGACCACTCGGTAAGGCAGGCCGAGGGATTGGTAAAAGGCTTCGCTGTTGGCGATCATCGTGTCGAGCATCTCGGCCGACTTTTCGGGTTCCGTGATGCAGAACTAGGGTCCCAGGGTAAGCTCCAACCGATCAGGGGAACAGCAAGGGGACATACCTGTTCGACTTTTTCGAACTGGTGGACTCGGAAAATTCCCCAAGTGTCCTTGCCGTGTGCGCCGGCTTCCTTTCGGAAGCAGGTAGAGTAACCGGCGTACCTGCGAGAGTGGTGGATGAGTGCGGCTCTAAAGGCCTCTGTTCCCGTCGACTCACTTGATCGGCAACGACTTGGGCTCCATTCGCTCGTCGGCGTGCATGGCAGAGATGGGTTGTTCCGAAGTAGCGATGAGGTACTTGTCGTCTTCGTCACCTCCGACCTGTTGCACGTCAGCTTCAGTCACAATGACCCGCTCAGAGACTCACGTTGTAAAGCTCCTCGTCGAACTGATCCAGCTGTGCCGTCTTGGCCATCATACCCTTCCTCATCATGAACGGCGTCATGACCTTCTTGTATCCCTTGCCTCGCAAGAAGTCCAACCCATAGTTGATCAACGCCTGGTTTAAGTCCACACCGTCGTTGGTCAAGAAGAACCCTCGATGGCCGGCGATCTTGGCTCCACGTTCCGGGTCGTATCCGTCCAACCGAAGCAAGACTTCGTGATGGGACAAGATCCCCTCGGACTTGTCGGCAAACTCTAAACCACCGGTGGCCATGTTCATTCCCTTGTGATTCGGACCCTCGGGGTGGAAGAGCCGCAAGGTAGGGTTATCATCCTCGGTCGAGCTGATCGTCGATTGAGGGTCGACAATGTTTCCAATCTGACCGGCCATCTTGTTCATCTCGGCTTCCTTGTCCTTTGCCTGGGCCTTCAACGCGACGAGTTCCTTGTCGAGCGTGGCCTTTTCCGCGATCTGGGTCGTGGCATCCTGCTTGGCTTTGCGCAGGGTGGTGATTTGCTTCTGTTGATCGTTGATCTTTTTGGCAAGGGCGTCCGCGTCGAATTGCACTGCGGCGCGTCAGCAGCAGCTCGGGTTGAGCAACGGAATTACTTACAGGTCGTCCATTCCTTGTACAGAGCCAAGACTTGATCGACCAACTCGACACTCGCTCCTCGCTTCTTCTGGGACTCCTTGACGAGCTCGGGGTTTCCGCCCTTGTTGACCTGTACTAGAGGAGGAAACGCGCTTTAGTGGGAATCAAGCCGTAAGTCTTATTCGACGTACGCAAATTGAGATCGATCATGGTGTGAGTGTGAGTCGAAGGTGATTAGGTGTCTATAGATACGTCTCAACACTCAAAAGTTGGCATTGTGAACGCAAGGTGACTGGCTCTCGCGTTTCAGGCTGTAAGCGCGGCCGCCGAAAAAGACGCGCTTATTTGAATGCAACTAGAGTCTAGACGTTAGAATGCCGGCCTGATTCTGCCAGTCGCCTGCAGCTACTGCGGCATGGTGGACAGCGTTGGCCGCTTCAAGGTTGCAATCCATCGTGGAAACAGCTCAAATGCTCATACCAGAGTTCACAAAGGACGGCGCACAGCCTATCAGGAGACCCGCTGGAAGGACTGGCGGTACAGGTATACTCAGCTTGTGAATCAGGTAAGCGATATCAGCTATCAGGTATCAGATAGTAAAATGAGTCGGTTGATGCCCTCGCGGGGCTAAAGAGCGGTCACTATTTGGAAATAGGGCGTCATAATAGGCAACTCGTGTCTAGCTCTGTCCCTTGCAGGGTTCGTAAGCTGTAACGCAACTTTTCATGGTCGGGGGAAGGCGCGTCGAAGAAAAGTACGCAAAGGGGTTTCGCCCGCTTCAGCGTCCGATATCGGAAGGAGGCAGGCTGGTGATATCTATATAGCTAACGATCGGAAGATATGCATTGGCGCGATCCTACGAGCCGAATGCAATAGCGGCCGCCAATAGTGTAAATCGCCCTCGTCGCTTAAGCTGTGATGCCCGGCAACACTACTGAGGAATACATCGCCAACCTTTTGGTGGAATCCTTCTGCAGGGAAGGCAAGGCATTCAGTAAGGAGATATTCGAACTGTCGGGCAGAATCTGGGACGAGTCCATCCCCGACTCTGAGTACACAGCATTCAACGAGGCGTGGTTACGTTTTTGGAAACTGCCACCTGTTCGCACAGCAAGACTTTGAGTACCTTCATCGTCCGTCCAAGACCGCAGCGAACCGCTGCGCGATTGTGCTGGAACTTTCGTCGAAGGTCGAGAGCGCTTGCGGAGCTGTTGTCATAGACGGCGAAAGCAGGCGAGGGCCCGAGTGGTTCCACGAGCATGTCACCAAAGATAAAGTCACCCTCCTCAGCAGCGAAGGATGGGCCGAGAGGTTCGATACACTGCTTAGTGAGTATTGGAATCCAGCGAGGAATGAGCTATGAGACGTCCTCGGCCTCCTACCCCGCGCGATGGGGATCGCAAATGGCTATGGTGGTGCGGTATACATGTCCAGCTTCAGCGATAACGTCTCATCCCTTCCGCGTGAAGTCAGTTTCAGTAGTTGCCATCGTTGGGGGCTGTACGCTCTACTTTTAGACCATGAGAGCAAGACATACGCTTGGTTGACTGATGCTTCAGAGCTCAGCGAACACGAAGAAGCAAGGGAGGCTCTCACGTCAGTTGCGAAGACAGCGATGGAAAGGCGGGAGAGACTGCCTTGGGTTTGGAACCTATCTGACGAAGATGATGACGTTTTCGAAGGCGAGTGGTAATGGCGATTGAAGGCTCTGCCAGCCCGATCAATGTTGCAGTCAGCTAGAATCAGCAGTGATAGAAACTGGCCTGTCGGATTTTCGGAGAAGCGCAGCCCATTTCATTAGAGGACCACTTGTACTTCCACACATACAGATACACATGCAGACACACATACAGACACACTTATTTGACCAGGTAGGACCTTTGTATGGTTGAAACACCTGGCTCCGCCTGATCTTACTACGTACACCGCCTGTGCGTCGGGTGAAAAGGGAGTCATATGCGCCGACCAGAAGTGAAAGGAGAGACTCGTTGTCGTCGGAGGCGGTGGAGTACTTGCTACGGTAAATTTACCTACATAGCCATGCTCAGAAACCATCGAAGGCAATACCTGACAGGTCTCCTCATCGAGTACTCCCACACGAGTCCAATTTCGACAATCCAGGTCATCTCAGTCACTATCCAATGCCGTGGATCGAGGACGTGAACGCGGGGAGGGATCTAGCGTATCACTTCGCCACTGAACTCCGAAGGACGGTTCTATCGTTGAAAGACCTTGTCGACCGACATGCGACGGAGACAGAAGATATACCGCGAGGTTTGCAATTGAAGGCAGTCTGGCGAGATTTCTATAATGACAGCGTCCTCAAGACCAATTTCCGAGCGCCTAGCAGTTCGAACTCTGCATCGACGGGTTGGGCTGAGATCCTTCGCTGGAACGAGCAGTATCATCGAGCGTTCGATACACTAGACCTCGCCCATCAGGATGGCGTGCAGGGACGCTTTGCACTGCCCGCATGGCTCGCCTCACAAATTTCTGTCACACATGCTTCTGAATGGTCAGCTCGCTTCTATAATCTCTCGCAAGCCTGGCAAGGAGCACTGGACGAACTTTGCGATCGGCTTCACCTTGTGTGCTTCAACCCATCGAGCGACACCAAGCCTCAGTGGCGTGTGGTCGTTGACACGTTCGAAGCGGATGGCTTCGATGCAACGGCAGTTTCGCTTACGAATCGCGACACTGGAGATCACTTTACAGTCTCCAATGCCACCGAAAGTTAAAACTATCCGGGACACGCTGAAGACGCGCGAGTACTTACAGAGATGCTGAACACGATTCATACTGTCCTCGTCAGTAGTGCTTGAAGTACTTCTGTAGCTTGATGTAAACAGTGCCTTTCATGTGTAACTATTCGATGCAAGGTAGCTGTAGGCTATTATAGCTGCCACGCGATGCAAGTCCTCAAGCCGAAAGTTTACTGGAGACATGTCATCATAGCTACAAGACGTGACAGAGCCCACACTGACTCATCAATTGTCACAAGATTGGCTATAGCAACACAAATGTCCATTCTATCCAGATATCAAAGGCCGTTCCCTGCACGTGTCATACTCCTCAGCACACGCCCTTCGTAGCCGTTCTCGGAACCCTTCTTCCCATTCCCCGCCGCAGCGCTCTTCCTCATATTTCCCGCGCCGTCGCCAACTGACCTGCGAGGGCGTCGTCCTACACGGGTTTGCATCACGACAGATGCAGGGGTGGACGCTGTCTTTGACCTCGTCAGAGGCTTCTTGACCGCAGAGTCCCTTGGAAGACCAGACGCATCCGCCATTTCATCACTCTTTCGCTTTCTTCCTCCCTTCCCGCTCTTGCGCAGACCGATCGGCGCTTCCTCCCCGCCGTCCTTCTCCTTCGTGTCGGCTTTCACCATATTGACAGTGATAGCTGCATTCTCCTGTTCGATCACAGATTCGGTACTGGTGCGGCTGGTGGGCGAGTTCGGGACAGAGGCGTTCACGTTCTCGGCAGAACCGGTGTGACGAAGGACGAGCACTGGTCGTGTGGATGTGGTACTAGTTGCAGTAGCGATGCTTCGGGTGGACGTGAGAGTTGCCATCGTTCTTCGCAGCTTCAGAGTTGGCGTTGGTGATCCTTCTCTTGCGTGTGGCATCGTTGGTCCAGGGGTGGTTGTTGTCCGAACTGGACTAGCGCACTCTGGTCCTCTCAATCCCCCACCCGTGCTGATCGACGTCACGTTTCGTCTCATCGTGCTGCGGATGCTCGTCTCGTTCCTCGGACTCGCTACGAGAGATGGTCGGTTCGATGTTGCTGTTCGTGCCGAAACAGAAGCATGCGGAATCAAGGGTGCGTTCGCAGTAGACGGCACTGCTGATGATTTTGATGTGAAATCGGACTTGCTTGCTGGTCCGGATACGCTTGCCAAGGATGCGCTCGAAGTGGATGTGCTTGCTGCCGGGCTCGCAGAAGACTTCGGCAATGGCGCGGACGTACCACTCGACTTCCCCTTTCCGGTATCTATGATGAACGGCACCAGCACATTCGACGGCGGCGGCTTGATGTTTTCTTGATTATCGAACGGAGTTGTCAACCACGCGAGGGCCTTCTTGTTCTTTTCGCTCATGGTTGTGGACGAAGGGGAATCGTCATCTATATTGCTGTTTGACGATGATGATAGTTGGGATGAGGATGATGAACTCGACGAGGACGGTCCGGCGCCGTTCATGTCTTCCCACACCGTGAAGCCGCAATTATGCGGATCGATGTTTTCCATCCTCTGTCGAGCGACGTCCCCCGCTGTTTCCACAGTACTGATTGAGCCAGCTGATACCTCTGGTTCTTCCCTTCGCTTCCCCTTCGCCACGGTACTCAACGCTCCATCCAGTCGCACCTTCTTCGACACTACTTCATCTCCATTCCTGCTCGGCGCTGACTCCGCCATGACGGCTCCAGTAACCGGCGACGGCACCGGTGATTCTCTTCCCGTCGAGGTCCTCGCTCGTGGCTTACTGTATCTCGCGCTTGAGTCGTCGTCGGTTTCAAGAGTGCTGTTCGTCGATGTAAGAGACGAGAGAGGCGGCGAAGGCTGCAACGATCCGACGTCGATCCTCATTCCTCTCGGTGTGGTGTCCGTACTCGGTGCAGTGAAAAGCCGCCGTGCAGGTGATCGTCCAGGCGTCAACGAGGGATCCGCAAGAGCCGACAGGGGTACCGCAGGCGGCGGCATCAACTCCCGATCACGATCCTGCAGGCTGCCACGCCTTCTGATCGTTCGTCCTTCGTCCTCCTCTTCATCAAGATCCATCCCGGCGGCTTCTCCCCCGTCCGCTTCTTCCAGCATCATTCGCCTTGCGGTCCGACGTTCCTCGGCGGGTGTTCCAGATGTTGATGATCGTGGATTCAGCGGAGAGGAGGCAAGGCCGTGGTGAAGTCGACCAGGTGTCAAGGTCTGTGAAGCTGATAACGACAATCCGCGGACATGACGGGTGTTGGACGGCCATCGACGAGCGGAGGGGGATGTCAGATGTGCCGAGGGGCGAACGGTGCGCGAACTCGAGGGGTCTTGATGTGGCGATGATAGGGGCAGATGTACGATTCGTCCAGACCCGGAGCGAGATGATGTCGACGTAGAAGAACCGCTCGGCAGCAGTGAAGAGACACTCGAGGGCGTCGTTTCGGATGATGAGGCAACGGAGGATGTGGCTGATCTCGTGAACTTCGGAATTGGCAGTTCTTGCAGCGGGTTACGTGGTTTCGAATTGTTGGATGCCATGACGAACTGGAAATTCAGCAGCTTGATCAGACTTGTAGATCAGAGCGACATCAATGCGGATAAACTCACCAACGCAGCAAGAAGCTTTCCAGATAGATGATCACAGATCAAAAGATGATGCGAAGCCTGTTCGCTGTTCCGCAAGAGCAAGTCCTTCCACCGTCTTCCGTGCGGCGCGCGGACCGTCAATCACGAGCGTCGGCTAATGTCTGCCGGCGGAGGATTACGAGACGATTGTGACAGCCAAGAAACGGTGTGGCGATGTCGACGGGGTACTGAGGTGACAATCACGACGACATTTGCCTTTCGATGACTGATATCACTTCCCCTTTGCCCCTTTCTCGAGCCCCCGTAGGCGGTCGATCAGTCATGGCCCTAATGTGATGCGCTAATAGCATTTTCGGGCCCAAACGCGTCTACGCGTCACGATTGGCTGATTACGGAAATTTTCTTCCGGCCGCCGAATTAGGAGCAGGCAATCAGCGATGTCTTTTCACAATAGTCTGTGGTCCTTATTCGTCAAGCAAACGCTCCAACAAACAAATGAACGCACACTGTCATACAACTCATGTCCACGAGCTCATCTTGAATGACTCGCGATCGCATGTTCGATGATCTTTCTGTACGGGGTCGCCAAGTGTGCCAACGAGGATATGTAGAGCTGAAGAACCCTTCTCGATATCTCTGCCGTTCCCGCCTTGTCGATGACTGATATTTATCCCCTCCAGGCTTTGATGTGCACCTCATTGTCTCACCTATCCAGATACAAATAGAGTCAGACAGCTATTCACAGATACAGACACATGCAGAAAGAGACGGGAAGAAATAGAGAAACCGGAAGGCGGTCATTCGATGACTGGCCCCCACTCAAGGTGTATTGACATTCGTAGCTTGAGATGACCATTCCGTCCAGGCCTCGTAAAGTTCGTGAAGTCTAACACTCTCGCAAGTAAGCTGTTCCAGAGACTTCGACCGCGATCTTACGAAATCATCTGCAAGAGGACAGTGAGAAGTATTAAGTATGAACAATTTTCCGCAAAATCGCAGACTGAAGGATAGTGACTCGCCCAGAAGCGCAAGCATCTTCCAGTGTCTCTCGAAGAAATGTGGCATCCATATTGCTATAAGTCTGAACCGTCTCGTTGCTAACACCGGCAAGAGACATGGCGGAATCTGTCTGGCTATCAAGAGGAATGCCGACTTCAAGGCTCAAGGGGTGCACGACAGGGTCAAGTCAACGCCTGCTGATACATTGGACATCACCGACTGTAGCCATTCCTCTCATAGCAATTCGTCGTATGGCTAAGGTGTCTTCGCTCTTCCCAAGATGGTAGGATTCCCTCCACGACCACCGACGAGGAAAGCGCCTCTAGCGCATCCATGCAAGCCCTCAATTCCTCTTTCAATTCATTCGACAGCTCACTATCTTGCACGTCGCGGGTCAGGGTCTTCAGGATCTCCTGTACACGCCAGTATCTCCCCATAGAATCACTTGTGTCCAGAATACATGCTTCTAATGCTTTGAAAATATAGGCTTGCTATCCTGCTGGAGGTACTGCTTAATACCGATGTGAATTCTTTTCATTCTGCCCCAGAAAGAGCTTTGTTGCGAAAACTTCAAACGTACAGCAGTGTACGGCCCGATACATCCTTTCGAGTTTCTTCCATCGAAGTTGGGGAAAGACATCAAACTCTTGAAGCGAATGTCACAGTTGAGCCTTGAACTGATGGGAGTGTCATCGCGCTTGGTTACAGGTAAGGTAAGGTGCAATCGAAAAGTTTTCGCGAAAGGTTCGGAACGCTGGGTTGGTCCGCAATGTTTGAAAGCTCACATGCCATGCATCAGATAGCGCTTTGCCACTTGGCTATATTCCTCTCCAGGCAGAGACCGACCCTTTAGCCGGAAGGCCCGAGCAGAAATCTATAATCAAAGGTATCGACGATAGGGCGTCGCCTCTGGCCTTTCGCTCTGTCTTGCATATGTAGCACAAGAAGAATTACATAAGATCTTCAAGATGATTTGATGCTGATTACATAAGATCTTCAAGATGGTTTGATGCTGATCTGCGAGAAAGGTGTCTCTGCTCTTCCCCGACGACGTACATCCGTCATTTCATAGACGATATGTTCTCGCAACGCCTTTAGCAAATCATGTGAGAAAAGGAAAACCACGAAGGACTGCACAAGCGGTAGAGGTACCACTCCAGCAGGGCGCAGCGTCATATCGCAAATTCCCACGAGGCGTCAGGTTCTATCTTGCCGATTGTTATCACTGACCCAAGATTCTTCGTAGCGAGCTGTCATCATAATAAAAGCTGCTTACCCCCGCGGATCCTTTCTCGGCATCGATATAGTCTTGCCTCCTGCTTCTCTACCTACTTCTCTTCGTCTTGTGTCGTCCAACAACACAGGAATCACTTTGCATCGGGCACCTGATTCGTCGATGTATCGCGATGCGCCGGAAAACGATACGACGATTTTCCGAATATGTCGACTCGGCGGAATCTATACTTCAAAAGAAAGGATCCTACGAGATCGTCACCTTTACCATAGCCGATTCTGACGTCGGATTGTATGCGCGCCTCTGCAGTAGGCTGCAGGTCAACCGTTTGCCCGTCGACTTGACGAACAGTCGACGTGGTCCCTCTAAACATCATATACCACGATCAGTTACAGGAGCGATATCATAGGAAGAGAGGATGAGATGGAGCCTCACTTGAAAGACCCGGTGTCTTGTCACTGGTCCCTATATTGGTTCACAAATGACAAGGACTTTTGACACTTTGCCCTATTCATGGGTACAGGTGACAGAACCGCTGCATACCTGACATAGGCGCTGTCACTGCGCTGTGTCACCCTCTCCTAGGTAGGGCTGTTATATCTGAAAAGTCTCCTCTACGTTAGTCGCCACCGCCCATCGTTGACAGAGGATTCGTCTGAAAAATGTCAGCCAAAGTTGTGCTTTCCTCGCCTCCATGCTTTATCCAAGAATCACGTTTGATCTCAGCTAGTCGCTGGCACTTGTCCTTGACTCTCTCCGCCCTCCTCAACATACTTGTCACCTTGGATAGCGATAGCATAATACTATAAACTGGTACTCAGCAAGGCCTGGTACCGTAGATGGTTCCACGTATAATTTTACGATACGTATACCTACTACAACGCTACGCTCGATTCTCACAAAGCCCAGCGTTCTGAGGTCACTTCCGTCGAAGCCTATGCCAGCTTTTCTCTCCCATGCATGTCGCCTGAGAGGCATGCAATGACCCGATGATGCAAGTACCATTCAATCCATACATATCCGCGGGAGACTTTGGCCGCAATTCAGTAATCAGGCGTTCACCGTTGGTTGTTGCCGCTCATGAGGCAAATACGCTATCGAGTACCGACCAACGTATGTCGTGCTTGAATTTTGCTAATCGCGCCACGTCACGCCATTGCATGAGTCGTTGAGCAGCAGGGGTTGTCGACAAAGGAGTCGCATGCCAAGATGCATCATGATCTATTCTTCATCAGTGTATGCTGTACTTTCCAGCTTTGAATGCGATAGATAGGCCTTTGAAGGCGCATCGCACAGAAGACGTCCTGTGTTCGGACCCCTGAGGCCAAGACAGAAGGCCAAGCGATCTCTCAGTGTACTCTGGGACCGTGGAAATTCTGGCGGACACATATATAACAAGTGAATGCTCCCTTCCGACTTTTAGGAGTGTCATCTCAGTCCAATTCCTCTTTTCGGCTCACACAGTTGAACACTATGCACTTTTTTTCCGGAAGTTCGAAAGCTGATGCTGATGCCACAACGGTCTCCGACCGCCTCACGCAGATCTCCGACGACGTAACAGACGGTCTGAAAAAAGTCGCGGAAGAGCTGACCGTCTTGAATCGTACGATGACTGAGGGGTTTTCCGAAATTCGTGATACGATGCGCGATCTATCCAGAACGCTCAAGCAGAATGAGGAAGCTAGCCAAAAGCTGCAATTGGTTTCGCAGTAAGCATGCTATGGCTTCGAACTGTTCTTTGGATCCGATCTTTGCCCCCCTTTGCTGTTTTAGGAGAAGGGATGACACTCTCTGGAGCAGGATCGAAGCTCTGGTAGACCAGATCAAGGCTCTTGATGCAGATTCAAGTCTACAAGGAGAGCTACGTCTGGCTTCGCAAATGGACTTTAGCCACGGAGATTACAGACAAGATGCCATTTGTAATCTCTTGCTTGATTCTCGACCTCTGCTCTTCTCGGGGATGGAAATCTGCCTTCAGACGCTTACAGCAGCGGCTGGGCAGGAGATTCAGATTCGATACGAAACTCCTGGTCCCGGAAGGAAAGCTGAAAGATGGGTGAGTCTCATATAAATTGAGGTATCATATGTTCCGCTCTTAATCACCAGACGCAAGATCAAGCTGTCAAACGGTGTTTAGTCTGATTGGAATATATGAGGCAACCGTATTGCGATGCGTTCCTCAGTACTATCGTTTCTGGGGGAAGGCGGAATGGGATGTATCTATTCTACAACGAATTAAGTTTCGAGGATCTTGTACTAGCATCGAACCATAACCTTTTCGCCGTGTACAGGCAACGCCCAGCCGCCACATCGAAGTGCACGGCTCCCGTTTACGCTCGATCTGGTATACCGTCCTTCCCGGTGCTCAAGCTGAGTACAGAGCGTCATGAAAGAGTTCGGTTAAAGACTTGAGTGGCGTCAAGCGAGGTCAATAACTTATGCCACCGAGAGTTGCGCGTTCGTTCCCCGTCGATTTGTCCGTTGAACAGAGGCATAACATAACAACGAGATAAGGGATATCGGATTCCCTCCTTCGCGATACATGCTACATACCAGAAGTTCATAATGACTTCCCTCATGGATTTTGGCTCTCAATCAAGTAAGGGAACCCCGTCCACCGCCTAACGGTACGGTGCGACCGATCATTCTGTATCTGCGGACTACGACGTTGGCGGCATCGGCGGGAAAAAGCCGGTTCCGAAATGCGTCGATCAGGTAGAGTAGGCGTTCCATTTGGCACTTTCGCGATGATATGCTTGACGGAATGCCATTCCAGTTGATGTCCGGGATCCACAAGTCGTCGGAGGTTTCCGTAAACGCGTCCAAGGGGAGGTCAGCATCATCCAATTGCTGCAGAAATTCATGCCGATGGGCCTCTACGTATCTCGCGCGCCAAAAATCGAACCCTTGTTCTTCTCGTTTGCGATTGCCGAGTTTCACCTTCACGTCGAGCTCGACCATACGAAGACGAGGCTGATGTTTTCGGACCGATGACCCGAGTGACTTGAATCTGACAGGCGTCGGTAGTACCTCAATTTGAAGATCGAGCTCTGCATGAACGTCGAACATGTCGTGATCCAAAGGGGGCTCTCGACCTGGGCTCCTGTTTTGAATCGCACTACGCCCACGACATGCGCCGTTCTCCTTCTCCCATCCTACCCGCAGTTTCGCGCTACGCTCCCGTTAATCGGAGGTTACGCCGTCTTGCAATATGACTCCATCGCCGACATCGTTTGCGCACTCGCCAGCCAATTCTGGCTGACTCGGGCCATCGACTGCTCAACCTATGCCAGCAAGTGTGCAATTTGTGCCATCAAGTGTGCTCTTCGTGCCAGCAGTCTGCGCAAATTGTGAGCGGCGATTGATCAGCTTAGAGCAAGGTTTCCCCCTATAATCGTAGTGGCACATAGCTCTGCCCTGGGCAGGGATTGCCTATATAAGGGAGCCTTTCTGGTCATGAGATGCATGCGTCTAGCCTATGAAGCACGCTACTTAGAACAAGTTTCTTTACTCCTTCATGTCACCTTCAAGCAAGGATTAGCTACCCTTCAAGCTGACTAGAACGTATTGATTGGCAGTCAACAAGACAGGTGAGTATTACATGACAACCGTGTAGAATCTGGGAAGAGTCGTTGTGTCATGAATGACTTAGGTCCAAGCAAGCATCACCTGACTTCTAGGTATCAGCTGATGTCAGGTCATCAGCTGATCAAGCTCCTTCGGCTTACACGGCTGGCCGTGATGTCCGCCATCAGTTCCGTTAGTTCCGATCAGAGATTTGATCACGCGCGTGATTCGTGTCACGCGTCAATCAAAGTATTTGCAATCGAAATACTCGTACGGGTATTGTTTCTCCCAACTCTGGTTAGCCTGTTAGATATATATAGCGAGCCTCCAGAGTCGATTCCCCTCTTGTATTCCGTTTTGCTCTTCAGAGCTAGTTCGTATGTCAAAGCTATAAATCACGTGCAGTTGAATTATAGCCAAGTGGTTCAAGTCCACCTTCGTCCATCAGCCTTAGTCATCCTCCTGTCCTGTCCCTGAAGTCCGTGTCAACTCCAAGCGTTGACTCTCAGGTCAACACCACACCCGTCCGTGACACGTTGCTTGCCAAGTACAAGTCGCGAACTTGTGGGACTTGTGAAATTTATCGTAGGATCAGATTGAGATTCGTCATCACATCGCGACTTAGAAAAGAGAATCGTTGGCACCCAACAATTTTGAGTTTTTGACAAATCAACTGGGTACGGAAACGCAGTCAGAAGCTTTTGCAGCGCTACCCGTGGATAAGGTTAAAACGTGTCTCGCGCCTTGTTTCACCAACGAAGTGCGGTAGAGTTTCTGCATGATCCCTTTGTGTTGATCCGGTTGTCTGCTACACCTGAAGGTGGCTTGAAGAGACGAGTTTCCTGAAAGAGCGAGTCGCGAAGCCGTCCTCTCAAAGCTCTGATGGCCGGCGAATCTGGCAAGGCCGAAGGTGCCGACGCAACAATTGGCATTGGCATCTTACCAAGGACGCGTATCGAAAGCTGAAATCGAGAATCCGGAGGTTTCAGAGTGCTAATGGTTCGGGTATCGAGCCGTTTAGGAATGTGCCGAGGGCCCAGCCTTCAGGATAAGGCCAGACACGGGGGATCCTCGTTTTCCATCAAGTTCTACCCAGAAAGGGAGGAGAGAATATTCTGTTGCAAAGGACTTTCAGAGGGACAACTGCTCCTGGCGACATGAAGGTTGTTAAGGCCGGTAGAGGGAAAGCTTCACCGCGTCGCCACTTCGAATGGGTGGGTAAGCATGAGCTGTCGGTGGGCTTTTAATCTTCCTAAAAGACATGATGGTAGCATTCAGCTCATCTTCACTCCATTGACGCACTCTTCCATATCTCGGAAGGTATTGTGGTGGCCAAGGGACATAGGCACGCAACGTCTGTCCAGGCTGGAACTGTCAGGAGTCTGGAAGAAGGCCTCCTCCTCAGAAGCAAGACTGGCAACCTTAAGGCAGAAGAAGACAGGTATGGAGGACTTCCACAGGCCCCGTTCAGAGCTCAGGCTGAGGTGGCCATGTGATTGAGGTAAGTATGATATGCAAGGCCATTGCCTTGCGGCATGTGGGCTGTTATGGGATCAACTGATTTATAATCCTCGGTCTTGTTTCAGCAGCAACACATGTTGTACTCATATCGCTAATCGCCTCCCAATCGTTGTACAACATAGACACCGCGTAGCAAATATTAAATCCTCGTAAACGCCAATAAACTGTGTCTAACCCTGCTGTACCCAGCTGAAACCTACCAAAAACGAGGACTATCGTCGAGCCAGGTTGAACTTAGCCATATTCATCAAAATGTCACCTGCTACCAAGGCATCGGGGTAATGAAGTGCAGTCTACGCAAAAGAGTTGATATACGAGGAATGACTATGGCTGAGCTTCACTACATTCTCGAGGCTAGGAGCCGAGCAGCACTTTTGGCGTACTTCGTAATACTCGTATACGAAGGTGCCACTCATTCATGAAGAGCTGAGCTTTCTCTACTGCAAACAGTGACATCTTGCCACCCAAGCGAATTGGGCGATGCTGAGAGCACATATCTCCACGGCTGCACCGCGTTAATTTAACGTATCTAGGCACTATGTATTGCTTCTTCATAAGGGCAGAAGACCTGGTCGGTTAGCAAAGCCACCTGAGATTTGAGGCATTGTCCCGAGCGGTGTACATGCAACGCCAATTTGTAGCTTGCACTATAGGACGATTCACGCACTATTGTAGTGGCTATCGCGTGGACTCACAGTTTACTATACGGACCTTGAGTTCGCGCGCGTCTGGCTTGGGTCCGCGGAGCGGCGCCCTGCCCCGCCCGGACACGGATCCGGCTGGGTTTTCCAAATAGCTCCACTATTTGGCCGGCTCTCCTCCAGTTAGGCCAAACTATTGGAAAACCTCCTTCCAGAGGGCAGCATCTCTGTCCGCGAACCCCCTCTTTTCCGCTCAGCTACTCTGGTTGTCTTTTTTTTCGTTCGGCTCTTAGGTAATCCCATAGTCAGGCTGCAAAAAAACGGCCGAAACGATCGGTGACTTCGTTGACCACTCTACCTCTCAAGCAGTTAGGCAGATGGGCTATCATCACAATGCACGTTGCAAGTGTATCCATTTGACTACGTTCTGCATCGTTTCATCCTTCCTGCGTCTCCCAGTATCAACGACAACGACTAGACGACTTGCTGAGCCAGCAACATACGGGGGACTGTTGCCAGCGGTCAAGGGGACTTGCTGGCATGGGTGGGAATTGTGAGTAGCGCGACAGCCATCTCTCCTTCACAAACGCGTCACTGACACCCCCCTCCTTTCCAGTCCGTCGTTGTATTTGCTAGATTATGACCTATATCATTCGCACGTGTCGAGATCAATCACGCTCCCCGAAACCGGCGGGTTCGACACGGGTCTCAGCCAATCAGCCAACTATTTGGAGATCGATGATGTCCATGTCGTTTCTTGGAGGATTGCTGCTGGGAATACCGCGGGGAATGACAAGGGAGCATGGTGGAGAATATAGACCTGTGAGTATCCCGCTTTCCTCTCCTCAACTTGAGCCCGTGCGCGATTCTTGCTGAATGTGACCATTTCGCAGCACGTTGTAACACTGATGCTATAGTGTCTGAATGCAAATATGCATAGATCCTTCCATCATATCGACCCATCATTCCCGCACGTCGCAACTGCCATCTATGTCCCTCTTGCTGTCCGCCACGGATGGCATCCTGCTCAGCTCGCTTGCGCCATAAGATAAGATATGTGAGTGAGATGGCGTGTATCTTATTCCCAAAGGTCTCATTCACTGATTTATGCCTGGGTCTCTCAGATAGTTGTATACACCTAGTATATGCCTCTATTCATACCTTTTACGTAAAAGTCACCCTGTGCCGTTGAGTCTCTGGCGTTCTAGCTGTGTTATGCACGTCTGCCCTTGAATGAAACTGATCTGTGTCATCGTCATCCTTAGGCTACTATGACATGTCTGACGACTGTTTAGACTGTCGGGTGAGTCGCCCATGTTCATAAACATCAAGCTCTCTCCTGTCATGGCTCGGCGCTGATGATCTCACTGTCTGGAAACCTTCTGCGTCAGGCAAGACATCGCCATCGCCTCCGACGCATCCGCATCGTCCTCCTAGAGACCGGTACGTTCGGTCAGGCCAAGTGCGTCCTCGATCTGGTGACTGACCCTCTTGTGATCCACCTTCCAACGCATGCACGCCTCTCGAGGTCCTGATCTACGATTGTATCTGTTCCTTTATGTGAGTACAGCGGTGGCAGCGAACACTTGGGTCGGAGTTCTAAAACCTGCCTTCACCTTCGCTCCCAGGTAGTCGGTTGTAGTAGATAACACGCGTTGCTATGCATACATGTCACATGTGAATCATTGCATCTTCTTAACATACAACGCCGGTACAGTGCTGATCCTCCACATCACTCCAGCCAAAATGGTACCGTCTCACCGTCCTGCGCCCGTTGCTTGATCAGGTCTTGCAGTTTGGTCATGGATAGCTTCTTCCTCGCCTTGTACTCGTCCATATGGCTAATAATTATGCTCTCCAACTCAATTCTCTCCCTTGCCTGGCGTATGATCTCGTCGATGACCACCTTTCGTCGCGCCAACAGCTTCCGTTGCCCCTCCGACCTCCTGAACCCCTCGGCAACCATCTTACGCACCGGAACGCGTCCGAATACGCCCACCGTCCATTCCTTCCACAACTGCTGCACTGTTGTGTGATTGGTCTCCATCACGAAGACTCCGTCCGTTGCATTCACGTTGGCAGGTGGACTTGTGCCGGTGTTGGAAGACGATGCGAGTGGGTCCGTCGAGGGCTGGTTGGTGCTGTTTGTCGCTGCACTGGTGGTTCCCTCTGTCGCTTGGGCATTGACGATTGCGAGTGACGAGGCCGATACTGTCTCCAGCCTTTCGATAAGCGACAATGGCGGCGGCTCTTGTCCGCTGACACTACTGCTTGACTCTTCCTGCCTTCCAGGCTCGTCGTCAAGCCTCAACCTCGTCTCAAATGTTCCATTTACGATACACCCCAGGGACTCAGCGAGAAGACGAAGACCCGTTGCCAAGGCGAGTTGGTCTCTCTTCTGGGAAGATTGAATGTTGACGAGGTCGTTGCAGACAGGGCTTATCTCGCTTCGGAAGGCATCGAAGCCCTCCTGCACCACCGTCTGTAAGTCCTGCATCCCTAGCTCCATCATACCTCTCATCGTATCCATTCGCGAATGCATCTGAGGCATTACTTGTTGAAACTGTACGTCCGTGGTTACCTCAGCTGTCTGCGAACGGATAACGACCCTTTCTGCGAAATCTTTAAACAGATCCGTCTGGAACAAATCATGCCGGAACAGCAAGTGGTTGGGATGACGTTGTCGGAGGAAGGCGCAGTCCTGGAGAAGCACGCGTCGGAGGCGCATCAACAGACTGAGGAAACCATGAGCGGCAATGGTGCGCTGCTCTGCCGGTAAGTTCTCCAACTTGTCAAGCCTGCGCCAAGATGACGTTACTAATCGCATTCATGTTTGCTACACCACACGTCGCTTACCACAGGGCCGCTTGCGGGAACACCATCGCCTCCAGCTCTTCAGGAGGATCAAGGTCCCGGGCAATCCAGAACTGGCCGGATGCTGCGGGGAACCCAGCTAGCACCCGCATCGTCTCTCGCGGCAAAGTTGTAAGGTAATGCTGAGTCATAGATGACATATCCCATCGTCCTCCTCTCCGAATGTCGCTTTCACTGGCGCCGAGCAGATCCGCCATTCGCGCTGCCGAACCTCGATAAATGTGAGTTACCTTCTTCGAATGCTGGGCGATACCGGCTTTCGTGAGCATCGCCTTCGTCGCCTTGTAGTGCGCGTCTTGGGATATGGGTACGTCTCCGTCTTTCGTGTTCTTATTCTTCTTCGACGCTTTTCCTGGGAATAACCAGATCGGGTACCACAAGGACGCGTCGTTCATTCTCGGGAAACTGTCTTGCTGCGCACCGAAGGTCTCCCCACTGATCTGGAATCTACAGCACATATCCCGATGAGTAATGCTCTCCGCAAGTGGATAACCAACTCGCTGATCTGTAGAAGAGCCACATGGCCATCGCACCGAGTGGACACGCTTCCCAATCCTTGTTTCGCATGGCACCACAATACTGGGTCTTGCCCTCTTGATTTGTTTTGCCTTCCATCAGTAATATGACCATGATATCGCATATCGTTGGTCCCTCTCTGTGGTCCATAGGAAGGTGCTGGATGTCGGGAAGCTGTATGCCTCTAGCATCTTCGCCTCGCAGGATGCCGTAATGCGACAGCGCCGCCATGAGTCGGTCGCGTAGGCCTTCGGACGAGTTGCGCTCGAGGCCTTCGCGCAGGAGACTGGTGAATTGCTCGGCGGTATGATATCCGTTTAGGAAAGAACCTATAAAGTGATGACAGCAGAGCGACGAGCGCGTCGAGGCCAAATGACCTTGTCAGGGCATGGAATTAGAATGCATCATTTCTAGAAAAACAAACCTTTGCATCGATCCGTGGTCGAGCTCTTTCTCTGCACCGCAGTATTCCTCCTCAGCGTAGCCAGCAGGTCAATCACACCCGCATGACGTCGAGGGCTGTTGAGTACCTGCCCGCTGACCGACATCTGTCGCTTTTGCAGATGGCAAAGAGCGCAGAGGTATCCCTCTATCGTCTTCGCACCCACTATCGGGGCTTCCTTCTCTGGGCCGAGGATCTGCTCGACAGCGGAAGCGCTGTTGGCAGGGGCTTTCTTCTTCCCCTTTCCCTGCCCTGTCGCCGGTCCCTTCCCTCGCTGCTTGTGAGCCCTCCCAACAACGCACGTCTTCAGAAAGATAGCCACCCTACGTCCGGTGACAACGGTCCTAGGGAACGACGATAAATACATAACGCGAGTCAGCCAATACGTCCGGACGATTGGGCAAGGCATTGGATATGGAATGATGCTGCTATATACCTTTTGAACTCCTCCAACCCCCTCTCTAGATCGTCCAACTCCTCCAGAGGTTTCTTTCCCTCAGCTTCCACAGCTTGTTTCAACGCCCACTCCCGATACTCCTTCATCGGTGTGGCGTAGGCAGCCTTCGTTGCCTTTGGCATCGAGGCATCGTGAGCCTCGCGAATATCATCGAGCACCGCATCATCGGCGAGGGAGTTGGCGTCGGCGGAAGGCGGAAGGCTGTATTCCTTCGGTCACGAGCTGAGTAGCTCTTGTCATCTGATGTTCCGGCATAGGGGGCGAGCTGGTGAGTGGATATGCGATGGGCTGGCGAAGATGTCTGCACTGCGAGGGAAGATGGAGGATTCGGGAATGTACAACAGGAGCAAACATCTCGCCAGATCGTCAGACCCAAAGTTGCTGTCTCAGTCAGCGCGTTCTCCTCATGTGATATCTTCATGTGATCAGGTGATTTACAAGGAAAGCATTGAAAAAAAAAACCGCGAATCGACCGACGGGTCGCTAATCGCCGAGCCTCGCTCTAAGCTTGGACACCCCCCGGACTCGCGTCCGGACATCATAGTTTAGGACAATATTTAGTTATTTACTAACCACCTTTCGCGCATGCACGCTCGCTCGATTCTGCCGCCTGCCTGCCTGCTTGCTTCCGCAAAACACGAGAACGCGCGGCAGGCGATGACGTTTCCGATCGCGAAGTGGGGTAAGACCAAGAGCGCTCACAAAGTCGATGCTTCTTCCTTGAAGATCAAGTGATGAACAGCCCCCACGACGGGCACACTGCCATTCACGATGTCTTCGCGCCGGACTTCCTCGCGTACCAAGACTGTTACTCCCGGGAGGTCCGTGACAACGCTGAAAAATCCAGCCAAAACCGTGCCTCGAAACCCAGGAAAGAGCAGCCAAGTTACGCGGGCCGATGAACAAGACGACGAGTCTGAGCCGGAAAGCGAGCTATCGGAAGAGGACCATGACAATGAAGATGTCTACCGCGGATCCGATGAGGACGAGGTGACACAAGGGGATACACTGAGCGAAGATGAGATGGACAGCGATGACATCGACGAGCCGACCAGTAAACGTGCGGGATCGAAGAGAAAAGCCAATGGTTCGAACAAGAAGTCGCCGGCCAAGAAGCAGAAGGTAGTCAAGAAAGCTACACCGAAACCCGTCAAGACAGCAAGTGCAACCAAGAAGAACGGCAAATCGAAGGTGAAAGCAGGAGACAACTATCCGTCCACCGGCGACTCGGATGCGGAGAGTGAGGTACAAGATGGCGGAGACGATTACTCGTCGTACTCGGATGGAGAAGGTGACGGGGATAGCGATGAGTCATTAGAATTGGAAGAAGGGCAGGAGATCAAGGGGTACGTCAATGGAACTCCGAACGCTTCGCCTCGATGGCCAGTAATATCGATGCTAATGCACTCGCTGCATTTCCAGGCGTATATTCTCGGCTCCGAAAACCGGACATGGTGAGCATCCAACAGTCTAGCTCTTGTTTCCTGGGAGTAAGCTGAAAACTACTCCGCAGTGCCGCCCGGCCAGATCAGCCGTAACACCTTCAAGTTCCTCGTTAACCTGCAAGATCCCGAGAAGAACGACCGAGAGTGGTTCAAGATGCGGGAGCCGGCGTATCGTCTGGCTGAACAGGTGAGAGAATCTCGGACACCTTGTACAGGCGGTTCGACTGACGGTTTGCATCGATTGCGGTTCAGGAATGGAAAGACTTCGTTAGCATCCTCGCGCGTCGATTCCGAGAAGTAGATCCAGAGCTGCCGATATTACCGCCAAAGGACTTGATAGTACGTAACATATGGGACTTAAGATTCTTGGGTTCCGTTGATTCGTACTGTCAACCAGCACCGGATATATCGAGACGTACGTTTCAGCAACGATAAGACGCCATATAAGAAGCACTTCTCCATGAGCATCAGCCGGAGTGGTCGGAAGGGAATCTGGGCCGGTTGTGAGTAGCCATGTCGGCGAAATGCGGGGCGCAGGGTACTGAACGTGCTGCTCGTCATCCTATTTGCGCGTTCGGCAGACTTTGTGTAAGTACTCAGCCTCATCCTGCCCATCGGCAGATGTCCTAACGTTCTGCCACTAGATCAGGTAATCATCTCATCGTCAAGAGCGACGCTCCGTAACAGCTAACTCTGTCCGACTAGTGCAGCCGAGAGGCCGCTCTTTGATTGCTGGAGGCGTAAGTCCTCCACTCGTGCATGTCGACGTGCATCAGCGCTGACAATGCTCTATGTGAAGGTATGGGGACCCGGCAAGAATGAGCTCGCGTCGATAAGGTCGGCTCGCTTCTGGATTTCTTACAGGTCCGAGCTGACAGTCCCTGACAGACACGCCATCAAGACCGACTCGTCACAAATTCGGAACATTATCTCTGCCCCGGACTTTACGAAGCTTTTCGGTCCCGCATCGCCGAATGGAAAAGGCAAAGGTGCCAGATGCAATGTCTTCGGACACGATGATCAGCTGAAAGTCGCGCCGAAGGGCATTGCCAAAGACCACAAGGACATTGATCTGCTAAAGTTAAGAAGCATTGCAGTCGTTAAAAAGTAGGTCTGGCTCGTTAGTCAATCGTCCTTTAGTGTCTCAGCTGCATATTGAACAGCTTTACCGATGAGGAGGTCCTGAGCCCCGATTTTATGGATATTCTGCTTATCGTCGCAAGCAAGATACAACCTCTCGCTCATTAGTAAGCTGTTTGGTGGAAAGCTTAGACCACGTTTACTGAATTGTCATCACAGCTTGAATAGCGTTATCGCTTTGCCTGCCCCGACGGCAGATGAGGCGGCTTAGGCTCAGGCTTCGGACGACGATCGGAGTGGTCGCCAAGTCGGATTAGAAGTTTAGGGTCAGCGACATGCATAGTCCAAGTTGTTTACAGCATGAAGAGTGCTGCAAAGGTGATCGCTGTGATCGGGATATAAAGTCACCTCAGACACCGCAATGCATCGGTCGATTTGCCTTTCGCCGGGCTTACTGTCGGCTCAAGCACTGCGGGTCAAGACTGCTGGGGCTCTTTTGCAAGTCAAGGGCTCAGCCGCAAGTCAAAACAACACATCGCCGTTGAGATAGTCAAAGTCGGTTACTGGTATCCTTTCTGGTCTATCCTTTCTGATCTATGAGATCTAACGGCAAAAGTCGGTTACTGGTATCCTTTCTGGTCTATCCTTTCTGATCTATGCGCTCTGGACAGTGTGAATACAGGTTGTATAGCTCGGCCATTGTTTAGCTACATGTCATGCTATGCAAGTCGAGTTCGGCATACGTATATCGCCTTGTCTGCCAATATTGTCGTGGACAAGCGGACTTTCGAACGCTCACTGATTTACCTATGCAGTGAAGAGCAGGGAACGGCGAGCAGGGAACGGCAAACGCAGATCCAAGTAAACATTATGAGAACATACAGTCAACGCCTAGATCGGAATTACAATTTGATGATACAGAACTACATCACTGGGAACCGATGCAAGATACACTACTCAAGAAGGGAGAGGCGTATCGCAGAACACCATCACATTATTCAGTCTTGTCTTTCACCTCTTGCCCAGGACCGCCAGCGGACCAACTAAACCAGCTAGATGTCCTCTGCGCCTTGCCAGGCCTAGGGAGACCACTGACTCCCGCATCATCCAACTCTTCCCGCCGAATCTCGTCATACCCGGACGCTACTCCCCAGCTTCCCCTAGACGACCCAGAATCATGCGTCGGGATCTCTTGATCCGATGTCGAACGGGATGTCGAGCCCGATCCGAAAGACCTGCCCACGTTGGGCTGGAGGTTTGCTGGCCGACGTTGTGATAAGGAATCGATCTGGTCTGATGTCGAAGGATGGGTGTGGCTGGATGCATAGATGCCGGATACAGCTTGGCGTAATGTTTGACTAGGGGCCGGAGGTGTATCCTGGTCCTGCTGGAAATTAAATCCTCGAGACCCTGAGTCAATGTCGTACCCCTCTGATTGCGGAGGCGGTACAGGACTGATAGATGCGTTCGGTCCGGTACGAGACGTAGTGGAGGCCGGAGTGCGAGAATTCTGCAATGCGTTGATGACGAGGGGAAGGTACCTGATAACAAGCGTATCAGCTAACGAACACGGTAACGGGACGGAAAGACGTACTGGAAGGCATATCGTGTCGCGGCACTATAAGCCTGCTGCATTACACCTGACGCCGGATCATGTAGAGTTGGCGGCTGTCCAGAAGTAGCAATGGGATACGGCCTGAAGTCGGGAGTGGCATCCACAGGTCTGGCTTCGGCTGTGACAGAGGTTGATGCTCTTGTGAGGTCGATGTTCAGCTATACAAGTTACCTCGATGATCAGCATGTTTCGCTTGTACGTACGGATCGCACTCACGTCCAAAGCTTTCTTCGCTCTAGCCCAGGCCCAGTTCAGCACATTGAGCAGTGCCCCACTGACTCTACTCTTCAGGCTCGAGAGGAAGGCATCGATATCCCTTTCGTGTTCGTGGAACGCTGGCGCGAGAAGGGTATTGTACAGATATGTTGAGCCCTCTGTTTGCGGTATCGAGAGCCAGAGGAAGAACATGAGTTTGAAGAGGGAATAGAACGGGATACTGTGTTCATCATCAGCGAAAGGACCGCAATGATGGACGCGTCGCATCACTTACAGAGTCAGGATCCATCCACCGACAGCCTCCATTCCGACCCAACTCCCCACTACCGCCCAGTACATTAGCCACCGTTCGAGTTGCCTCGTTGCATATTGGCTGTTGATTGGCGAGATAGTGAGGGCCTTATACGACGCGTAGGCGGGATACAGGAAACACGCAAGGTTACTGCAGAAGAGAAATGATCAGCGAGGATTTAAGGTACGCGAGGCAGTGGACACACCATAGGATGCGTGACGTGAGTCCGATCAGCATTCTGAGGAGTGGTTGGCGTCGGCGTATTAAGACTATACAGTGATCAGGTAGACGCTGTCGCCATCAGAAGCAACCTGTTCTCAATCTCCGTCGATAGGGAAGGTTAACAAGATCTCGCGGCAGCTGACTCGGATGACGAAGATTTCGGCCGCCGCCACTGCACTTAGCTTGATGCAGTCGAGAATTGGGCTTTGAAAGCTGCTCTAAAGCTCTGAACCGCCTCGGACATGTGTTTGTTTTCTGCTCAGTTTTCGTATGACCATCTCGGAGCGGATGTTCTGTGCGCGCGTACCTCAATCTATCTCCGTTTGCAAGGGCTTGAGCGTCTCGTATATGGTCGACTTGGAACAAATGCGCTGGGAATGCGGACAATATCAAAGGGTTTGGAGTCTACACTGTGAAGGGGTCTATCCTATTCGATATCGCATGGTTTCCGGTTGTGCCAGCAGATCTATCGTAGTATACGGATCTTCTTCACCGTGCTTGTCGGCCGCCCGACCAATCTTCCAGGGCGGTAACGAGCCCCGACTCGGCATCCGCAAGACTCGGTGTCCTTTCAACCATGGAATTGGGAAAGGTCCAGGTGAAAATTGCGGTGTCTTGCCCTCCTTCGGTCCCGGATCTGGGGACGCTCCATGCTTCTCTACATACGGCTCGCATATACAGTGATGCGGCATCGTCGAGGCCGGTTTTCTCGATTGCCCTTGTCGACAAATCTTGCACTGCACGAGAAGCAAAGAGCTGTGTTCCGTGTCCCGCAGGCATCAGCCTGGTCGCTTCAAACTTCTCGTCGCGAACGACGCTCCATTCATACACCCATTCCGAGGGACAGATGCGGTAGACGCCGTCCTGAAGAATGCATGCCGTACCGTGCAGTTGACAACTCAACCTTGCGGTATCATTCAGATTAACCAATGCTGCTGCTGTCATGTTGTGGTAAGAGACCACGTTGCGATCAGGTGCAGGACCGGATAGCTCCAATCTCAACTGTGCGATGGCGGTGATCCTGGCAGCATTGGATGACGCCACAAGTTCGTTGAGTAGGCTCTGCAAGCTTGAGGTATTGACTTCACCCAGCTCTTCCCCAAATTGGAGGCGCAAAGCGTATTCACCGGTAAGGGAATCGTGTATGGTGTTGAGGCAAAAGTAGAGCAACAGTGACCTCTGCGCCATGTACCAGTCAACTAAGTCCGCCCGTTTGTTGGGAGTGTCAGGGGGAGCTTCTATGATTTCGTCTAAAACGGATTGCAGGGGTTCGTAAGCCGTAACAAGACCCTTCAGGACCGGCAAATCGGAATGATCTGATTTCACACGGTGTCCACGAACTCCTCAAATGCCTTTTTGGCCCTCCTCAGCCTGCTTCTCTCCTCCTGCGTAATGTCCGGCGAGCTCGAATCAAAAGTAGGCATTACGGCGAGTATGTTGTTCTTCAGTTGGTACCTTCACGAAAGCAGGAACCGGGGAATGTTTTGCAAAGCTCGAGAGTGCTTTATCGGTGTTTTAACACTTGCGCTCATTACCAACAGGGTGGAGAGGCAAGCTATATATGTTGTAGAGTGCAGACTGCTTCGTAGAGGTGAGGCTTCTTCATCTAAGGAAGCCCGTGTACAAAGCCTCTGTAGCTATGTGGCGAGGGTGCCCCGTCTTCAATACCAGGGTGAACTCAAAGGAGACGAGAGCTTTCAAAATACTGGACGCACCGAGTTTCAAGAGAGAGCGCTGAGCACGGCCTCAGGCTTTCGGAGAAGGTCTTGAGAGGGCTATAGCTTTTCTGAGCGTACTGCTAGAGCGCTTCCTGATCATCTGTCAGTCCATACTGCAATTTCCGGGGTCAAAGCCACGCCCTGAGTCGTGTCGGTTCGCGCCATCTATCTCTTTCGTGTGCGCTGGTCATTCTGGATATGCTCTCTAGGCGAGAGAGATCACGGATCCCATATTTGTTGAGGTCTGATAATGCATGAAGAAGGGACCTCCCACGCCTTATCGGCTTCCTCATCTGTTCCACTCTGGCTAACAGGATATGGAATTACAGATTCAGCACAAGATATACATTTGTAACAATCCGTGCTTCTGGTCACCTCTGTCGCTGGTTTCTTCATCCGGGAGGGATGCGATTGAGTTCGACTCTGCGTTTGCAAAAGGTAAGAGCTCATCTATCAAGGCCTGGCAAATAAAATGTGCGAACTATATCTTCGGTACCCATTCTCCGTTCTTCTCATTCAAATCCTTCCGAAATTATTTTCGCCTCCTCTACGAGAAAGCAAGATCTACAAGCAAAATGAGCCACTGAACGCAGTCGGCTCAGTGAAGCCCGTTCACAACCAAAAAAATTGGTTTCTCAAAACTGAAGTAGCAAAAAAGCAACCCAACACGGGCGCTCAGGCCCATTGTCGGAACACAATTATTGCTTTTCGCACCTTTTCAGATACTCGCGATTCTGGCGAATCATCTCAAGGTCATCTACTCCAAACCTTTCGAGGCTTTACTCATGATCCGACACTGGGCCCCTCATCAGCTAGATTTGCTGATAACCCCCCCTTTTTGGCTTTGCGGCGGGAACCGCAGTTCCACGACCAGTCACTTTGTGTGAGTGACTGGTGTTTCGACGTGTATTGCTCAACACCTCAAAACGTAAAGACCTAGTCTGTATGCGTCAAGGAACGGCTCTTTCGACAAGGGCAGAGTTGGCGCGTCGGTCTTCCCGCTTCAGCAGGTTTGCCTTCCAGGTTTCTTAGCTGCTTTTGCTCTCTCCGTCGTCTCTTGTCGCAATTGTTATACAGAACGAACGCAGTGCTTATGCCCACACGTGGTCTCAAGCCTCTCAGCAAGGTTCCTGGATGTCTGCATGTCCGCTGACATCTTCAGGAACAGGAGAGCCATGAAGTACTCGTTGTCTGAAATGAGCCAGAAAGTTACGTCGTGTGGATTGCGCTTCACAAATCCTCCACGACAAAATCCGCTTGAGTCAGATCCGCCATATCATAGGTCTCCTGAAGTCAAAGAGCTAAGGCATGCATCACCCACCGTGCGGGAAAGTGGTATTCGACAGAGAGCTTCAAGCGCTGTATCGACAGAAGTCCTATTAACAGCGCAACTTGAAATGTCCGATCTTGACGCAGACAGAGGAAGGTGACAGGTCGCTTTGCAATCCGTAGTATCCCGAGGAGAGCTTTAGCATTCTCTCCCGCAGGAGAATCTCCTGACCACGCACAGAGCATGTAGCTGCGAAGATCGACTAAGACAGAAGTGAGTGATCAGCGCGAGTGAAGGAGGATTCGGGGGATCTCAACCTTTGTGCGAACAGGCCGACAACCTTCGTTACCTCTGAATGTCAACCTGTCCAAGGCGACTCATCCGCATCGTGAGTCATGCCTCTGACGTACTTCCTGCACGTCTCTTGCCCTCAAGTTGTGCAGAACGTGGCATGCTATGGCAAATATCTGCCAGTCATTAACCCGTTACTTCTTGCGCATAGACATCAACATCGGAAGACGGCGCCCTCAACCGGAGAAGTTACCATGGCGAAGCTATTAGCTGCCCAGACTCGGAAAGGCGCATAAAATGTTGTGGTAAGGGTTGGCAAGCGATGACATCTGATGACTAGGTCAATGACATTCTCAAGGCAAATCGTATTGAAAGCGGCATAGGTGACTGATCTAGCGTTTTCGCCAGTTGAATGCCAAGAACCTACCAACGGAATTCAATGAAGCGCAACCCTCAAACAACAGCCGCCGCATCTCCTATCTCACTGCCCTTATATTCTGCCTAGCTTCGGATTGACCGTTACGGTAAAGCGAGAAAGCGCCGGGGCAGCATTGGAGGATTTGGAGCAAAAGGGGAGGTTTTGTTCGTCCGCATGACAAACGACGCCGCTCCGATGCGCCCTTCAGGGCTTGCGATTTGATCCTGCCTCACTATCGCGAGACTGCCAGACGAGAATCCGTCGAAGACCAGGTCTGCTCCGCTATGACCTGCACATGCGCCTCTCACTCGGAAACGCTCAACAGGTTCCCGTCATTGGGCCTTCAGCCGACGGATCTCTCCCACCGCGCGAGCAACCGCGAGTCTTTGACTGAACAGGATCGAGTTTGGCACTATCCCGGAGACCCGGACTGTTCAGTGGCATGCGATGAAGATCGAAGGATGTAGTCGTGTCGAGTTAGTATTCGAATGGCATGAAAGTCGAGACAGCTATGGCAGCCTCTCGCCGAGGTTTGCAAGACGTCGGCTCATCCTGGGAAGTTCTATGGAGAACCACGGAAATGCAAGACACTGGGCAGTGGCTGACAGCAAGTGGTGCTCAATGGCCTTTTGGCCTATTAGAGTTAGATTCGTTCGGATGCTGTGATGCGTGACGCTGTCGCCGAGATGTTGAATTACAGTCAAGAGCCCGTCTGATCTGTGTAGCTCATACATAATCGTTCTTTTCATGAAACATACAATGCTTCTTCAATTGCAGTACAACCATCAAGCAGAACATCCACTCAAACAGGGTATAAGCGCTACAGAACTCCCCTCTCCCTACTAATTGAAGTACCCAGCCTTCTCATTCCGCTGGTGCTGATGCTGATGCTGCTGCGGAGGATACCCACTTCCCCCAGCTTCATACATCGGCGGCGCATCGCCCACCGGCCCGGCATCCTGTGCCTTCACCTGCGCATATTCAGGCGAGGGAGATCGTTCATCCATGTCTGGCATCTGTTGCAGTCGATGAGGCTGCGGCGCCAACGGTGGCGGCGGTGATCGCGTGTTTGAAGGGTACTCATTGATCGGGTATGCGGATGTGGGTTCTTCGTATGCTGCATAGGCGTCTTGCGTGTTTGCGTGGTATGTCGACTGGTGAGCTTGTTCGTGCGAGGTCGTAGGGGGCCGGAGGATGGTCGTATTTGTTGCGTAGGGGTTCTGCACGGGGTATCCTTGTTGAGGTTGAGCGTAGCTCTGCTGCGCGTATTGCGCGTTGTCGTATCCCGGATCTATACCAGTCCATCAGTGCCTGGAAACCCAAGAGAGGAAGCATACTTACACTGCTGCCCATGGGCATCATACCCACTTCCCCTCTGCTGCTCATACTGGCTACCCCTCGCCGACTGCTGCTCATACCCGCTCCCCTGCCTCGCCCCTTGCCCGCCATACCCGGCCGGAGCTGCGCCGGCCGGAAGAGGCCCACTCATCCCCTCATGCCTCCCACTTCCGACACCCACAAAGCTCCCCGCATACGTCGACGCCGGGGTCATTCTTCCACCGTTCCCGACGACGGGCGGAAGGCCAGGAACGAGATTTGCTGGGCTGTAATTCGCGTTCGGCTGAGCGGGTTGCGTGGGGTATTGGTGGGCAGATTGAGCAAGGTATTCTGTTCCCTGCCGGGCGTACGGATCGGTACAATTCACCGGGTCGGAGGCAGGGTATGGTTGTGCGTACGCCGAGGAGCTTGGGACGTACCCCCGATCCGTAGGCGTAACTTGACGCGGCGGCTGAGGTTGCGGGGGGTACCGCTGTCCGTATCCGTATCCGACGCCATCGACGGGCTGTTGCTGTTGAGAAGCGCCGTGGTATGGGATCGTTCCGTTTTGGTGGTGGTCGTCCGAGTCTTCGTCGTATTTGTCTGTTGCAGTGAGGGGGACGGACACTTCCTCTTCCTTGACGGGCAGCACGGGTGGACCTTGTCGTTTGCCCTGTGAGATGGTGTCGTGCCGGAACTCGCTCCGCGCATCCTGGTCCTGCTTCATCGCCTCGTAATTCCTCTCGTCCCTGTTCCTCCTCTGCCCACGCTTGTTCCCCGCAGCACAGCACCTTCCTAAACCAAACACACACCCCGCAACGGCCGTCGTCACCCACGCCGCCAGCGTCAACCACAGGCAGACGCCGATAGAGGCTGAGGCGCCGGAGACCGAGTTGATTCGGGCGCGGGCGATGTAGAATAGGATGGCGTCGATGATGAATGCGAGCAGGGTAAGTGCCGATGTGAGCCATGTGCAAAGAGCCGGGAAACAGAGGAGGGAGAAGCCCGGGATGAGGTCAAGGAGGGAGAGGATGAGGCCGGCGACGCCGGTTCCGAGTGCTGCATGGAGTTAGCGAATGGACGTTGGAGGGATTGAGGGGGACTCACCACAGACGTGCAGGACCAGTACGTATGTCAGGTACTTTGTGATCACCGTCGGGATATCGAACAGCGGATTACTCAATCCGAATATCACGTCCGGATCAAACGAGTACCCCACCGTCGGCCCTACACATCCACTCGCATCGGCCGTTCCGTTGGTAACCGCATTCCCCCCCGTGGTACAGTACCCGAGTGTCCCGAACGTCGCCGAGAACCCGGAATAATCGGCCTTGAGAAAGTAGAGGGACTTGAGGAGCGGGGTGTTGAAGGAGACGAGGGCGAGGAAGACGAGGGGGATGATGGAGACGAGGATGGCGGGAATCGTTTCCTTCATGGTGCAAACTGCGCGAACAGACGCGTCGCTGGTGTCTTTGCTTGGAAGAAAGTCGTAGGGTGAAGGATAAGGTGTACGCGGTGATATACCCCTCGCTCACGTTTCACCTAGAGGAGAACCCAAAGGAGGCAAAGGATCGTCCAGTGTTTCAGCAAGGCGGTAAAGGAGGTCAACGACCACAGCCATCTACGTGTTGCACGTGACTAAAAACGCGGGGACTCCGCAGTCGCGTTGGACACAGCCTCGCGTTTTGATTCCGTCGGAAAGCTATCTCCATCGGATGGGCGGGAAATCAGACATAGTGGATATAGCACCGATAGGACAAGGCGGGCGTCGTTGTAAAATAAGTTCATAGTGTCCATATAGGTATTATAACCTGACTAGATTTCTACACCTCATTCTTCGGAACTCCCCCAAATTTCCTCATCGTCTTCGTTGTCCCCCGTGCCGCTCCTCGGTCGCCCTTGACCAGAACTCGACACTCTGTCTCCTACTCATCGGGCTGCTGAGCGACGAACCAGTACGCGAACTGGTAGGTGTACTTGACGGAAACAGGCTGTAAGTCGATCCTTTCCTCTCCGGTGGTGTCCGGGTTCTCGAAAGAAGAGGAGAGCCTGACGGCGACCGGATACTCAAGCTCGACTGACGCGGCGTGAGAGTATGGTTTCTTTGCTTGACAAAGAATTCAAGTTCTTCTGAGCTAAGGGTTGGCTCCTCGCCTATGACGGAGAAGGGTAATATGGATTGAGCTGCGAAGTCCGGAAAGGCTCGGTAGATACACGATCGAAGGCATGAGGATAAGGCGACTGCGACTGAGGCGGAGAGTTCGTGCAGATTGAACCTACTCCAGAATCGGTCGCCTTGTGTTTCGCTGTCGGATTAGCCCCATTAAGCTTCTGGAAACTCCTTTCCGTCAACCCCTGAAGAGTCCCGGAGTCAGCTCCGAAGGATAAGACTCTTCGGAGCCGCGTCGTCAACTGCTCCGTGGCGGAAGCGACAGTCTTCCCGAATGGGCGCCCGAAGCTCGGGGGTGAGACGAGAAAACGGCGCTGACTGATGTCGGTCGGATGTTGAGTGCAAGTATCGGATGGAGAGGCGGGAGACCTCGGCGTGATCGGCGTGAGTGTAGTCGTCTGGTCGGTCAAAGACAGACCAGATAACACGGAGTTCAATCTAGACATCCGGGGGGTTCCACAATCTTTTATTGAGTCAGCCCTCGCGGATCTCGGCCAGATGGATCTAGGACTGCTGGGAAGGCTAGCGGTTTTCACTGTCGAGAAGGATGCGACGCTGACTTCCCGCTCCAACATATCGCGTACCTCTTTCGTCAAATCCCATAGAGCATTCACTTCGGCCGAGAGCTGCGTCAACCAGACATCGGCTTCAGAAGAGGGACGAAGTAGTATGTGCAGGTCGTGGTGTTCCCAAAAGTGCTTGAATCCGCCAGGACTTACAATCGCATGCCAGATCTCTCGCAAATCGGTGTATAGAAGCCGTTTCCTGGCATCGTCAACGCTGGCCCATAGTACGAGACCGCTGCTGCAAGCCTTCACGTTGGTGCCCTTGTGTTCGACAAGATCTTGCGTTCCCAGTGGTGTGTGCTCTTGGTAAGATAAACGTGGCGCAATATATTAGTAAACAATCCGCCTATGGCTACAACACGATCCAAGCCGTGAGACGGCACTGCCAATGACGCGCCTCCTTTGTTTCGCGATTGACATTTGGATCACAGCTATGGCGGCTGTGCACATATACACCATCGAGTTTACGGTATCCCGATGCGGAAACCTTGTTGTCTGCGAGAACAGACCCGCGTCCTCCTGCAAAGGTATTGTAGGGGTATCTGAAGCGAAACAACGCGTTCGGTGTCGCAACGCCGACAGATACGTGTAGTCCGTCGCGCCTTGGATCGATGCAAGGCCTATGGGTTACAATACGAACTCCAAAACTTTAGTATAATCCCATACATTGGCGCTAGGCTTTAGATGTACTGGCTAACCAGCTGAAGTCGCTTACAACACCTTTCCTGAGATGAACATATATCTCTTGTACGAAAGCTGGCAACATGACGCTTTCGCAGCTCCATTGGATATAATTTAGCTGGACATCCTGCCGTCCGTACCCTGCTCTTGCGCCTCTTTGTTTCGGTCCTATACATCGGATCTTCGAGAGGCAACCTTTCCTCCTGAATAGTACAAGTTCACCTGTACCCATCTCGAAGCGCAAGGCGGAGATATCAGCTACTGCTGGAAGATATTGCCATCGGCTTCTGAAAATCCGGGGCTGTTTCTCCACTTGTAACGGAAGCTGGAACGGAAGCCGGGGAGGTTTGTCGCTCGGGCCAATCTAGAGATCGCTGCGCCGATCCATCTTCCACCCTAAGATCTTGTGGGAAGACTCGGTGCAGCAGATATGGGGTCATCGGTTGCTCGGATTGGAACGAGTGACCAGTCACAGATAGATGGGAGGCTCCCGGAGGGAGGATTCGTAGACTGGGCGGTCCAGTGTCGTGCCCTGTCGTCATAGCAGTGGGAGGGAATGTTTCCGCTCTTGCTATCGGTCGGGCTGTAGCCAAATGAGGGTTCGTCGAAGCGATGAGAATCGGCCTCGAGATGCAGTCAGGAAGCTGTGTAAGTGACCGATTGTCGAACGCGGACTTCCACCAAGACCCTTTACGTGATGAGCTGATAGATATACCTGCAGATGAAGAAGGATCAGGCGTCCTGGGCAACGTGATAGCCGAAGGGGAAGGGGACTTTGGAAACCGAAGCTTTTCCCCAAGCTCTGCAAACGAGAATGCGCGCTGTAATGGTGACTTCGCGGACGCAGTCTGGCTCTTACATTCAGGCGACGTATCGGAGAATGGCAGATCAGAATTGACTTCTTTCTTCACCTCCACGTACGCCGTTTCCACCACCCTCCACAGAGCGAGAACCTCTTCCCAGAAATGCTCCAACTGTATTCCGCTCTCGGTAATGCTGCTCTCCGAAACGAGCTGTTGTTGTGCAAGGCTGAATTCTTTCCAAAAGGGCTTGGACTTTCCGTATATGTCGTCGCAAGTGTTAGTCAGTTCCTCCTGCAATTTGCTCTGTATCGCTGTGCCGTAAGACTGCTCAGGAATCAAGGAACTCAGCGCCCTCAGCCTGAGCCCGGCCGCTAAAACATTCGCGTTCCGCGCCAACGCTTTGACTTCCGCGTTCAGGCGAACATTCCGTTGCACATCTGAATCCCCTTCCAGCTGTTCGAGAAGTGCAAGAACTGTCTTGCCGCGCTCGAGCAGGACGCAGCGAAGGGTTTCTTTTCTTATATCGTCAGCGGCATCCGAGCTAAGCGAGCCTGATGAAACGATCGGCGGCATGCTGTGCGATAAGGGCTTGAAGAGGGAGTCGATATGCGATGGAAATGTCGTTTGTATGTAAATCTATCGGTTGTGACTCAAGTCGAGATCGTCAATAGGTCTGGGCAATGCAAGGTGAATGACTAAAGTAAGGAGGAATAAAGTGTCTTTTCCTCGCAGAAACTCACTGTGTAGATATGATAATAATGCTCAGGGCTCATCATGCAGAGTCAAGACAAATACATCCATCTCCTTTGTAAGGGATAGACATTTGCGGCTCCGACGTAAAACCGAGGTTTCATCATTATCTGACACAGCGCAAAGGGAGCGTTCCGTAGTGATAAAGGACCGAAAAGCCTTTCACCGTTCACTGAACAGCGATATTCGCTAGAAGACGCTACAGAAATCATCGGGACTAGGACATGGCATACAATCGCTTAGGCCTGGAAATGGGACTGGTGAGCCGCGTAAAATTGCGTCGAAGCGGAGACTCATCCGTCGTTGAACACATGCTTGATAACATCTATATATCGCACGAGACATACTGCAATGCGAGGTTCTTGTCCTTTCTTTAGATCTAATCTTCTTGCTTCAACGGTCAACCGTATTTCAAAACGCGGCTGATTCTTTAGTAGAGCTGTGGAATCGAGTCAGAGCCTCTCTTGTAGTATAGAAAGTCCCATCGCCTTGATAGCGCATCAAAATTTGGAACGGCCTACTGTCTCTGTGCACAAAGCGGTTACGTCAAAGGATCACCTGTTGATAACTGTGTGCGCTTGGTACAGTCGCCGCTGGACGCTTCACCGCTAGCCGGCCTACAATACTCGCAGCTCCCATCGACAGCGACACTAGGCTCGGAGCTCCAGATCAAAGACAGTGTAGTGGGAGAAATACACGAGCTTCTGGAATTGAACGCTTCCATCGTTATTTGAGATGAGTTTCGTGAGCCGAGACTTCCCATAAGGCTTCGCGAGACTGATAGCCTATGCTCTTTGAGTAGTAGGCTGACCTGAGAGTGCTTGCGACTATGCGTATCGAATGGTGAAGAGGGTGAAGAGGTTGGCTCGGACGAAGGGTCTCGAAAGTCATAAAATGATAACAATGACAATGTGGAAGGCGCCTTTCCATAATTTGGGCCGACGTTCTCATCCGGTGTACCGGAGGAAGAAGAGTACGGCGACGCGCGCAGACTTGGGGAATCAGTAGCAGAGTCCAGGAATCGAGGTTTGGATAGCGGTGGTTTTGTTCTCAAAGCCTCGATGTGATCTGCCGTTTCATGCGAAGCTTTCAGGACCGAGCGTGCTCTTTTCAGCTTGAGCTGGGAGACTTCTTCAGCGGTTACGAGTAGTGCCTTTAATGCCACCAAAATCACTCCCGCTGCCTTCTCCTCGCTTTCTGACAAGTCGTCGACGAGCAGTTTCAATTTTGCGAGGAGCGCTTGCACGAAAAGAGCGAACTTCAGGCCATTCTGCTGCAGATGATCTTCGCAGAAATAATGTGTCCAGTCCACATCCACCAAGTGCTCGAGATCGTTCGAAATCAACTGCATTGGTCCTCGAAGATCTTGAAGATCCTTCTCGGAAGCATCATGGCTCACGATTTCCTGAATAATGCCGAGCTGATCCAACAGCTCTTTCTCTCGGCGCGTTGCCAAGCTGTTCCCAGCCTCATCGGCGACACCAGTAACGATGGAGAAGCTGGTTGTATTAGTCGTAGTCATGAATGTGACGGTGCGCGGAATGCGTGGTCGCAGATGATTGAGCTCATACTGAGTCGTGCGATTTTTACATTGATGGTAGAAGGTCTTTAAATAGGTGGATGCATCACCTACCGAGCCCAATCGCCTATCACGACCTTGCGCTTCCTTTGTCGGCCACTCATTCTAATTCGAGTCGCCTCGACTCTGATTATCCGCTCGACAAAAGCAGACCGTCGACACGGAATGCACCTGCATCGCCGTCAGCTAAGCTCTTCTCGACATTCTTCAGGCACATTCAACAGCAGATCCGCCCGCCCAACGACACAGCCCCATTGCAAGTGTGAGGACTCTGCTCTCAATTCACCTCTGAGCAAACGATGCCTTCGTGGCAGTGTCTCACAAGGCGATGCTTGGTCTGTACCCCTGATCGTCCATGAGTCGTCATGTTCCATACTGGCGATCAGGGGTAATGTCGGAGAGGCCTTCCCCATACTCCAACTCCGACACAAGCAAATCGGCCGAGTCTGGCTTGTGATATGTTCGGGCCCGCAAGTAGATCATAAAGGAAGCGGTGAGCGATAGAGCTTCGGTGGGCTGCGGAGGTTGAAGCTTCCTCCTCGAATCTTCGTTCGCCAGATGTAATCGAATCGATAATGTGCATGCGCAACGAAAGCGAACACTGCCGCCAAGGCCCAATCACGTCTATCTCTGCTCCGCGACCATAGCCTCTGCAAGTAGCGAAACATAAAGTGAGTCAATGATAGCACCCCAAAAGAACAGAATACATACTCTTCCTCTCCGCCTTTGGCTTGGACTCTCCTTCCCTCGTATGCCGCCGCCTGTTCTCCTCCTTTGCCTTGCGAGCATCCAACATCGTACGCTTGAGGTCTGCCGTTTTCTTGATGGCCGAGGGCACATGACGTTGACTGTATCACCGCGAAGCATGAGCGCAGAGGTTCAAGACTCCTGATGGAGACATACCGCTCGATCTTCCTGACCGTTGCCTCGCCGGCCCACTTCTCCCGTAGTTTCTTCCTGTACTCCATCTGCTGCCGTTCCCGCGTATCCATCGGCCCAAGCTTGGCGGAAGCATTGTTCTTCCATATACGGATGTTACCGTCGTCCGAGGCGGAGAGGACAAAATCCGAGGTGGGCGTATATACGGTGTCGAATACTCTGCGACGATGCTGTTAGCGTATGACAGGCCATAGAAAGGATCGCGACTTACCTCTGCATTCGCTTGGTGTGGTACACATCCCTCGACCGACCTTCATCCCGATTCCAAAGTCGCACAGTCCGATCATACGAACCCGACACAAACTCTTCACCCGTCGGACCTAGATCAGGAGGATCAGCTCCCACTCCCGCTTACCCGAGATGCAAGACTCACTCCAATCACACGACATGACACCCGCCACGTGACCCTTGTACACCTGCGTCGGGGTCTCGAGCTTCCGGATGTCAAATGTGTACAGGTTGTGGTCTTCCGAGGCGAGGAGCATGACCGTCGGTAGTGTCGGCGACCATGAGAGCGAGTTGGAGCGCATCTGTGACGCGGCCCGACCCCCGTCAGTGCTCGAAAAGAAGATCCCGCTCGCGGTACTCACAGCCATGACGATTCTCCGCTCTGCCTTTCCTGTCCGGATGTCATACAGACACATTGTCCTATCGTTTCCTATACTCGCCAGGACGCTAGTTTCTGACTGGTTGAACTTTACTTTGGCGACGGTTTCGAGCGACGAGCCGAATTGCAGATTGGAAAGGGCGGTGGATCTGCGGAGGGATCGTTAAGACTGGTACTTGTGTCACAGCAAAGAGGGACCTACCTCGTGTGATCCCAAATTTGAACAGTGTTGGAAGCGGTCGCGAACACGGTATCTGTGCGATGATGATCGATCCCGCTGAATGGAGCGTTAGTGAAAACACGGCTTGGCTCAGGGACGACAACTCACTTGAAACCGTGTTTCCCCTGATACACCATCATCGGCTGCGCAAAGCGGCGTCAGCTACGCCCTGCTCCCAAAAGGCCGTACTCACCTCGATATTCTCCGCCGCCTTCTGCCTCGCCTCGTCATCCATCATCAACCCGCCCCCCTCCGCCTCCAAAAACCCGCCCTCGTCCCCCTCATCGAGATCGAGATCCAACCTGGCCTGATCCTCATCCAACATCCCGTCCAACCTCCCCTTGCCGCCCGCCTCGGCAAACGCATTCCGCCCAAACGGATCGAGCTCCTCGCCTTCCTCCATATCGATCGCCGTCCGACTCAGGTGGCCCGTCAGCGGGCGAGAGACGGGCCACAGTTTGATGGTCATGTCAAGGGAGCCGCAGGACAGGAGCTGTCGGTGCATGTCGGATTTGTGGGAGGTGAATGTGAGGCCGGAGACCATGCCTTTGTGGGCTTGCGGTAGTTTTAGGATCGGACGTCGGAGGGACATGGAGTGGATGATCACCTCTAACAACCAGTCATATCAGCATACCAGCCCCTCGGTCTTCCAGAATTACCCACCTCCATCACCACCGCCGCCAGCGACGATCCCAATCCTCCTCGCATCCTTGGCCAACGAATAAACCCCATCCTGATGTCCCTCCAACGCGCCCACAAACGGCTTGGCAAACATCCTGTCCATCTTGGACGCCGTCACTGCCCGCGTGTACTCTCGTGCGCGTGCGAACGGATGCAGTGATGGGTCCAGGTTGCGTTGGATTGGGTGCGGGGCGGTCGAGGAGGACGGGAGGTGGTCGTCGAGTGACCGGGAGATGACTTTGACCTTCATGGTGTGGGGCGAAGCGGTGCTCTTGATGGTTCCACGGTGTATGCCTTGTTTCTGCCGGTTTGAGGAGTCCGGATGGTGTGTTGATGACCTACTTGCAGCGAATAACTGTATGGAAACCGCGCCAACCTGTTCACGAGCAGTCTCGCCTGCTGAACTTTTGATCGCCCTTCAGTTCGGCGGCCGAAGACTGTTTCGGAAGCAAATAGCAGAAGTGGCCTTTATTCATTCATTCGCCACGGTGAAGATTGGGCCCATATTTCTGCATAGAGGACACAGAGACACTGTTGTCAGGCGGTGTTGAGTCCTACTAATCACTTGGACAGAGAACCTGCTGCAGAGAGGACGAGGTAGATTTCTGTAGAGGGACCTGCACTGGCAGACCTATTGTCGAGAAATCTAGGCAGACGCGCTATCGCCAATTCTATGCGTTCTACGGTGTGTCATGCGTTGCGATTGCTTGACTTTGTTCAATGGGTATCGTCGAGGAGCCCAGTGCCGTGGCGTAGCACAGGTTACAGGTACAATCCAGGACGAGTGAGCAATCCACAAGCTACTGTCGGTCTCATAATGAAACGCCATCAGACGACATAGCATGCAAGAAAGCGCGAGGGTTTGTTATTGAAGTCAAACAAGCGCAGACGCGGGTGACACATTCCATTCGACTTGTTGAGCCTGGAATAGATTAATTGATCCGGGTCACCTTCGATACCGACTTATCCTTCCTCCCTCGCCATCGACACCGCTCACACCATGGACTCATCTCAGGATATCGCCTCGCCACTCTTGGCCGGCCTCAGATCGCTCAACAAGACCGCCGCCACGGTCGAACACTACTTTCACAGGCTTCCCGGTTCGCCCATCTTGGTGCGGTATATCAGGAGCTCATATCAGGTGCGCCTTTCTCGCTTGTGCAAAAGCGTAAATAGATAGGCTGATCCTGCTACGCAGAACGATCCTTGGCGGTCATTGCTGGAATTGTCGTTGATCATCTACGTAGTATGGACGTTTGCAAAGCCTCGAACGCGGGGCGAAGGACAGACAAAGTACTGGGTCAACATGTCGGAAAAGGTATGCTATCCCTCCCTCCCATCTTCTGCCCCCCCCCCCCTCTTATGACATTGCCCATACCAGGACATCGACTCCCTCGTCGAAGAATTCGAGCCGGCACCCCTTGTAGACGCACCCGCCAGTAAAACCGAAGCCGCGATCCTCCCCTCCGTCCCGACGATCGTCGGCCCGGCCTCACACAAGCCCAAGATCGCGGCGACGGGTAAAATCGCGTTGAACCTCGCCAGTCCGAATTGGTCGGGTTTCTTGGATAATGAAAAGTTGAAGGAGGTGGCGATCAAGACGTTGAGGGAGTATGGAACGTCGCCGTGTGGGCCGCCCGGTTTCTACGGGACGTTAGGTGAGCTCGTCTTTTCTGTGCGCGGAAAGCGGAGCGAACGGCTGACCGGGGCCTTCGCAAGACGTCCACACCCAGCTCGAGAACGACCTCGCCCACTTTGTCGGCCAAGAATCCGCGATCATCTACGCCCAGTCCTTCTCCACCGTCTCTTCCGTCATCCCGGCCTTTTCCAAACGAGGAGACATTGTCGTCGTCGACAAGGCCGTTAATTTCGGGATTCAAAAGGGCGTCCAGATCTCGCGGTCGACGGTAAAGTGGTTTGAACCGAATGATATGGAGGATCTGGAGAGGGTGTTGAAGGGTGTCGAGAGGGATGCAAAGCGGAAGGGCGGGCCGTTGAAGAGGAGGTTTATCATTACCGAGGGGATCTTTGAGAATACGGGCGAGCTCGTGAATCTGCCGAGGATAGTGAGTCGTGCGGGGCGGGGGCACGGGCCTATGCTGACGCTATTCCTCAAGATCGAGCTGAAGAAGAAGTACAAGTTCCGTCTGCTGCTGGACGAGTCATATTCCATCGGCATGTTGGGCAGGACGGGCCGAGGCGTAACGGAATACTACAACATTCCAGTGAGGTTACTCTGTTTGGCGGTATCACTATATACTGATCTTTTTCCAGGGCAACGAAGTAGACATCACCGTCGGATCGATGGCAACGGGGCTGAATAGCGGAGGGGGTTTCTGTGCAGGATCAACACACGTCGTGAAACATCAGGTAGGTCCTGCTCATTCATCGCAGTCATGTGCTAAATCTCCCTCGGTAGCGTATCAACGGATCAGCATTCGTCTACTCGGCTGCCCTCCCAGGCGCACTAGCCACCTGCGGCTCGGAAGCTATTCGAATGCTGTCCAATTCCCCCCAGATACGCACAGCACTCACCGAAAACGTAAAGATCCTCCGTACGACACTAGCCAAACTCGAAGATGTTTCAATATACATCCCCTCGGATCCGGTATCTGCCCTCGTACATGTCTACATGAAGAACCCGCCAGAGGACCTCGAGCTCGAAGAAAAGCTGCTGCAAGATGTCGTCGATGAAGCGCTCAGCCAGGGCGTCTTGATCACGCGTGCAGCAAGACTTCGAGGACAGGAGAACGAGATGACGCCGACGTTGAAGATTATGGTTTCCGCTGCTTTTACGAAAAAAGAGATGGAAAAGGCTTCGTCGGTGATAAAGTCGGCAATCACAAAGCACTTTGGTAGTACGTCTCGAGGTGGTATATATGGACGGGCGTTGAAGCTGATGCGATAACTGTATCTTTCGTGTGAATTGTAGAGAAGCGCTAGTACAGCGATTCAAGGACTTTACTTGTATTGGGGCATATGCAAATTGCATCGAGTGCGCCACAACAACTTCTTCGGCGGTATTTGAACGAGTCAGCCCCGAAGATGATCCACGGTTGCGCGCAATCGCATTCACGCCGGCGTCATGGAACACCTGCGATGGAGCTGTCTGGTGCGCGGCAGAAACATCCCAGGGCCAGGCGGAGCCTGCACAGGCACTTCAGACATAAATTCGGAACTCATGGTATTGTGACGACTGACAACGACTAGCAAATACAACCGAGTCTTCATCTAGACATTCGCATGAGGGTGGAATCTTCTTCAACTATTCCTGCAGGTGTACCATAGATATCGTCGAGTGACGCGCAGCAAGAACTGGCAGGTGTTTCCATCTCAACCGTGCCATCCGTAAGCCTCTGCGACAGTGTACTTCCCGGTGGAATGGTTGGACTGGAGTCTATCGCCGCGAACCGACTGGCGTACGATCCATCCTCCAACGCCATGCGACAAGAGTACGAATCGCAAAACCATCTCACTCGATCGCCCTCAAACAGGACCCAGAGCCGATCTCCGTCCGCTCGAAGGCTGCCGGGACTTTTCATCTTCCACCTGCATATAAAGCAGCTGATCTGCTTGGGATCGATGACTCTGCTCTTGCCACCGTCTGCCGGCATGAGAGTGCGCTGCGTCGCTTTGATCACAATGCATATCTGCTCCCAGCTGAGTTGATCTAGATCGGGACTCCAATTTTTGAATGCGAAGGCAATCGCGCGTCGTATGTCTTCGGATAACCTGGCAAACGCGCAAGTTGCGTTGGAGGCGCAGATCAAGAGACAGTAGTTCCTTGTCCCAGGCAATCTCAATTTGGCTTTCGTGCCGCAACCCTTGAAGAGGATCTGGGTTAAGGTCTTGATATCGTAAGCAGCGTTCCCGCAAAGGGTGCAGACTGGGTCAAGAAGGTTTATGTCAACATTTCGAGGCCAAGCCAGATGAGCCATATTCATCCTCTGATTGGGTTGTGAGGTGAGGAACGACTGGGTACGTAGTGCCCGAGAGGCTTGCGCTACGCAGAGGTAATACGATATATAAGCTATAGCACTGCCATGCGCGCACTGCCTTCTATCGCTTCTGCTCCCACCACATGGTTCGAAAAGCGCCATCCTTGGATAAAGGATCGCGACGAGTCGGTCGACAGCAGATACTGTGTTGTTGAGAAGGACGCTCGACGCACACGATGAGGGTTCGAAATCAAAGGAGACACATGTGTAAGGAAGACGAACATTCAGGGTGAAGAAGTGACGGTAAGGACTTCGACTGTGGTCGGTAATCGCTCAGCGATTAGCTTATCACCAAGCGCATCTACACTCTTTCTCAGGGCGCTTTACAGGGGAAGGAGAAGGTGCTAATGCGATCACATCACGTTCACTCTGCGTAGTAGGGTTGCGCCAGCAGAAAAATCAGCGGGCTGGATTGGAACAGGTGTGGACCTGAGGCTGAATGTTTGTTCGACGTTGCAGACTTGACAAAGGATCACCGGCCATTTAAAGGCCGTAGGTTCTGCCGCTACGGCGCCAAGTGCTCCTGTCGCGTATTTCAAGAGTGCGTGCAATCTGAAACGATCTACGGAGAGGTCAATACAACGGCTGTCCGGTAGAGATTGGGACGAGATCCTATGTAACCAGATATGAGCTGAACCGGGGCAGAGGCGTCTTCTGCAGATGATCTTCCACGATATCTATGTCTCTATGATAGTCTGTGGAGCTCCTGGGGGTCTCTTACGCTGCTAGATGCTTCTGAGGAGCTTCCGGGGGCATGTATCAGCGACAGAAGCGCCACAGCTACCAGCGGTGAAAATCGTGCCGGCGGAATATCCCGTGAGTTCCGATAGCATGGTCTCTTTAGGAATTGTAAGGGAGGATTTGGTCAGGATACTGGCGTGTTGTCCGTCTTCGATGGCTCGCGCGCAAGGAAAAGAGTTGCAGAACCATTTGACTTTGTCCCCTTCGAAGAGTACCCAAATCTTCTCGTCCTTCTGGGTGCGAAGTTCGGGAGCAGGCTTCATCTCCCATCCGCAAACGGAACAGCATAGCTCTTCCAGGTCGATGACCTTGGTAGCTCCCCCCTCGGCTTCCGATAGCAACCGGTGCGTCGCTTTGATCACTAATTCTATCTGCTCTCCGGCGTAGCGATTAGATTGGGGATTGTATCGACCGAGAGTGTCATGGAGCTTCTCGCATGTACCCTCAGGCAAGTGGTCGGCTTTGCAGTCTGAATCAGTCGCGCATACGAAGAGGCAGATATCGAGACGAGATTCTGGCGTCGTATGCCTCCAATACCTTCTGGCATTTTTCGGATCATACGCAAAGACGATCCGGGTGAGCAGATCCTTTTCGCGGACAATCGAGCACAACGTGCAGTGAAGTTCAGAATGGGCCTCCCATTGTTTCAAATTAGGTAAATTGCGACTCAGGCCTGGCATATTTTATAATCAGGGTGTTGTCGGAAATTTGGGCGAGCTGTGGAATGAATGAATGGTGCGATGGTTGTGCACGAAAAAGACGTGCTCAAGAAGGATATATAGGCTTGTATACCCGATGCCCTTGCCACATTCGCCCTCTACGTTCAGCGTGTTCCGTTCTTCCAAAGGAGCAGGCTGAGCGAGCGGTAGAAAGGAGTGCGCAAGAGGTCTAGAAGAATCTGAACCATTCACAACGTGGTGAAGTCGTGCCGAGAAGTCAGTTGCATCTGGCTGCTGCCAGTGCATCCGACAGATGGCGGCTACGGGGCATATTATTCAGGTCGCACTTCAGGTTTCACCTGGAGACATCGAGTCACAGGGGTCGCCCGAAAATCACGAATACAGCGTGTTCGAGCTTTGACGCAACAGGACTCCGAAGCCCAGGCAGTGGCTTAGGGATGTTAGTTGGATTGACAAGATACAATGGTAGCTATGTACTGGCTACTACATTGCTGGTACTAGACGCGAAAAGCTGTATCGAGATGGGTGCGCCCGAAATCGTACCGCTTCGATTCCGCTCGTAAGTACTGTATCCTGTCCATGACGAAACCAATAGAGCTTCAAGAATACCTCGCACCGCCCAGGCATCCTAACGCTGCAAACACCGCTCCATCCCTCTATAATGTCCGTCCAGAACACCACCTCCCCGGCTGCTATCCCTTCGCCCCCTGCTGCGATCGCACCGGTCCCGTCCGAGGACATTGTCGCCCGAAAAGTGAGTAGCTCAAAGTCGCGTGAAGCCGACCTCAAACTGATTGGCAACTATTCGGTCGTGGCTTCCTCAGTTCGACACATGTGTCAGTATCCCTCCTGATCGTCAAGACGGATATCAACTGCGCCGCTGAACTGACACCACCCCGCTGACATAGGTCGCTGACTTCATCGTCAACACCGGTATCGGATTCTCCGTCGGTGTCGTTTCTTCCGTTCTGCTGTTCAGGCGTAAGTCCGATCGTGAATCCAGACATAAGACACGACTGACCTTGGCACCTTGTTCGCCTTTGCCTCCGATATCCCCATTCTGAATCTGCTATCATCATCCTGGACCTGAACGTTCGATAATGTCGTCCGCGCAACATCTCACGCTTATGGAAAATTACATCGAATCGACATTTGACGGATTGAGTACAACAGGACGTGGATGGCCTGTGGCTCTTTCCACTGGGTGAGTGGCATGCTTTAGTCTACATCGATCTTATGCCTGTTCAAGCTCAAGCTTACGCAAATCTGTCCCTACAGTTTCGGTGCAGGTGTCGCATACCAGAACGTCAGTACCCCTCACGTTACCCAAAACCACACCTGTCCTGACGTTGCCCATCTTCATTCAATACAGTGCAACATCTCCTTCAACCCTTACGCGCTTCCCGGCACCAAGGTCCTCCCTTCTACGTCTACGCCCGCTTCGGCTCGACAGGTGTAAAACACGGTGTGAAGTTACATTAGGATGGATGACATATGCATGTTGGAAACTTTGGAAACGTTTCGGGGCACGCTTGGAGGGTTAGTGGGGAGATGTGGACCAGCCTCTTCCTGGATAACCCTGAGGGTGTGATCTACATCGCTGAGGGGCCGGTCGTCTGATACTTGAATGGGAGTACGAGCAACCGTTCACAACGGACAAGTTCGGGGAAGGCTGCTGAGATACCTTAGTCGATATGGTTCAGAGGTCGACGAAGCCATTCCTGCGTCTCCCCGGGCAAGGAGTTTGACTGTAGATGCATCCTTTGAAACCTCGAAGCTGACGCAGAATAGCTTGAATGTCAATCCATTATAAACAACTTGTCAAACCACGCTACAATCCTTCATACCACTGAACCGCCCTGCAATCCCTCCATACCGCTACACCTCCGGCCCATCCTGCCGTCTCCGCTTCTCATCCAGTCCGCCAACTCCTACCCCTCGTCCGAGGATACTGATCTTTTCCGCCTCCTCCGCCGGTAACGTCCGCGGGATCTTGCGCTGTTCTTCTCCGAGGAACGCTGCGCAACAAAGCAAGACACCAGAGTCAGCATGTGCGCTCGGCGAAGGGGGGATGAGGAAGGGATGACTTACCACGTTTGTATAGGACGTAACTTGTCCCGACGAATAGTGGGAAAGAGAGGATGATGACCCGGAGACGTTGTGCTTCTGGCGTCAATGGCGGCATCTTGGGACGCTGAGGGTGGATAGCACTATCAGTCTATGAACGCAGAGCTTGGCTAGTTTGAGTGATTCTTCACACCTCTGAGCGATGTAGGAAAAAGACTGGAGGAGCTTCGAGGAAGTCTTCCGATCTCGGATTCCGATCGTTGCGAGGATGATGACGACAGCTAGCTCATCAACGTCTGAGCGGTGGGGAACAACTGCTGACAGCAAGAGACTGATCTCGCTACATGTTTCTCTCGGAATTAGGTCGAGAGGAGGCAGGGTTATGGACCAAGGTCCGCTCCTTGCTTATCATTCGAGTAACGGGCTACACGAGTACCAGATGGAGGCACCTTCCAACGCAAACCAAGATCATGTCCAGAAATCCAATAGCCATCCATTCGCAGAAGAGCTGCCTTCATTCCTTCTACAATTTCGAGTGGTAAAGATTGGTCGATCCCAGCCCGAATCACCGTCCCATCCCGGACCCTTTCCACCACTATCCAATCCGCCTCCTCGTTCCAATCCTGACCCATGTCTTCCTTCTCTTGAGATCCAGCTTGATGTGTCATGGCTAGGCTTGCGAAGCCGGGTTCATCGAGTGACTTGTTTGATCCGGGTGAAGCGTTGATGCGAGTTGTTTACTTGGATCGGGCCCTCATCTCTGAAAGGGGAGCAGACGGTAACATCAGCCAGATGCTCATTTGCCCGATGGAGCATCACGCACTTCTTCTCTTCCTTCGCAACTTCCTCATTCGCTTCTTGGCCCACTTAGCTCTCACTAGAAAAGTAAAGGCGGTTCGTCAGCACCCCGCACATATCAACTGTTCCCCAGCGTGACTTACTGTTGAGATCTTTAAACTTGAAAAGGTTAAAGACGTAACGTGATTCTTTTGAGCTGCCAAACAGGAAAGCAAATGACGGAACAGGAGATCGTTATGTGTGGTATGGCAGGTGGACAGCTGACGCCAGGCTGGCCGTTCCAGGGTTCCAGCCTGAACGGAAGCAGCGGTGACCGGCGATCGGGGGAGTCTTACGCGCCAAAGGCAAAGGCGGGAGGGAAGTGTAGCAAGTGTAGCGCAAAGGTAAGCCTGAATCAAATCACAGAGAGGGGACTTTGTTTTGTCATCCTGAAATGCCGCATCCCAGAACATCAACCAAAACCTTCAGCTCGGCATTTTATAGCCGCAAGGTATGGAATGCCGTTGGCACAAATGACAGGGGATAAGGTGCCGAATGCCAGTATGTGGTGACAGAAAAATCCTTTGCGAAACTCTGGGTCAAATATCCGTCATCTATAATATCGTGGAAGCGGGAATCACGCAAACTTGAAACAAATCCTTCTACGTGAATTGATACACAAGGCGCTGGCTCAAACCTAATGATATACGTCGATACATATGCGATACATCGACAGAATACAAGACACGACGAGTGATACCAGAATTGCGACTATGCAGCAGTCGTCTTGGCAACCTTCTTGCTCTTCGCTGCCGCCGGTACGGCCGATGCCGCTGCCACAGGTCTGGGTCTCGACTTTTCCTTTGGCATCTTTTTGGGCACAGCAGGGCCATCTGTTGATGCCTTGCCAGCGGCGGAGTCTGTGGAAGTCGACAGCTTGATACCCTTTGCTTTCAGCGCCGCACGCTTCGAGTCTATGACATGAGAGGTCAGCATGTGCTTGCGCACTTGGGCAAGTACGCGACACGAACCTCGAATCAACGCCTCGTCTTCCTCGTTGCTGAACTTGGCGACACCAGTCACTTCACCGTCGAGCGCGAGATCTCCATCGACTTCCATCTCCATATCAGCAGCGGGACGAGCAGACGCCTTTTGCGCCTTGGTCTTCTTCATGACCTTGAACTTGGCGACGAAGAAACCGTCCATGTTGTGTTTGTGAGGATAGAACCGTCGGGTCAGGTTGACGCTCGAGTGGAACTGCTTCCCGCCAAAGCTCTTGAAGCCCTCGACACCAAACTCCAGCCCGGTATCCACCAACTTAACATTCGGCCGCTTTCGCAGCGCATAGTCGACGACCGACTCGTTTTCGTCGACGGTGACGGAACACGTAGAGTAGACGACGTAGCCGCCCGTGGAGGAGGAAGCGTCGCACGAGTCGAGGGCGCAGAGGATGAGTTGTTTCTGCAGGTGGGCTAAAAGCTGGAAATCACGCTCGGACTGGTGTCGAGGTCAGCGGCGGTCGTGGAGGGGCCTTCGAGGGGACATACCTTGTTGACCTTGACACTCGGGTCTTTACTGATAACACCGGTACCACTGCACGGGGCGTCCAAGAGCACACGATCAAACCCGCCCATCACCTTCGGGAACTCTCTTCCGTCATAACTGCACACGACGACATTCTTGCATCCCATTCGGTGAATGTTGGCCGTCAAACTCTTTGTCCTGGCCTTGTTCAACTCGTTGGCAAAGACGACACCGGTATTCTGCAGCAGTGCCGAGATGTAGGTGGTCTTTCCGCCGGGAGCGGACGCCATGTCCAACACACGCTCGTTGGGTTGCGGGGCGAGCGCCATGACGGGCAGGAAGGACGATGCCGCTTGGAGCATGTACTGACCGGCCATGTATTCCGGTGTGGCACCGACGGGTACCGGAGACTCGAATACTTGCAGTCCGACCTTGCTCCATTTGCCGATAGGTTCCAGGTTGACACCTCGGTTGATCAGCGCCTGTGCCAAGTCCCGTCGTCGCGTGCGCAGGGTGTTGGTCCGGATCGTCACCGGCCGAGGAGTCTCGTTTGCCTCGAAGAAGGCAAGTGCTTCAGGCGGGGAGAAGAGCTGCATCAACTTGCCAACGAGGAAGGTATTGTACCCGAAATAATTGGCGATATCGTGCTGCAGTTGCGTCAGGTGGTCGGATCTTGAGAAACCGGCGAGTCCGCGGAACGGACCTTCCTCGTCCTTGGAGCCGAGGATCCCCGCGAGCCATCGCATCCGCTTGTCAAGGTCGGCGAAACTCGTCTTGCCGAGAATCTCTTGCTGTGCGTCTTCGTCATCGGCCGCACCGGAGATCACAGCGGGGAGACTGTACTCTTCATCATAGTCGCCGTCCATGTTGGTGATGATTCCATCGTCCTCTTCATCCGAACCTTCCTCTCCGGCCTTGCGATTCGGTCGAAGATGGGGTGGCGGCAGGTCCGCATCCTCTCCCGCCTCGCCATCCATATCGACATCCTCTTCGTCCGTATCAAACGCCGAATCCGCCTCGGGAACATCAAACTCGTCGTCGTCCTCTTCGTCCGAGCCAAAGTCGCCGAATCCCTCTTCCCCTTCGTCCGAGTCTGCGTCGCCCATGATGTCGAAATCCTCGTCGGCCGGGGCATCGTCGAGGTCAAAGTTGTGCAGCACTGCTGGCGCTTCTTCGTTGTCGTTGGCAAACTATGAGGCGATCAGTATGCGCGATCAAAGTCCGGCGAGTGTGCGTACGTACTGCAGATTCGTCATTGAGATCCGGCTCGTCGTCGTCTGAGAACGTTAGGTTCTTGCTGGGTTCCTCAAGCTGGGAGAAGTATCAGCTTGCGTACGGGCGGTTTCCCTAGCGATATCTACCTCGTAATCGATGTCACTGCGAAGCGGCAATCAGCCTTCATTCACAATCCCAAAAGCGAAGCTACTCACGTCTTCTTCCCCTTCTTTCCCTTGGCCTTCTTCTTCGGCACGGGCGCCTCCTCTTCCGACTCGGATAATGACCTACTCCAGCATGAGCTCCATCCAGCCCACAGCCCGTTCGGGACTCACCCAGGCTGCAGAATATCATCGTCCACTTCTTCATCCGTATCAAAGTTCTCCTCTGCCTTTCCCTTGCCCTTGATCGTTCGTCCCTTTCCATTCGTCGTGGCCACCTTTTTCTGCTTCTTCACAGCCTCCCTCGACTCCTCGTCGGCCTCGACGGCCTCGACCTTTCGTTTGGAACCGTTCACGGCCGCCTTGCCCTTTGCGGCGGCGGCGACGGCCTTCTTACTGCCCTTCCGGAGCGGCTTGTTCTTCGGGTCCTTGTAGAGGTCCGAACCGGGGATCGGCTGCGGCGGTGCCTGCTTGTTCTTTGCTTTGTGACCCATTGTGCTGCGGCGAGGTGTAGATGTAGAGCTCTCTCGACCAGGTGTTCAAGTGAAATGAACAAGCTGTAGATAATTCCAAGCTGATCGCTCGGATGCAAAAAGCTTTTCAACTTTTGGCCCTCGACTGCTTTTCTCGTGGCTGAATTTTGTGGTCACGTGGACAGTAAAGTTCAGGGAGGAGCTTCCATTAAGGTTGACATTAGTAGAGATAGCATCAGTTCCGTGGCTCATCAACCACATTCATTCACCTCATCCACCATGCCCAAGTCAAAGCGTTCCAAAGTCGGCAAGTATCCTTGTCTGACCCCCGCAATCCGCGCTGATCCCCCCCTTCCCTCCATCCAGTGTCCCTCACAAAGACGGCCAAAAAGACCCTCGACCACAAGAAACAGCTCGTCGAAGGGATCCGCAGCAGTATCGACGAATACGACTATGTCTGGCTCTTCAGTGTCGGAGATATGAGGAATGACGGGTTGCAGGATGTACGAAAGGCGTGGAAGGGTACCGGGAGGTTGATCTATGGCAAGAACAAGGTGGTCGCCAAGGCGTTGGGCGAGTCGGTGGAGACGGAGTACAAGGAGGGACTCGTTCAGATGGCCAAGGTACGCTCACTCGCCTCTCATACCCATGCTGGTCCACAACTAATCCTCCCACGCAGCGCCTGAAAGGCCCCGTCGGTCTCTTCCTCACCTCCTGGGAACCCAAGGGAACCCTCGAATGGTTCCAAGACTTTTCCCGTCCAGCATTCGCCCGCATGGGCGGCACCGCGACCAAGACGGTCACCCTCGCCGCCGGCCCTGTGCTCAACTTTGAGGGGGAGCCATTCCCGCATAGTATGGAGCCGCAGTTGAGGAGTTGCGGGTTGGGCACAAAGCTCGTCAAGGGCGTGCCGACGATCGAGGAGGATTACGTGGTGTGTCGGAAGGGTGAAAAGTTGTCGGCGGAGAAGGCGAGGTTGTTGCTCTTGCTCGGACACATGTTGGCCGTACGTCCTATCCCCGTCTCTCTCCTATACCCCGCTCATCGTTGCTTCGTAGACCTTCCGTGTAAAGCTCGGAAGTCACTGGTCGGAAAAGGAGGGATTCGTAGAGGGTGATGACCTGTCAGCCGACGCCGTTGATGCTGACGAGGACGAGGAGATGGAGGAATGAGCGCGCGGGATGCATAGAGTGGCTCGATACCCCTCGTCGAGAGGGGACTTGTATTTGGTCTGGTATGTTTGTATTGCTATCATCTTTCGGGCATCGTCACGCCCTGTGAGACGGGTCCGTCCTGGATATATGCCGAGCAAGCGCAGCAGATGCGCAACGCACGCGTCTTGCTGGCGGGTACGACCAGTCGTATCGCTGGGGTGATACGGGCGCTCTCTCGATGTTAATGACGTCTAGGGGGATACAATCAGGCAGTAACCCAATCTGCCTGAAGTTCTACCTCGACGACGTTGTCATATCTCGCGAAACACATATCCAGCTAGACGCATACACAGGTTAGTGCGACTGAGTCCGTCCGTGCCGATACTGCTGCGTTCGTGTTTGGCTTTCTTGTGACACAAGTAGCAGTGACTTCGCTCCTTCGCTACTTGCGTGATCACGACAAGATGCTTACCTGGCCTAGTAGACTAGGATCACAGCGTCTTCCTGCTTAGTCGCTCGGTCGGCAGGGACGCAGTGGTATCGACGATGCAAAAGACAAAACCGTCACATTGGCTTTCCTCAATATCTGAGGCACAAGCGGGCTTTGGTCTCGGCTTATGAGAGTTCCGGACAATCCGAATGGAACGGAGTCGATCTACTGCTGTGGGCAAGACAGTACGATCGTGGAAAACACCTCGAACCCCATGGCTTTTGGAGTATGGGTACGACATCAGTAGCGATTGGGGTCTTATAGCGCCTGCGTCACTCGCAATCACATTTGATCTTGGTCAATACTGCCTTGTAGGACAAGACCAAGAGGAACGCTGCATAAAGCTCGATTACGTTCCCTTACGTTTTCACCAGCCGGTATCAACATATAACACCGAGGCAAGCTTGCAAGTGCCTATGCTCAGACAGCTGCTCGAACTACGCCTCGAAAAAGTCAAAAATGTCCATCGTCTCTACGGTCTTACAGCGGAAAACTACAGCTTAGAAAGTACCTTCAAGAAAAGCAATGCCGAACTCGACTCATCAACTGCCTCCGATACACCTCAAGCGGGAAAGCGGTACTGTCGAAGTCCATCAGAAGTTGAGGCCGGTCCCATCTTCAGTGAACAGGCTAAAGGGCCCGCGGTTTAGGCTGGCGATCCTATTCGTGAGCGGACGTTCTCTGTGCAGGGAGTGCAGTTCGACCGTAACTCACCTCGAAGTATCTCTGCTGGTTCTGGGCGTACGGTGTTCGGTCGTGCGAATGGACTGCGACTGGGACATCCTCTGCCGAGAAGAGGGAGGATGCGAGGTTCTGGCTTGTTTACCCGTCATTTTGACCGGATTTGTGGGGACCAACACTCCGAATCCTGAGTTGGTGGAGCTTGGGAGAAGAGATACCTGTGCGTCAGCAAGTACAAAGCCAGAGCCTGATCTGGCTGCAGAACGGGCTTCAAGTCGACAGCTTGGACCCCGCAAAGAATTTGAGGTCACGGGTGTCTGGAGGGCAAGGACTCCCTGCAATGAGATTCGGGCCGCGGGACCTAGCTGAGGAAGTGTATGACTTTCTTGAGATGGATTTTGCGGATTGTTCGTGGCTGTTTCCTGCTGCGACTGACTTCCGCCAAGTACGCTACGATTATGACTAGGGTCAGTCAAGATCACTCGTGTCAGTCGTGTGCGGCTCGAAAGATGTTAATCGAGAAAACTTACACAATATATCCATCGCCACCAAGCACACACGGCCGATTGACCAGGCGACGTTTTGAGGCCGAATGATGAGGAGAAGAAGGTACATATTGTTGAGGTGCTTGGATAGACAATTGACAGATGACTGATGGGTCGGAACCAAGATTTTCCCAAACGCGATCCGTTGCGGAAGGCCTTGAGTACGCGCCAAAGCATTTCATGCTGTGTTCAAAATGTTCTGCTATCGCCGCCTCCGTCCAGACCGAAGAGGAGTAGGTATGCGTGTGCTGAATCTCTACCCGACTGACATTCGTTGCTTGAGTGCGCGAGAAAAAGCGAAAGAAGCATATGCGACTGACAAGAATATGTTCCAACAGATACGCAAGACAGCCAAAGGTTACCTCGCCACGGGTTATCCGATTACTGAAAAAGTGTAAAGGTCCTTGGGCCTTGCGTCAACCCGTATGATCTTGAACATTATTTTACCGGTAACGAGCACCTTCCCGACAAGCAGTCTCAGTGTCTCATGCGTACCCACGAACTGCTGCACAAGGCTGGGTGCGGCTCACTGTGGCAGCCTGTTATCGAAGGTGTGAAAATGACCCTGACCGGCTTCAGCTTCGCCGTCAATGACACTTCGTCCCATACTTCCATACTTCGGAATGCGCTACTCTCGACCCATCGTTGGCAAGCAAATTCCCGTTCTCTGAGCAGAAGTCCGGATCGAATGGCGGCAAGACTTCCCGAGATTCTACTACCTCATTCACCGGTAGCCTGTGAACGAAGCTTGAGCTCGATTTAGGCTCTCAGATGTTGTATGTCTAGTTTGATCAAGCCATGTCCGTGATTTAGGGGACACGTCATTGAACGTTCTGGATGTTGACAATACGCATCGCCTTCGCTTCGTTAATCCTCCCATTGAGTCGCCAGATGCTGGCCATATTGCTGCTCGATCCCTGCCACCAAAGCATTGTGCGACAGGCTCTCATGGGAAGACCTCGGTGGACCCGAAAAGGGGTTCAGGATCAGGCAGCCGAAGATGGCTGCATGTGGAAGACCTGGCCATCTTACCATTGCGATCAAGAATCCTCCATTAAGCCAAGATTCACAAAAAATAGTTCGACAATGTCCGATACTATCATCCGGCTCCATCAGCAGGTCTCGTATACACGATCTCTCCGTACAGTGTTGAGCGGGTTGGAGTGCGTTGTGATCGGACTGTATGAGTTGTAATCGAACATATAAGCAGTAAACGTCTTATTGGAACTCGTCAGCAAGGAGAATTGGAGAATTTTGGCAACGATCCCGATGATATCTGCGAGGATTCGCTTTCGAGATTCGGGTTCGGCTAGAGGGACTCATCGTAAGCATATGTACGTAAGAAGATCTTGCACCATCACAACTCACCTGTCACCGTGTTTAGCTTTCTATTTTCCTACTCTTGCCGGACCTTTCGCCAACGTTTCTGTTCCGACTATTGGAACTTGGAGCGCAACACGTTAACTGTAACTGGCGATATCGTGGAACCGATGTTGAACATGGAGCGATGTGTACAAAAACGAACCAGTAATGGCGAGTTGATTTTTGGAGATCAGGTATGGTGTATGTGGGCAAACAGGGGACAGACTCATGCCATCTGCTGTGAAGTATGGGAGACTTACATGGCTTTGGAGAGCAGGATCGAAACGCTCTATATCGGTATCACAAGCGGTGAGATCCAAGTTAGATCTCGATGAGAGCAGATTGTCGAGATATCTCATTCTTCGTAAGTGGTACTCTCTGTACTGGAGCCACAAAGAACCCAATCTCGAGCGCTGGGACGCAATTATGCCCCGATTCTCAGACGATCCTTCCGGCGCGAAGGCATTTGTCGCATGGCAAGGAGACGTGTCATGCAGGGCGCAGAGTATATGATCTTGACCTTTGCGACTAACTCCCGCAAACCTGCGTCATCACTGCTGATAAGGCCATATCGCATGCTCGCCGTCTAATTATACCGTGGCAATTCAGAGAACAAAGTGGATGCTCGACAACTGTTCACCATGACAGAAGGCTCACATGCCGATGACCGAAGGATACCCGTGGAACTCAACACGCGTGGGTACTCCGATTCCCCCATTGGTCAGTGCTATGACTTGCCATTCGAGAATCGACCAAGGAGCTCAACGTCGAAAACAGAAGTAGCCCGATGGAATGTGTCCTATACCAAGGGCGATAAGTGATACACTGCGTGGCGTCTTCTTCGAAGGTATGATTATTCCCCGGGGCCTCACAACACTTGGGCAAACCCGTCCTGTATCGTCTTGACATCGAATTTCTCATCCTTGATGATACTCGTCATGGCCTGCAACGCCTTGCCCTGATCACGGAAGATCTACTTGAACGCATAAGTCCGGGACCACAGAGAACGAACACTGAACGCACCTTGGTCAACTCTTGCTCCGCCCACGCATCCCAATCAAACCGCCCGCCACTTCTCAACCCCCCGCTCTCATACACCGTCCTAAAGCGCGCCAACACGGCCCAAAACTCTCCCAGCCGGCCCTCCATACGACCCGTTCCGTTCCCTGCGGCCTCGTACGCGCGTTCGACGTCCCGCAGCAACGCAAAGCTGCGTTCCTCGGACTCCGAGAGGTCCGTCGAGCGTATGAGCCGGGAAAGAGTGGCGAATGCGCTGACGTAACGTATGAGGTGGGTTTGGAAGGTGGATAGGCGGGAGTGGGTGGTTGAGTAGGTCGTGGTGAGCGTCGAGGTGATGTCTTGATAGGCGAGGGTGATTTGTTTCGTCAAGGCCTGGAGAGGCGTCAGCGGGGCGAGGAGATTGAAGTGACGGGTTACTTACGTCGATGTATGGTTTCTGCTGCTCCCGCGTGGTATTCTGAATCTGCACGCGCTGCTGGAGGTCCTCGTTCCCCTTCAACTGCACCGGCAACAGGCTGGAATTAAAATCAGCGCGAAATTCCCCTTTCGATTACTGTTTTCCCCGAGAGATTGGCAAGTAGCCCTCGCCGTTACTTTTCGATAAGACGCGGACGATGATACTTCGTCAAGGAAGACTGATGGTGGTCCGACGCGAAGATCGCGACATCTAAAGAGCACTGGAAAGCGTCTATTGATGGGCGGAAAGTAAACCGCGAATCCGCCGTGCTCTATACCTTGGCCACCGTTTTGCATCGCACACATCGTTGGAACGCAATCCGACGGCACGTGCATTCGCACGGCAGTACCTTCCGCTAACACGCAACGCCTTGCTTCGCTTTTCGAGGCAGTCATCGCTCATTCAGTCTGGCTGCTCCTCCGACGCACGCTCTTCCCACTGACCGATCGGCTCATCACACGCTGAAGCCTCCTTTGCCGCTCTGAAAAGACCCGGGATCTGGAGATGAAGAACGGAATCGAAACTCACTTCCTCCGATCCGGATTATGCCTCTGTGCATCCGCCCACAGCTGCTCTCCCATATGCCCCGCGCCGGGCCAGGCGTGTTCTCGTGCGCCCGGGGGACAGGGAACGGCGTTGTATATGTAGGTCTGTTCGAACGTGAGCGTGAGCGATACAGTCGAAACAGAGAACGTAAAGGAGGGACGCGGTGGTGGAAAGACGTTTGAACGTGACAATTAAAGGGGAATGGAGGCTTGATGGAAAAAGGAGGTATCGACGAACCCGTAACTTGTACCCCTCGCAACCCGGTACGACACCCATCGCCGCGATCTGCAGCCGCTCCTGAAGTGTCCTCTTACTCCTCGTCACGGGCTGCTGCTGCTGCTGCTGCTGCTGCTGCTGCTGCTGCTGCTGGACACTCGCATTCCCAAAGAGACCCGTATTGTTTTGAGCGGGTTGCTGCTGTTGGCCAAACAGCGAGGTGTTTTGTTGTGTGGATTGACCAAAGAGCGAGGCAGATTGCGTTTGTGCGGCCGGCTGGCCGAAGAGGGACGTCTGTGCCGGAGCGGCAGTGGAGCCGAAGAGCGAACTGGTTCCTTGTTGCGGTTGTTGTTGTTGTTGCTGTTGTTGTTGCTGTCCACCGAACAGCCCTGTCCCCGTTGAAGTACCGGTACCGGTGTTTCCAAAAAGACTCGTTCCCGTGGTTCCTGCCGTCGTTCCGGTGTTTCCCGTCGCATTCGTCGAACCAAACAACCCCGTTCCCGTTCCCGTTCCCGTTCCCGTTCCCGCTCCCGTTCCCGTTCCGGTGGTTGCCGTCGCTGGATTCCCCGTTGTCGAACCGAAAAGACCACCACCAGTTCCCGCCGCGGGTGTCTGTGCATTTGTCGCGCCAAAGAGACCCGGTGTTGTCGTTGTTGTAGAGGGTTTATTGAAGAGGTTGAATCCTCCCGCCGGTGCTGCTGTTTGCGCGGGCTGTTGAGCAGGCTGTTGTGCTGTGTTCCCGAATCCGCCAAAGAGAGACGTCGATGCAGCCGGCGCTGCGGGTGTGGCGGCAGGGGCGCCGAATGAGAATGCCATCTTGTTTCCCTGTGGATGAAGGGAAAGGGAAAGAGGACAGGATGAACTTGGTTGTTGAATGTTGAACGTCATTCTCGTCAAAGCAGGATTACCTAATCACCCCTCAGTCACGTGCGCGCTA
>BCHV01000010.1:600000-857106 GCA_001599735.1 Naganishia albida | reverse complement strand
ATAAAGTTGGGTCAAATAGTACAAAGGGCCATGGCCGAGCTGTGGACTTGGCTGCATCGGTCCAAAAGGGAACATGTATATCACAGCACGCAGAGGGGGTTTATCGCGAGAGGACAATATGATTCGGAAGAAGGTAATGCGATCCCTCTATTTCTTGACACCTCGTCCCACGTTGTGGTCGATCACCCCATCGCCTCTCCGTCCCTTTCCTTCGTCATCGCCCTCACCTGCCCATAGCGCCTTGCTTGCGTACCCACCCTTTGTGTAGCCAAATTCGCTCAAGCAACTTGCTACGGAAGGTTTGGCAAGGCTTCCACGAGGTGTATGGCGGAGTATATCTCTGAACTCAGTCGCATATCACAGAATCGAATCATGTTGGAGAATTGCCCAAGTCTTATCGTCCAACTCTGTCCGCAAGCCTCCGAATTGTCCCATGGTATTCTTCAGCCGACTCTCGCTTCCTGGACGGTACAAAGTCGATCTTATCCAGACACTTGTCTTACATCTTACCGTGAGCCTTCCGGATATATTCTAGCTAAAACCATACTTGAAGATGGCGTATCGCTCCAAGGGGAAGACCCACTCTCGGCCGTTCTCAGCACATCAATCAATCACGACAAATAAAAAAGATATAGATACTAAGTCATTTGGTCTACTCTGGATACAATCAAGTAAAAATTTAGAAAAAGAGAAAGAAAATGATGGTGCCACCTCGCTACCTCTGCTCACCCCCCAACTCTCGCACCTCGCCTGAGAGGGGAAGAATGTCTTCCTGTACTTCGGCAGTCAACTGAGGAGCAAGTCCCAAACTTGCCTTCTCCCGCTGTCCCGCCCCTTTCTTCCTCGGTCATGTCCAAGTTCCAATCAACGGCGGTCTGCCTTCACGAACCATGCTTAACAGTCTGGAGCGAGTTATAATGCTAAGGTGCTAATCGCTGCAAGTGGCTAAACACAATTCCCTACTCGGCGAGAAGCTCTATGCTTCCAGACCCGATTGAAACTTTACACATGCCTCGGAAAAAAGAGGACAAGACAGCGAGAGAAAGCAAGTCTGGGACCTACTTCCCCTCGCTGACTTGATCACAGACCTGACTCGATATGTATAGACATATCTCATGCGTATCCTTGATCTAACACATTAACCAGCAGTCGCAGTGAATATCCATGCGTCCATCAACATCACAAGCGAATCTATTTATCGCGTATTGTACAGCCTCACTTATCACCCTTACCTTTCCGTCTTCCCTGAACTCGCTCTACCGCAGACAATGTGTGGATACTGTCTGCCATAGAACGAAGAACAAGGCGCCTGTACTTGGTTCAAGATCAAAATGACACTGCACTACCCACGACAAACAGTGGTCTTTCCACATGACTTTCATCCCATAAGACGATCCTACCAAGTTGCTCTCCCTGTTCAGTCCACACAGATTGATACGCCTTTGGTATACGCTGACCTTCAACACTATTGACTAAAGCATGCCACTCACAACCGAGTGGGATAATCATACCCGCCAATAGATTTTCAGTCAACCCATATTATTCAACACATCAATCTCTAAACAGATCAAACAACCCGATCAAACCACCTCACAAGACTACCGATGATATAGAGCTAACCCTGCTTCAAATCAGACCTAAGCCTGATCAATAAAACAATTCAACCGAGACCAGACCTAATCTCTTCCCTCGAGCCCTCCCCCATACAAGTGGAAAGCCGTCATTTTGTGCGAAATGCTGATATTCAAGTTTTGGTGACACTCAAAGTCAAGAAACGCGCATGCAAAAGTAGACCCAGGATCGACTTTGTGTATGGGAAATTAGACTTTTCGGTTGTTTTCTGTGGGTGAAGCGTAACTCCGATTCCCAGAGAATTATATTTCGCTATACCTGGCAACGGGGCATAGATGAAAGATGCTCCTTACCAGCCACCCCTCGAGGGAATGTTGGCCCAATCAGAAGCGCAAGCAGAGATGATCCTGGCGCAAGCGATCGGCTTTCCCAGTCTGAAGGACCCTCTCACATTGACATCACTGCATCATCGTTCACCTGCTTCACCAGGACGATTCCCCTGGTGCTCCTTTCGGATTGTCGCCACTACGCCTGTCATGCCCCACACATTCCTGTCCTCAACATCCCCTCTTCCGGCCGGTTTCCCACCTCTTCACCTGGTCCGAGGAATCAGATCCGGCACAACGCGTTCAGACGCGTAACAGCGAGTTGGTGGGGGAGGAAGGAAGTAGAGTGGTCGTGCGAGGCAGTGGATAGCGGAAACCACCAACTAATGAGGGCCACGCTACTCCGTGAGTCTACATCTTCGTTTTCTGTACCCCTCCTGCCATGTCGCTCTGATATAGCATGACTTGCGATGTCGTGACGTGCGGTATCCCCTTGATGTGATGCGCACGAGGGGAGCTGTCGAGTTGAGGGAGCGTTTCGGGTTTTATGAAGTCAGCGGGGGAGGTGACCTGAGCGAGCGAGTCTTAGCTGCCGAGACTAGCGGTGTCACGGATCTGGGGCAATGATGCAGGGCTGCCTCGAGAGCCGTTCGGGGGCGCTCGAGCATCATATCACCGTGTGCTCATGTCTCGGATAGTGGTTATGGGTTAGAACGCTGAAACCTTTGTTTTCTTGTGGTAATTGTGTATTCAGCCTGAAGTCTTTTCATTCCATACCTCGATGATCTATCGCATTCTTCCTCATCCAACCAGTGTATATCACTCAGCAGGTTCAAGAGGACGTGCCTTACAACCCACGTCAATCTGTTCCTCTTCGTCTCAGTGATGCCCATCGGTCACTGTCGACAGTCGGCGGTATCTCCGGCGGCTCGCATCGTCTACGCGTTGTGAGTTTACTGTCTTGATGGCACGTACTGCTTGTTGACGGCTTGCAGTCTTTGTCGCGCAGAGGTATCTCGAAGGCCGCCTACTTCTCCGTGATGCTCACAACTCCTGCGGTGAGTTAGCAGGAACGATGTTCGTTCAGAAAAGCTGATGTATTGTTTCTTGCTCTTCTCATACCGTGAATCTGCCGTTATCATAGCTGTTTATCATAGAGGGCGCAATCGTCGGGACGTGAGTGTCCTCCTCAAACTCGGAACCACTGCCCTCTGACGCGTTCATTGCTTGTCTCCGTCAGAGAAGCCCTCGCCATCCCTCTTTGGCCGTCTCTTCACGCCCGGCCATCGAAGCGCAGTCCCCGTCGAACGCTTGGCTGTTAACGGAACGGATCGAGGTAGACGCTGCGACAAGTGGTGAGTTTGGCTGCTCCATCCTTCGCTTGTTCCCCCTCTCCCTCTGTCGACCATCGCTCCGTGACATACAGAATGCGCGAAGATGACCAAAGCATGTGGTAGACTTGTACACGTCGCTACTGGCCTGAGTTGTACTTGAAATGGTAGGAAATGGGTGAACCCCGTAAAGAGGAGGGATCTGGAACAAGAAGCTGAAAACCTCGCCACTTGGGGTTCTGTTGTGAGCTCTTCGATGTATACCGATGATAGATTGTGTAATTGGTGCTTTCTCTGCGTTGTAGATTCGAGTCATTGCTTCATGAGGTCGATGACACTATACAACGGCGACCGCCTTGATATGGTAGCTCTGGCAACCTCAGTGGTCCATCGGGTCTCTCATCTCGAGAGATACAGTATGATTATTATGCAGTCCCGGATACAACAGTGTGACGGCCATAGTCGTCTGGCGATAAAATACAACTACGCGGCTTACGATCCCACGTCCGTCTTCCCTAATCTGATTGGTGCCTGAGGACGGGATGTCATGTCTATGCTATCAATCTAGTCGAACTACTCTCAAGCTATCGGAGCTGAAGGGTTGATTCCTGCCTCAACCTGTAATACATGTCAGCGACAAGCCCCCAGCCGAGAGGTTCTTACTCACCCATGCTGCCGGCTTGATCATCCACATCGAGCCTTTCGTGCCGGCCTTGGTGGCCACCTCTTCCAACTTTTGCTTGATACTAGCTTGACTTCCGGCGGACTTGAAACGGGCATACAAGTCGAGCAGCAAAAGCTTTTTCGTCTTGTCACTGCCCTCGATAGCGCGCAAGAAGTCGGCGAGCTCTGCTGCGGTGAACTTTGCTTTCGGAATTGGGCGTGGCGTAAGGATTTTTGGAGTAGAGTCGGTAGCGAGCGCAGTGGACGGCTGAGGCGTGGCGATGGTAGATAATGGTTGAGAAAAGGCGGTCGCTGGTTTGGGCGTGACCTCTGGTGTGAGTGTAGCGTTGACCGGATTCGGCGCAGATTCCGGAGTCCAGGTGAATGGATCGATTCCTCCCAGCGGCGTGTCTTTATGGAGTGTCAGAACAAGTTGGAACGGGGTGTTGGTGATGTTGAGCTACTCACCATTCAGAACGCAAATCCGATACTGATCGAAGCCCTTCCATGCGATCTCTCCCAACTCACTCTCCCACACAGGTCCTTTCTGAAACTGTACAAGCTTTTCAAACTTCCTGGGTGGGAGCTTTGTCTCCTTCCGGATCTTTGGTTTGACGGCCGGCAGTCCCAACGTATCTTGCGTGACAAACGGATCGTCGCCGACGCCGTTCGGCTCATCAAGCTCGTCGTCGCTTGCCAACCACGATCCCATATCCTCATCATCTTCCGTCTCCGGATCTTCCTCATCCTCGTCGATATCCATGGCGCCTTCATCAAAATTTTCAGGTTCCCAATCGAGTCCCTCGTCGACCGAATAGTCTACGTTGGGATCTAGGGCGAGCGGTGTGCGCGGGCCGACGAACCATGATGACTTTGTCCAAGTGCCTGCGAAGAGTCGTCAGCCGTGTCCGAATCTAGACTTGTCCAACTCACCTGAATATGGCGGCCTAAGATCCTCTTCAAACTTGAGCGTCTTGCGGGGAAATTTGTCCAAATCCTTCAAATGCGAATACACCAATCTCGGATCCTCTGCCTCTTGCGCGCGGTCGACCAGATCCGGGATCGTGCAGAACAGGGTCTCAGTTTTGGGTTTGCGTACGAGTCCAGATCGGGATTCCTCGACGATGCTTCGCTGTCGAATGGCCTTCGGACGAACAGGTCGGGTCGACTTTGCGCGTTTGACGATGTCTTCCAGAATATCTGAACCGGCATCAGTATGCGGAAGGGATAGCGATTTTCGTGGGCTCACTGTTGCCCTGCCATTCCATGTCACCATCTAGCACGACAACATCCTGACTGCGGAATCGGTTCATCGGAGCAACCTCGACATTCGCTTTTGCATAGAATGGCTTGAACGCATTTTGAAAGTCCGATGTGATCAACTCGACGTCCACTGTGCGCAAAGCCTTAGCAAAGGCTCATCGTCGAAGAGTACAGACTCACCACTCTCACTCCTGCTCTTCGCCCTTGCAACCTGCATCTCCTCCTTGCTAACACTGCTCGAACTCCCCACAGACCCTGCCGCCGACGCCTTTGGCTTCCCGAAGAAGCTCGCCATCATCGCTTTACTCTTCGCGACCGCCTGCTCCTTTTTCGACTTGACCTCTTCCTTTCTCGCCTTTTCCTCTTCTTTCGCTTTCCTCTCAGCTTCTCGGGCTTGCTTGTGTGCTTCCTTTTCTGCGTCCTTGGCTTGCTTTTCGGCTTCTCTGGCTAGCTTTTCGGCCTTCTTCTCTGCGTCTTTGGCGTCCTTCTCTGCTTGCTTGGCTTCCCTCTCTGCTTGTTTGGCTTCCTTCTCTGCTTGTTTGGCTTCTTTCTCTGCCTTTTTGGCTTGCTTTTCTGCTATCTGTTCCAGAGTCTATGACGAAGGATCAGCACGCGTCTCTGTTGCGAAAGGAAGGGACTCACCGGTTGAGGCTTTGCTTTTGCGGGCTTGGCTTGCAGTGTCTACGCTCCCCATCAGCACCTCCTTCAATAGTCCGGAACCAAGAAACTCACCGTCATTCCGTTTTCCGGCTTCACGTCGGCCGCACTGCCATTTTCATTCTGCAACTCAATCTTTCCATACGCCGTCTTTGCCGAATCCTTTTCTGATCCGACAAGTCGAGCCAGTGCGTCCGCCTCCAAGCCTTTGAGAAGCGTCTTGATCTCTTCCCTCGCCTACACACGATAGATAAGCACAGCTAGACCCAGTGGCATCTCGACTTGTCACTGACCAACTCCCTGAACTTCTTGCGCTCCTGCATCACATCCCTCGCTTTAAACCCCCTCCCGGCCGCGCTCTGCGGAATCATCTCCCATGATTTCACTTCCCATCGCTTACACGCGAGTCCCGCGGGGACCTTGGGCTCCTTTGGTGCTGCTGTACAGTTCGAGATTCCGTTCGTGCTCGTGTTTGGTGAAGCGGAGGGGCTGGGCGAGTCGACGGTGGAGGGGATGTCGAATGGGTGGATGCCGTATGATGTTTGTTCGAAAACTCGGTTAATGACTTGGCTCAACGCGATGCTGGAGATCTCTACACCACACAATCGATCAGTCCACATTCTACCCTTCGTGGCTTGTTGCCAGAACGTACTGGCCACCTCGCCGTCTGCTACCTCGGGCTTCAACGCGTTCCCTATACTCTCCGCTAACTTGGCTTTGAACAAACATGTTCTACAAACAGAAGACATCAGCACAGGGAAACATCGGGAGAAGAAGGTACCTACGACTCGTGACCGATCATCCCTATCAATGGCCAAAACTCTTGTGGGATCTCGGGGATCTCTTTGTCGAGCGGTTGTTCCATAAGCCATTCTTGAAAACGTGCCATGACTGTCGAGCGGCGGGGAGGATTGTAAGTGCGGCCAAGGAGAGGAGAAGGAGATGCATACGTGATAGGTAAGATGTGTACTTGTCTAGAGGCTGAGGTTCTTGATTGATCGTTATGATTCGTTTTTGTAGATCAAGCTTGACATCTACGCAACACATCAGTACTTGATAATGGAGAAATAAGATACGCACATGTTCCGCTGATGATGTTCTCCGATGTCCTCTTCCGTTTCAGCTGCGGTGTCTCCGGCGAAGGAACGGCATCTACGACGGATGATCAGCTCAACCTTTTCGGTTGTTCCATTTGACTGACCTTGAGCCTGTTCCTTCTGCTTTCGCTTCATTGGTACGCCAGACTGCGGCACGGCAGACTGCATCGGTACACTCATGACTGACATCCTTTGGACACGCAGAACGAGTATGGAGCTATACCATCTACCGGACTAAAGACGTGAAGAGTGAAGAGGGAAGGTGAAGATGAAACACGCGTCAACGCCCGACGCGTTTCTTGACTTACCTAAGAGATCTGCGTCACATGAAGAATCAGCCAGAGTCGGTCCGGTCCGACTCGTCATGGGTCGATTCATCACCATCGCCTTGCTCCGTTCAGCCCATATTGCCATCTTGCGTCACTCAACATGTCCGATCCACCACCGGACTCTACTCTCGGCACGTCAGAAACATGGAAGGAACGGCGGAGGGGAGCGGGGATTTGTGCGATTCGTGGGGATTGCGGGAAGAAGGGGATGTTTGGACAGACGTTGCCGTGTCCGGATGACGGCGATGCGGAACCGGTACGCCTTATACTATCCCGCCGTGTCTTGACCATGGCCTTACCTCTACCCTCACAGACTACAGACGACGTATGGTCCATGCTCGCCGAAGTCTGTGGACCTGCATTCCCGATTCCGGACACAACATGCTGTACATCAACCCAAATCGAAACGCTCCGAAACTCGCTCGCGCAAGCCGAACCCCTCCTGGCATCTTGCCCTGCATGCCGGAACAATTTTCGAGCCTATCACTGCTCATTCACTTGCTCGCCGGATCAGTCCCTCTTCCTCGACGTCGTTTCAACGCAGAAAACGGATACCGCCGAAGCGGTCAAAGAGGTCAACTACTTTGTATCCGAGGAAACCGCACAGGCGTTTTACGACTCCTGTGCGGACGTCCAGTTCGGCGCCACCAATGGGTTCGCGATGGACCTTATCGGCGGCGGAGCGAAGAACGCGTCGGCCTTCCTCCGGTACATGGGCGAGTATCGACCAGGATTAGGATCGCCATTCCAGATCTCGATTCCTCCACCGATGGAAGCACCGTCCGATATGAAGCCACTCGATTACAAACCCCTCAACTGCGCGGACCCAGGACTAGAGTCCCGATGTACGTGTATCGACTGTCCCAGCGTATGTCCGGTCTTGCCGCCCGTCGCCCCGCCATCACACAAAGGATGTACTATCGGCGCCGTCTCGTGCCTCACGTTCACGGCACTCATCGTCTATTCCCTCGCCATACTCTTCGCCTTGGTCGCCTATTCGTGGAAGTTGTCCGTCAAGCACCGCGCAAGGCGGTACGAACGGCTCGTCGTTCTCTCGCCGTCGGAAGAAGCGAACACGAACCCGTTCAACCACCACACGATGACCTCGACCGACCCCTCACCCGACCCCCCAACGACTTCGGTGCGCCCAACCGCAAGCCCTGACGCGTCTTCTCATCCATCGCACCACTCTTCTCGTTATCGCCTCGGCCGCGGGGCGAGTCTGTTGGATCCGCTGGATGCATTGCAGCCAAGGCGGAGCGGTGTGAATACGTGGTTGCGCAGGGGGTTTTATCGGCTGGGAATGAGGTGTGCGAAGGATCGAGGTATGTTCTTGCTTTCATCCGAAAATATAAACCAGATCTCTCATGGGATCGCCCACAGCATTGACGTTCGCCATCGCCGCAACCGTCATCGCGCTCCTTAATATCGGCTGGAAGTTCTTCCAAATTGAGACGGACCCTGTCCGGCTCTGGGTCTCGCCTTCAAGTGAGTCGGCAAAGCAGAAACGATACTTCGACGAGGAGTTCGGACCGTTCTACCGCGCGCAACAAGTGTTCGTGATGGGACTTCCGCCAAAGGATGCCTCTTACGACGGGACCGACGAACTCTCAACGGCGCGTTCGAACATCCCATCCGCAAACGTCTTATCGACATCCGTCCTCGACTGGTGGCTACACCACGAAGAAGCAATCTCCACTCTTCGCTCCTCGCCGAACAACTACACGCTCGCCGACATCTGCTTCGCTCCCGCCGGCCGAGGTACACCATGTGTCGTTCAATCCATCTCCGCCTGGCTCGGAACGGACCTCTCCGAATGGGGCGTTGACTGGCCTTCCCGGATCGAAGAATGTGCGGGGAATCCATCGGCATGTTTACCTCCTTTCGGACAACCTATCGACCCAAAACTTATCCTCGGTGGGGGGCAAGGGGAATACTTGAACGCCAAGTCGCTTGTGATCACGTGGGTCGTGGAGAACTCGCTGGATCCAGCGCAGGTGGCACGGGCGGAGGAATGGGAGAGAGAGTTGGAGCGGTATCTGACGGACGTGGAGAGGCAGTCGGTGAAGGATGCGAATGTCAAGGTTGCGTATTCCACCGGGGTCAGCTTGGAACAAGAACTCAACAAGGCGAGTGCTGCATACGTTGGAATAGGATTATCGCTAATGGGTCAACTGTAGAGTACGAATACCGACGTCAAGATCGTCGTGCTCAGCTACCTCGTCATGTTTCTCTACGTTTCGCTTACGCTTGGCGGAGGAATTCCGGCAGCCTTCTTCTTCGGGAAGGATGGCCTATTCGCTGCCATCGCCGATGGGGTCACATCTCTTCTGGTCTGGCTACGGCTCGAGCAACCATCTGAACGCCAGGAGTCCGAGCGAAAGGCATATATGGCGACTCTTCTTCCCGCTTTACTGTCGGTAAACTCGAAATTCCTCCTCGGCTTATTCGGTATCTGTATCGTGCTCATCGCGGTCTCCTCCTCTGTCGGACTCTTCTCGATGCTCGGAGTGCGAGTCACGTTGATTATCGCCGAGGTAATTCCATTCCTCGTCCTCGCTGTCGGCGTCGACAACCTCTTCATACTCGTGCACGAATTGGATCGACAGAACGGCTTGCACGGTCCCGGCTCGAAACCCGCCCAACAGGATGCGGCTCAAGAGTACGACGAATCGCTTGACGACGAGATGGACGTTCCGACCCATTTATCCGCGGAAGAACGTGTCGCGCGCACCGTCGCCCGGATGGGACCCTCCATTCTTCTCAGTTCCGTGACTGAGGTCATTGCATTTGGCCTCGGTGCGCTGGTGCCTATGCCAGCTGTGCGAAACTTTGCACTCTACGCCGCTGGAAGTGTCTTGCTGGGCGCGATGCTGCAGTTGACCGTCTTTGTCAGCGCCATGACTTGGGATCTCAAACGGACTGAAGTGAGTTCGCCTCTCCTGGTTCAGGAATTCGCGCTGACGGCCGATCTAGGATAATCGAGTCGACTGTGTGCCTTGTATCCGGCTAAGACCGGCCATCGTGCTGTACGACGTCAACCCGAATGCCACAGGGGAAGGCGTTATTGCTCGGTGCATCCGAAAGTATTATGCGCCCAACCTGCTTCGGCGGGAAGTAAAGCAGCTTGTGCTTGTTTTGTTTGGAGGGTTGTTCGTCACCGCGCTGGTCGGAATCCAGCGTATCAACTTGGGCTTAGGTACGTTGCTGGCGTCAAAATCCGAATTTGGCTGACGGCTCCCATAGATCAGCGTCTGGCCCTTCCATCGGATTCCTACCTGGTCGACTACTTTGACGCGCTCGACATTTACCTCGACGTCGGACCGCCCGTCTACTTTGTAGTTCAGGACTCGGACATTAATACCCGACATGGCCAACAGCAGCTATGTGGTCGCTTCACCACCTGCATGGAACTTTCCGTTGCCAATTCACTTGAAGCCGAACGGAAACGCCCCGATAGCTCATTCATCGCCAATCCTCCTGCCTCATGGGTCGACGACTTCCTCCACTGGACTGACCCCGTCCTGGACACCTGCTGTCGCGTGAAGAAGGCCGATCCTTCAGTCTTCTGCAAGCCGACGGATCCTGAACGGGTCTGCAAGCCGTGTTTCGGAGACAGCGATCCTTCATGGAGCATCACCATGGACGGTCTACCCGAAGGACCCGAAGTCATGCGGTACCTCAAGCAATGGCTGAACACTCCTACTGATGAAAACTGCCCGCTCGGAGGACAAGCCGCGTACGGTTCCTCCATATCCATCAAGAGCGACAACTCGTCAGTAAAGGCATCCCATTTCAGGACGTATCACACGCCACTCAAATCCCAAGACGACTTTATCAACGCACTTGCGGCAGCTCGGCGGGTATCCCACGACATCCAACGTAGGACAGGCGCCAAAGTCTTCCCATACTCGCTGTTCTACGTCTTTTTCGACCAATACGCTCATGTCACCAGCATCACCGTTGAGGTCTTGCTGTTGGCGTTGTTGGCCATTTTGGCTGTTACTTCAGTCCTCCTCGGCAGCTGGAGGACGGGTGGAGTGGTGACAGCCGTATGCTCTCTGGCAGTCCTGAACGTCATGGGCATCATGGGCTTCTGGCATATTAGCCTAAATGCCATCTCCCTCGTCAACTTGGTCATCTCGCTCGGCATTGCGGTCGAATTCTGCTCGCACATCGCCAGGGCATTTATGGGTGCTGGACATGGATTACCATATGATCACCCGTCCGGCAGGAAAGAGCGGGATGAACGGGCGTACACTGCATTGGTCGAGGTCGGACCTTCAGTATGTGGATCTCTTTCGCTTGCGACTTGCTCCTGACTTGCTCTTTACAGGTCTTTTCGGGTATTACCATGACCAAGCTCATTGGTATCTCCGTCCTGGCACTCACGAGGTCCAAGCTGTTAGAGGTGAGCTGTTTCGTCCCGTATTACATGTCTGTCGCTAAAGGTCTATGATCAGGTGTACTATTTCCGCATGTGGCTGTCTTTGATCGTCTCTGGCGCAATTCACGGATTGATACTCTTGCCTGTCGCCCTCTCCTATGCGGGTGGACAAGGGTACTCTCTGGACGACTTTGATGAGGAATGGGTACGTCGAGGAGTATCGAATCCAGCGGGAACTAACCCGTCTTTCCAGGTTTCATCCGCTATGCGGAGACCTACCGACTACGAATATGCTCCGTTCCATGATTCCGAAAGCATTCTGTCGGATTGATCAAAGACATTTCGCAGCGAGATGCCATCATCTACCCTTGTAGAGTATAGATAGATAATGAGGGACAAGGCTTGTTTGTGGCAATAGACCACATCTATACCTATTGTTGCATGCATGGCGTGCTTCTACCTTGTGCCTTCACGAAAATGGATTGTTTTCCATGTCTTGGTGAATATGCTGGATTTGTCTTGCCGGCTTATCTGGACGCAGCTTGACTCGGCTGATCCGTCGCTGTAATGCGGGTATGGCACGAGTCAGCTTTTGAGTTGTCTGGGGACAGATAATACGACTAACCTTGCGCGTTTCGTTCGCGCCACTCATGTCTATCGGAGCCTCTCCGGAACATCGTTGCCCTCTCGTCAATGCGTCTCTGTGAAATGTCGTGCTGGAAAACTCGAACATGGTTTGCGGTGGAGCGTTTTCGTGGCGAGGCGATGTGTAAAGGTGCGGCCAGAGGAGATGGGCTTTCGGAAATGTCTCCGCGCACGTATAGCAATAGATTGTGTCCTCGCCGTGTACGTCGGCAAAGTGGTCCACCAGAGCTTCAACTGTCGGGAAGTCCTCTTTGCATTGTCGACAGTGCATGGTGCAGTCTTCGACACCTATCACCTCTTCAAGAGAAGGAGATATTGGTTCACTACGAGGTGCCGGGCGCGTCGGAGTTTCGAATTCGGTTCCACTGTTGTGGCGCAGAGGCGATGAAGCGGGACGGCGGAGAGGAGTCGACAAATACTCGACGCCCCGCTTGGGTTCGTCGTTGTGGTTGTACTGCGGCAGGGTCTTTCGCTTCGATTTCCGACCGCGTACACGCATGTGCCTCTTCTTCTTGATCAGATGGGCCTCGAACTCTTGTGGCTGTGAGAACGTCTTATCGCAGGTGTGACAGGCGAATCCTTGCGCTTCAGCAATTTGCGATTCGGTTGCGTAGCTACATGAATGTAGAAGATGGCGTGCGAGGTCTATGAAGCCTTCAATAGTCGTATCGCACTTCGAGCAGAGGAAGAGGTCGGCGCTTGATTGCGATGTCGATCCGGGTTCCGGCTCTGAGGGCTGACGGTTGGCGGACATGGTGTGAAGCTGATGAGCGTGAAGTTTAGCCAAAGTCGACCACAGCCTGTTATCGCAGATCAGGCGGGGACACTCACTGAAGGCTCTTTAGCTTTGACATCCACAACCTTCCGCTTCTTTGCCTTTCGTGAAGCCTCGTCACCTGGATGCTCACTAGGCCTTTCACTCTTCTTACGTTTCTGCTTCTTGGCGTCGGTTTTGGATGACAATCTCGATTTGGCTTTTACCGAGGGTTGGGGTGCGTCATCAGGAGACTGAGAGTCAACAGCGGGCGCCACATTATTGGCAACGGAACGTTCCTGTGATTGCTGCACTTTCGTGCATTGCTGATGACTGTCGTTGATAGAAAGCTCTTCCGCTGTTCGGATGCTCTCTGCCTGCCAGCTATCGGTGGTCGCGTTGTCTGCTACCCGCGTTTCCGATGGCTCTGGTGTCTCCAGATCAATCACCACGACACGCCCTTTCCCCTTTCCGGTTTGCGGATTCCCGAAATCCCCTGATTCTTCAGACGGCCGGGTCGGCAAACGATATTCAATCGGCAGCATTGCCTTGAAGCCTCTGAACAGGCCCGGCCGAGCTTGAAGTAGGGTGCGAGCACACTCCAACACATCCGGAACTGGCATGGTCTCGTCTTGCAAGTGCTTGACGATTAAGAGGAATTGTTCGTACATTTTTGGCTCAGTCGAGAGCTCTTTCTAGAAAGGAAGCATGCAGTCAGTGATGCGGATTGCAGAGACGGGTAGGCAGGGACTGACCTTCACGGATCCCGCATACTTCATAGCGTCTCGGAACGATGAGGAAGGGACTGACGACGTCAGGCCAGGCGGATTGATTGTTGTCGGAGGCTTCGACCTAGTCGGAATTGATGGCCCAGCAGACGCCGAAATCTGTGGCGTCGCCACTCTTGGCGAAGGTGTCGCAGACGGAACGAAGAGCTTCTGTGGCGTGAAGTACGACGATATCGGTCGCATCGTCTTTTTTGATGGCGTAACGACCTGTTGCGTTGTCTTTTGTGGCGTCGTGACGGACTCGTCGCTTTGCTTGCGTGTGCTCGATCTTGTCCCCCCGGCAATCACGTCTTCCATCGGCTCTTCAACATGCGGCTCGACAGTGTCCTCCTCGGTGATGGAGCTCGTCACCGACTCATCCCTAACTCTTCGCTCCGCGAGCGTGGAGATGGGTCCGTTCGTATGTGGCGTATCCACCTTTCTGCTCTTCTGGTTTTCGACCGTTGCGGTATCATCCTTCTTGTTGCGGGTCGTGCTTGTCGTCGCAACGTCGATCACAGCCGGAGTGAACTCGACCGCTCTCAATCCATCAATCCGCTCAGGCGTACGCTGGCGAATCACTACGTCGTCCTGGCCCTTCTCTGCTCCAGCTTGACAATTCGAACGGCCATCATCCTTCGGGGAGACATCATCCTTCCTCTTTCGCTTCTTGCGCTTCGTTTCGCTCGCGATGACAGTCTTGGAAGATACGGGTGTCGGTTCTTGCGTGTCAGGGTTTTGCAGCTTGTCCTCCGTGTGGGTTCTCTTCCGCTTCTCGTTTTCCGTTTCGCGGGAGATGGCGGGGTCCGAGGAAATGGGTTGAGGTGGTTGTTGGGCGTCAAGCTTTTGTGGCTTTTCGATTGTATCCGTGACAGCCGTGTCCCTCCTCTTGCGTTTCTTGCTTTTCGTTCCTCCATTGACGGCAGCGGCACGGTCCTCCGCCTTCCGTTCCGACGTGTGTTCCGGAGTAATTGGCGGAGTCATGAACTCGTCCCCTTCCCTCTTTCCCCCGAGCGAGCCCCGTGATGTTCCCCCTCTCGTCGAGGCAATGGGAAGTCCCTGAACGAACTGGTTGAAGCCCTCCAACAAGACCGGTTGATCGCGGAATATCGCATCAAGGCGGGGCACGATGTCTGAGGCTTTCATATTGTTGTTGGGGATCTCCGTGATCAGGTTCAGGAATTGCCGGTATGCCTGTGGTCGACCGATGCAGTGTTCCTGTGAATGACGATAAATAAGATACAAATCGGTTGCGAATAGGATGTGACTCACCCTGACGAGATCTATGTATTCTTGAGCATAATCTCGCTGCGGCGTCGTAACCTTCTGCGGGAGACTTGACATCACAGACTTCGCGCTGGACTGTGCCTTCGGTTTCGGAGGAGATGCTGAGTATGTTGGCGTTGTGACCTTGAGAACGGATGGTCCCGTCAGTTTTGAAGGCGATGGTTTCGTCACGACGGTTGCAGTCGATCCCACGCTCAGCGCAGCTGTACCGAAGAACTCTGCATGATCCTGGCGCCGATGGTGTTGCAACTGGTGTAGCACTTGATACTGCTCAGAGCACAGATTGCATCCAAAGTACGGCCCAACACCCCACGCACTCGACTTGGGCTGCAGTAATCCCTTCTCCTTCACGCCATGCACCTTGGACGTCTTCAAGTGGTCCTCAATTCCGATTTTGGATGCGAAGCACCGGAAACAGAAGGTGCAGGTGTACGGTCTTTCTTGACGATGTGTCTGCGCTGCTGCCGGATCGGGAAAAGTGGTTTTACAGACCGTGCACCAGGAGTGGTGCTCCTCGGCGTGGTATTGCATTTGGTCGAGGCTCCGGAACCCCTTTTTCTTGCATGTCAGGCAGGTGAGGGTCATGTCGGCGGTGGGGGAAGGGTGATGATCATCCGGGACTGCCGGGAACGTCAGGTTGCAAGCGGTGAATCTTTGTCAGGCGTGTAGGATGCGGTACGATAAGAGGCAAGTTGCCGATAGGGGCAAGTCGATCGATCGACGCGTCTTTGCAATATAATAAGGCGGCACATGAAGGGAAATCCACACGACCATTATACGTTCCGATGATCCTCATTTCGCCTTCAACCTCACAATTACCTCAAACTCGATACCCCTAGACAACTCTTGAGCGCTACTGTTGCAGCAAATCTGTACCATCGGAAGTTGGCCTCGATACCGATACCGAACGACAAGACCTTCACCAAACGGTTTCAAAATGTTCATCAACACGCTTGTCATTCATCGCGTCTCGACCGGGAGCCCAGTCTTCCATCAAGATGGAAAGTGAAGTCGGGGAGTATGAAGAACCTTTCGGGACTGAAGCTCGGAGTCCTAGGTGTCGGGTCCGATGCGAAATTTTCTTGTAGGAGTTGAGAGGAGTGCGTATGCATATCCGTAAGTCATCGCTGCTGCTTGATAATCGATCTTCTGGAACTGATTGCCAAGGTTCGTGGACGGGCTCCGATTTCAACACGTTTGTTCGTCGTCGCCAACCGACGCCTGGCCGTTATCAGAACTCAAATCCTGCCGCGCACTACGACTTGATTTGTACGTCTGTTTCCCGTGCTGCTGTTACACATACACTGACTGATACAAGTGTTATAGACCTACCATTCACCGTAAGCTCTCCTCATCCAGGGCTTGTGCTTGTGATCCCACTTCTTACTGTTTCCTCAATAGATGACGAACGATACTGCGGACACGTCCGAATTCTCCTCGACATGCCCGATCCCCCCTGACCAGGCATCGACGAACACGTCTTCTGAATGCCGCATCCGTTCTGCCCACGCACCGCAGTTCTCCTGCGCAACTCACGACGTCGTCTTCGAGTACCTTGCTTCCTTGTCACAGCATTACGCAAACGAGGAACATGACTTAGGGGTTAGGAGTGCCTCCCTCCATTGCTGGAATGCATGTCGTGAGATCGCTGGACAGAGACTCATTCACGCCAAGCAGCTGCTGAAAGGAAGAGGGGAGCTTATCAGAACATCCTGGTGCCATCAATAAGTCACCTGTCAGAAGTTCTCTACGGGAGGGACATTGGTGGGTACTTACCCGATCGAGTCGACGGAGACTGCGATTCCTGAGTAGCTACAGATGTGCAGGTGCGAGAGGCTGTTGCGAAGGAAGGTCCCGTGCCAGCAAACTGGACGTTTTGCTGACGGCGTCTCTGTGCGCCAGCTTCCAGCCTGCGGATGGCTGTATAAGTTATTGGCCCAAACTCTTCAAAATCTGGAGCTTTGGGAGATCCAGCCGTCCCGCCGCGAAGTCCACGGAGAGCGATCTCTCGACAGAGCGGCGCCGTGGTCTGGAAATCTCTTCTGTGGTGTTCCTCGACCATGATCTGCCAAAGTCTTTCGGAGGGAAGCAAGCCAAGGATTTGCGCTGCTTCTACTTTCGAATTTTGCTGACTCGGATCTGTGTGAATACAGGCGAGGCGTCTATCCGCCCGTTACTTGTAAGAATTTTCAGGAGAAAATCCAGCTCCGTATTCGAGAATTGCCCCCTCGCTTTTTCCTCGAGGCATTGCACGAGTTCTTCTCTGTGTGATGAGCGCGGCAAGCCACGGAAGGAGACGTGAAGCTCGGAGAACAGGTTGTTCAAGAGGAGCTGTACATCAAAGTCTCCCTGGCTTGCAGCTTGCTGAGAGCCAGTGGTAGAAATGTTGTCTTGCGTGGCCGGTAGTATCATCTGAGAGCCAGTCTGACTCATGCTAGGGGCAATACTGGACGCATTGGCATCAGGCGCGACTGAGAATTGCTGACCTTGAAGGAAGTCGCCGGCCAGCTGGTTGTAGTTACGTTGCTCCATCGAATCAAGAGGCTCGGTCCTAGTCCAGTAGCTGTATATAGCTGAGCTGTCTGCTATCACAAAAGCCTCGTTTGCTGACCAGCATATGTAGTTGCCACCTCTTGTGCTGACAGCCCCTTTCAGCTGACTACATCCATTGTACTGAATGCTCCTCTACTTTCTCCTTTGACAGCGACCAGGTCCCATCAAAGTGCTCAGTCCATTTTGGGCTGAACTTGGCCGAAACAGAGGTTGGATACGCTCTAGTTTAACGATAGCGATATTTGCTACAAAATATGTTGTGCTTACTACTTGTCAAGATAGCCGGGGCTCCGTCGTAGTCCACTTGGTACGCAATACGCATATCAAGCAGCCAAACTTCGAACGGCGGTCTCAGCGCCCCGTGCGCCCTGTGGAGTGCGTGCGCGACAGTCAGAATCCTAAATCATTGTATGAGAGGTTTCAATTGCGGCTGGAAGTGGGCATCCGAATCCAGACGGGTCCGCACCGGATCCTGCTCGCTGAAACGCCGGATGCAAAAGGCCGAGTGCGTCCTGGCCCTTGATGCACGATGCACAAAAGTTCATGACGCGCTTCCCAGTCTTCCATCAGATCAACTCTGATCGCATCAGAGATGTCAAGTTTTGCTTATTGCCTGGAAACTGATCGCGCTTTCGATTGCCCCAACCTCAAGAAGTGATGGCATGGTCCTTGCTGGTGATGATTGCCTGTGATGTACCGCCGAGCACCGACGTAAAGATTGGCATACCGTTGAGCGACCCGTGGCAACGTCAAGACCCCGCGACTACAGGACACTCTGTATCTCCATCTGTGAATTTCAGTCAACCCAATCCGTGGGGCAGCACAGCGTCTGATGTTCTGATCAACCTTCAGCCTATCTCACGCAAGCTTCCGCTATCTCCTTATCAAGGTCAATCCTTCGAAGATCAGGAATCTTGGCAACGGGACAAGGTCGGTACAACGATCCGGCACGACAGACAGATAGTATGTTCGCTTCCTTCATCCGACGCATGACTGGTAAGAGCTCACATGATGCTTTGGGTGTCTTGCTGCAAGGTTTCATTTCCGACAAGAGCATTCCCTCTCCAAACCTTGCAAATACGGAAGGGCGGCTCCACCGAAGGCAAGAGGTTGTTCAGAGACGCGGAATTCTAGCTAAACCGACGCAACTTTGCTCATTACAGAAGCCAACCGCAAGACTTAGATACTCAAGATGAAATAGTACCGCTGTACTCCATGCAAGAGGAACTTTACGACGTCCAAGGGGTTGGGCGCTCATCTCAGCGACCAACATGAAGGCCGACAACGCTTTGATTGCCAGAGTTGCACCCAGTCACCCGCCAAATTAGAATCACTTCTGTTACACCTCGAGGAAAACACAACACATATGCGGACAGAGGAGTCAGAACACATGAACAGACAGAAGAAGTTCAAGGCAATGGAGCAAAAATGGGGCATCCGGTTGGGAATTACTCTCAATTCTCGAATCTGCGACCTGAAAGGGGAGGGCAGAGCGCCGTCCCTGCTTCTCGGAGAATGTTACTGCGAGCAATGTGGATTGACGTTTCCCAACACCTCCGATCTGGCGCGTCACTTGGTTTGGCGCTTTCGCCACACCAAGGCATCCGGATCTTTTGGGAAGTGCCAGACGTGCGGTGTCGTCCGCGCCAGCCTCAAGGGAATGAAGGAACATCTGGATCAAGAGTCAACACACATGCGAGTCTTGCCGTCTGATCTTCCGCCAGATGGAACCGAAGTCTTAATAGAATGCGCTATGGCTGTCGCAACGACTATCACGGATTTTTTTTTCCGAAAGCGAAAGTGAGGAGTCGGCGGAAGATATGGAGGAGTCGGCCGAAGATATGGAAGTGGATCAGGCTTGCTCGGCCGAGGAAAGTCTACAAGGGGATGAGATTAGGAGGGCCTATCCACGTAAGTAGGGTCAGGTCGAGGGCAATGACTGGCTAGTCATAGCGCTAACAGAAAACGATCAACAGGAAAGGCTGAAAAAGTAGAGAAGGGCGAAGCGACTGCCGCAGAAGAAGAGCACCAACCGGTCTGTTTAGATAGATGGTATCCTGGAAAACTTGCACAAATGACCACGCCAGCCATCCTGCGGATCTCGGAGGAGATCCACAACGATCAGGAGGCGGCGTTGCTTCTATCATCGACCACACACGACGTCTCCAACGGTGCCGACCTACGCTTCCCAAAACTCAGACCGATAAATGTGCCTCCGGAGACACCGGACACGTCCGCTCAGCACGCCAGCCATCGTTCAGAAGACCTTCATTAAGCTTCAAGGAGGACCGATGGTCCACCCCAAGACCCGCCCCCCAAGGGGGTCTGTCTCTCGGACAACGGCGAAACGACAGAGGATGGCGACTCCGACGAAGAACTCATCGAGCTGGGAGAAAACGACTCGATCAACGGCACATCACAAGCCCCGATGGATATGTCTTCGGACGAGCGTCCCGCCGCTGCAGTCACTCTCCGGGACGCACACCCTATCGACGACCCGACAGATGATAGCGATGATACTAGTGGGAACGACAGTAGCGAGGAACATAGTAGCGACGACGTCACCGGCACGCAAGCTGTTGGACGGATTGCGCGCCAGAAGTCTATGAGCTCTTCAGAGCCCACAAAAGACATAGCGGCGACATCTGAACAAGCCACGAGAAGACTTCAGGAAACAGACAAGATCGCAAATGTTAACATTCAAGACCGCTGGGATTACGGCGGACAAACACCTTCCATCGATGTCGATCCGACTTTCGGAACCCGAGTGGAGCCGTGTGCTATATCGAACGATGCTGCCATCATCAAATCCGAAGACGACATTGGCCTGTCTGACAAGACCACGATCTCGGTTCAAGTTTCCAGAGACAGAGTCGCCTCAATCGGCTCCCACTATGCATGCTCCCACTGCGATCGCACCTTCACTACACCGGATGCGCTGCTGAGTCACATTCGGAATGTCAACGAGAACTCTCCATGGTACACCTGCAGCACGTGCAATCGAGGGCTTGTGGCATCAGAGCCGTTCAAGGCGCATCTTACAGAATTTCCGACGCATATGAGAGTTGGCGGGAGACAGCAACCTGTCTTACCGTCCAGAACGAAGACGGAGAGAGAAGAGCGACTGTCGCCCATAACCGGAGCGAACAGCCACAGCAACTCAACTAGACGTCGAAAGAGCTATTGTTCAACATGCGACCAAACGTACAAGTCCATCGATCATCTGGTCAAGCATCGCCGTCGATACCACAAGAGCGCTCCATACAAATGCATGTCATGCTCGACGGACTTCCCCGCCGGAGTCAATCTGAAGTACCACCTATTGGAATTCTCCGACCACATGCAGGTCGTGTTGGAAGCGGTCATACCGATTCTCTCCGCATCCACGTCAAACCAGTCGAATAATCCTCGAAGCAAGCCAAAGAAAGGAACAGCCAGTGCAGTCATTGAGCTGAGTTCCGATTCCGAGGCATCCGATACTGAGGTCGAGTTGAACCTGAAGGCACGCCAGACGATTACCTTGGGTGGAAAGGCGCAGATCCGTGCATGCAAGGTGAGATCGTATACCACATCGCGATATATGGTCTCACAGCCTCCTCCCCAGCGACGTCTGCCGGACGATACGGGCTCTAAGTCACTGGCGACCAAAACGCGCAAGGTGTCTTGTTCCAGCGGAGCGTGAGCTGGCGAGCCGTCCGATATTCTTGTTCCGCAATCGGGGTTCAAGTGTATCACAGACACATCGAACAAGTCATCGGGTATTAGGTCTTGCATGCAAAATAACTATACAAAAGACGCTTAGCGTCCAACGAGTGTTGTCAACTTCTCTATGATGAGTTCCGCAATACAGCCGGCAGCGTCCACGAATCCCGAGTTGTCCATCTATGCTCGAAGCTTGTACATGATCTTGGTCTGACCTTTGAGAGGCAAGACGATCATGGTCTAGGTGGCAGGGAGTCAGTCAAGCGCGCAATGCATTGAAGGAGAAAGCATACCTGATAGTTGGGCGAAGGGAACGGTCCTTCCAGCTTCAGCTCGACTCTGCGGCAAAGCGTGGCGAGAATAGTCTGCAGCTGGACGTAGGCGAACTACAGCGCCGAAATAGAAGCATCAGCATATGGGCTTGGAACGGATCCGAACCAAATGACTCACGCTTTCACCAATACACCTATGTCGACCGGCACCGAACGGCTGATACGGCGACTCGGTACCCTTCGAAACACTTCCGTAGCCGTAATCGACCTTGTCCCCCTCGGTATACTGCTCCGCCGCCAGAGCCGCAACACCACTGGCGTCGTCCCATCGATGCGGGTTCCACTCTTCCGCGTTCTGCCAGATCAGCGGGTCCATCTGGGCGACACCGGGGCTGGCGAGAACGAAATGACCCTTGGGGATGACGTAGGTTGCGTCTTCGGACGCTTTCGGTGAGGAGAGGGAGTTGGGAACGGGGATGTCGGAGATGACCTAAGGGGAAGAGTGAGCATAGAGTACTGGAAAAAGCTCGCCTGACATACCTTTCGCATGATCGAGTGAATCGGAGCATGTAGTCGAAGGGTTTCGCGAATGACGTGATCCAGAATGGGCAAGTTCTTCAGCTCCTCGTACGTCAAGTCTCGGAAGGTTCCGTCCGGGTTCCCGAATTTCTCCTTTTGCTCTCGATACAGTTCCTCCCTAGACGAGCCATCAGCTCATTCCTCCCACTGGCGTAACTTGATCACTCACCATACGTCGGCCCGTTCCGCAAGGTGCAACAACGTCCACGAGCTGGTAGCGGAAGACGTGTGTTGACCAGCCATCAAGAGTGCGATCATCATGTGCGCGATATCCCGGTCCGAGAGGGGCGTTCCATCCTTGTACGTCGAGTTTTGCAACGCGGAAATCATGTCGTATTCGTGCTACACAAAGGGTCAGCGAACATGTCCAAACGGACGTAGCCGACAGACTTACATCGTGCGTTCCCTCCCTTCGCTTCCTGATGATACCCTGGTAGAATTCACTCATCGCCTTCTGGGCCTTATCCCTTCGTCGATAACTCGGCAACGGCAATTTGGGAAACATGAAATTGATCGGCGTGAACCCGCCATCGAGATCCTCGTATCGCTTCGCAAACGTCTTGTCCAACCCGGCACGGACTTCCTTTCCTTGGAGGGTCCGAGAGGCGGTAAGGATGGTGAGTTCCGACATGGCGTGTAGGGCGTCAAAGCCTTGCCACTTGGTAGAGGAGGCGTGGAGCTCGTTGGTGAGGAAGCCGTTGGTTTCTTCGGCGATCATGCCAACGTAGGCTCGGAGGTTTTCAGTGGAGAGACCGAACTTGACCTGCAGGGCTGGAAGGTAAGACATGGCGTGAACGATTGAGGGAAGCACTTGCCATTCGTTTCTGTTGCATGAGCATATCGTTTGGACAGTCGTAGACGACACCTTCACCAAAGACGGGCGTGGTAAGATGCTGCGTTACCAAACATGAGCACACAGACGATCTCTAAAACGAGCGGACTTACAGTATAAGCTTCCTCCGCGGAAACCTGGTTCAGTCGTCCGCCCAAGATCAAGTTGTTCCCCTTGGGGCCGAGCGCGACAGTCATCCTCCTTCCGAGCAAGATGAACGTGAAGAGGTCTCCATACTAGGGACGATAGAGTCAGCTATGAATCGTCCAACATTGAACGATGCCTACCTGCTCTCGACAGTCGAAGAGGAACTTGTACGGGTCCATACCGTACGTCGCTGCTGAACCGAACCATGGGATCAGGTGGAACACCTCGGGAGGCAACGACGGGTCTTTCGGCAGGACCTAGCAACGAGCTCATCAGCACACAGGATCGACATAACAGAAAGAGTATACGCACCTTTTGACGGATAACATTTCCGACAACCAACGCGACGGGAAGACCGATAAAGACGATGGCGGCGATCGAAGCCCAAGAGAGCTGCTCCAGCGGGAGAAGGCTAAGGATGCGACTTGACGACATGACTTGCGATACTAATGGGCGAGATGCTGTATCCCAAACTCGTCCACCCTCGAGTCTTATGCGGCGAATGACCAAAGGGTTATTGGACCCAAAACAAAACGTACGATTTCTTCGCGTTTCCCTTCGGCCAGACCCTGAGACATCGAACCACGCGTCGAAAAATCTCGGCGGCCGGATCAGTGTGATGACCAGAGTTGGGAGATGCTTGCGTCAGCTCGGGGTTGATACAGTACGCAGTGGACCTCTGCCCAGATAGATGTCGTCCCCTCGACACATTCGGTCCTTCCTTCGATGCTATCATGATTCCTCGCCACTCAGCAACAGCAACATAGCTTGGACCCACATCGGTGATGGAGACCCCAACATCGGCGCGGGGCTCGTCCCCCTTTCCCAGCAAAGACGCGGGCGGATTCACCAGAAACCCGACGAACGACGGCACATTCTCCAAAGACTTGACGTTTGCGAGGCTCTGTGATCTCAAGGTTCCGGTGGAGATCAAGGTGTAAGCCTTCCCTCTTCACTGGGAAGACAATCTGACTGATTGGGTGTAGATCCAACCTGGAGGGAAGGATCAAGAGGAAGACGTTGAGCGAGACTTTGGCAAATCCCGCGACGAGGCATGCGCAGATGCAGACAGAGTACGTCCCGCCAGTTGTTGCGCCGGAATAACAGGTCTACTGCTTATACCTTTCTTACTGTAGTGGCGTATCGGATCTATTCGTCACGGTACAACTCTACTCAAAAGGAAGAGCTCTCACATTACCATTTCAAACCGGAACAAAGGTCTTCAAGCCGGACCGATACTTGTGAGCTGGCCCTCGTATTGGTCCTTACTATCACTGATAATATCGTCCACCTCATTGCTTGCAGATGGAACTCGACTATTCAACTCCCCATCCTCTACGCCTCCCTCCCGCAAGATGCTCAACTCGCGATCACTCTCTGGGACATCGAAGCGCCCGGCAAAGCCGCGCCGGTGGGAGGGAGCACATTGGAGTTGTTCAACAAGAAAGGGTATGTCTCTCCTTCCGCGGAAAATGTGAACTGATGATCAATGTATTGTAGTACACTGAAGCGCGGACAACAGCGATGCTACCTTCATCCTCGAGTCAAAGCCGATCCCTCGCGAGATAGCGTCACGCCAAGCGATGTGTTTCAGGACGACGAGCTGGGAAGGCTACTGAGAGTACGTCCACATTCCACCAAAACAAGTATCGGGTGCTGATATGCGAGCATAGCTCGTGAAAGACTACGAGAGAGGGGATATGGCGCGGGTCGAGTGGTTGGACGTGTTGGTGTTCCGACAGATAGAGAAAATTCAGGCTGTGAGTCTCCTTTCCCTTTCCCACCGATGATTGCAGGCTGAAAGCTGCCTACGAATGCAGCGCGAGGTAGAAAGGACGGACAAGTTGTTTCTGTATATCGACCTGCCTCGATTCGACTTTCCCGTCGTATTCGCCGAGCAAGTCAGTCACATCTCCCAACACGGCCGTACCAACCCTGACATTCTGTCCGCAACAGGAAGCCAACCTCCCGCTCCCGCCACAACCCATCTCGAACCTCCTCTCCGCCCCAGTCCCTTCCCCCCTCCCGCCAAACTTCCTCGCATCGGATCCGCATCTATGGCGGATATACGACCCGGAAACAATACGCGTCCGCGCGGATGGAGAGGGGAACCCCGTCGAGGCAAAGTATAGGAGGTTGGCGAGGAGTCATCGGACGGGAAGGGGGGATCGGGAGCTCAAGCCTGGTCCGGAGATGCGGGATTTGCTTAATGTGAGTGACGGTTCTCGTACTTTGAGATGAAGTGTCTTACTGATTGTACACCGACATCCATAGGACCTTTTCCGTCAACCACCGACGTACGACCTTTCACCAGAAGACAAGGACATTATCTGGCGCTACCGATTTTCCCTGCATACCTTCAAGCGTTCCCTCACGAAATTCCTCAAATCCGTCACATGGTCCGACACCGCCGAAGCACGACAAGCGGTCGAGGTCTTGTTGCCGCTTTGGACCGAGGTGGGGATGGATGATGCACTGGAACTGTTGGGTCCTGGGTACGAAGACGGGCGAGTAAGGGCATTCGCGGTCAAGCAGCTTGCGCGGGCGGATGACGAGGTACGCTGGCGTTGTCTCATCAGTGACAACTTCACTGATCGCTATTACGCATAGGAATTGCAACTATACCTCCTGCAACTCGTACAAGCGCTCAAATTCGAAGTCAAGTCGACGCAGATCCGCAAGACCGTAGACCCAAGAGCAAGACCGCAGCGGTCCCGCAATGCATCAAACACGAGCTCGAAAACGACCAAGGCCGTGTCCGAAGAAGACAGCGGACTGGCAGACTTCTTGATTGAGAGGGCTGCGAGGAATGCGGTGCTGGGAACGGTGTTCCATTGGTATTTGATGGTCGAGTGCGAGGACAAGGTGATTGGGAAGATGTATGCCAGAGTTGCCTTCCAGTTTATGCAGAGGCTCGTCGAGGTGAGTTTTGTCTTGATTCATTCGAGCACTTCTGATTTTAAGAGAATAGCTCGAGAACGGATCTGACAGAAGGGATACGCTTAAACGGCAAGGGGAAATGATCGCCTTGCTATCGACAAAAGCCAAGGAATTGCGGGCATCCAAGGACCCCCGGCCAAAGAAGATCGACAAGCTGCGGACATATATTGCCGATAGCAAACACGGACTTTCGACTTTGCAAGCACCGTTGACACTGCCCTTGAACCCTCGTGTCCAAGTGACGGGAATAGATGCATCTCGCTCGTCCGTTTTCAAGTCCAACCTGCTACCAATGCTACTCTGGTTCGAAACAGAGGATTCGGATTACCCCATCATCTTCAAGAACGGCGACGATTTGCGGCAGGATCAACTAGTCATACAGCTATTCACGTTGATGGATCGTCTGTTACGGAGGGAGAACCTGGATCTCAAGCTTAGTCCGTATGCGGTACTCGCAACCGGTCAGACGGAGGGGATGGTGCAGTTTGTGCCCAGCAAGAGTCTAGCAGCTATCATGGGAGAGTATGGGAGTCTGTTGAACTATATGAAGGCCTATTACGCAAATGAGGGTGCAATTGGAACCCTCGGCGTGGAACCGGCTGTCTTGGACACCTTTATCAGGAGTTGTGGTAAGTCAATTTGCTCGGTCGTGAAGGAAGCTCTACTGAGTGCCCTACTCTTAGCGGGATACTCGGTCATCACGTATATTCTGGGTGTCGGAGATCGCCACCTGGACAACTTGATGCTTTCGCCTGATGGTAAGCGCGAATCAATCGGGAAACGAACTCCGCTAATAGACTCATCCCATCTAGGTCACTTCTTCCATGGTGCATACTTTTGTGACTTGAGCGACTTCGCCGAAACTGACGCTCCTTCTCGCAGTCGACTTTGGATACATCCTCGGCCGTGACCCGAAACCATTCCCGCCACCAGTAAAGGTTTGCCGAGAGATGGTCGACGCAATGGGCGGTCCGCAGTCACCACATTACAATCGCTTCAAAAGTCTATGCTATACGGCCTTTATCGGACTCCGCAAGAACGCAAATTTGATCTTAAATCTGATCGCTCTCATGGTGGATGCTAATATACAGGATATCAGGTTGGAGCCGGACAAGGCAGTTCTCAAGGTCAGCGGTGCGCTTGCTGTCCGAGATTCATCATTGACCGTCAATTGTGCGGGCTTCCAGGTGCAAGAAAAGTTCATGCTCGACATACCCGAGGAAGACGCGATCAAGCATCTCGAAGTGCTGTTGAACGACACCTCTTATCTAACGCTCATGTTTGACAAAGTGCATACGCTGGCGCAATATTTGCGAGAATAGAAGGCAGGACGTGTGTTGTCGATGTCGATTGTATGCGAAGGCCATCGACTGCTTGCGTATCAGATATACTGCAGAACGTGTCGCTTGCACTCTAAGGATCTACCGACTTATACGCGGCCTTAGCAGGTCTCGCGTCTCCCCTGACATGGTTCGATTGACATGTCAAAAAGGTCTCGAGTCGGCAAAACCACAACCTATTCGACCATACTCCCGCGCCCAAGCTTTCGCCATAGGGGTTCTGTTCGACATCCTCGCAATAATATAGGCGCGTGAGACTCTGGAAAATGGATAAAGGACGTCGCCCCGGGGAGGGCATCTGGCTACAAAGCTGCAGCAAAAACACCTCGACTTCTTTTTGATCCATGGATTGAGCCAACTTTCCACATGTTAGAGCCAACTTCCCATATGTCAGAGTAGAGCCAACTTCCCATAGTGCATTTGGAGCCCCCATTCCCACTTCTGAGCCCGCGGAACCCAGCCCATCCGTCTGTATGGGAGCTGAGGAGTCCCTTTACGCGTGCCGGATCATTGTAAACCTCTAGAGAGTATCTGGTTACTTTGCCAACGCACCATACTTGAGCGCTAGCAGACTCAAGGGCTTTCTTTGCATTTTGGCACAGACGGCGTCAATAGTGGCGACCGACAGCAGGATTCGAACCCGAGGTCAGCCAGCGGCTTGAATCGTGGTTCCACCTCGAACTTTGATGACCTCGTTGTCATCTACTACTTCACCATACGGGCGGTGGATAGTCAGCAAGCACGCTGGTGTGTCAAGTATGAGACGTTTCGCAGACGTTTTGTCGTTGTTTACGATGTCAATCGCGAGCAGCTTCTCTCGCCGTCGTCATCTTTGCCCGGCATTTGTCCGCCTCATAGTGTGTGTGTGTCTGCGTGAACATTTAGATGCAGAGTCTCCGTCTGTTAGGGGGCAGCGTTGAAGAGAATCAGCTCGGAATCTGCCTATAGCGTACAAAATGGATACGAGTCTTGCCGAAAATGGGGTCCTCAACGTCAAGCTGATGGAAACCGATGCCCCAAGGCATCTCCGCTTCATGGATGTCTGAATATTCTGGAGGAGCCCATTGCGCCTGGGAGTCCAGGAGTCAAAAATCAAGTGAGTATATATGTGACGCAGACACTGCCCTCTTTCTCCTTTCTTACCTAGCACCTTCGTCGCTCAAAAGTCAACCCCGTTCCGATTCAGCATCTACTTCATATTCTATCTCAGCGTAGCCTCCAATCAAGCTGTGCGCCTTTCATGCACCTACGAAAAACGTTGGCTAACTCCCTGGCCCGCTCTCCTTGTAGTCGTTTTCACCAAGTTATCCTCGTACACTATGCTCAACAACACGCACTTGCGATCGCCTGCCTTGGATCAAGTGATGGGCAGTACCTCGCCGGTTGCCAGAGCGGACTAGGAAACACCACTTTAACGGATCTCTCCGAAGAGCTGAATGACGATGCGCCTTTTCGATCCGTGGAAGAAGTCTCCAAGAGTTTGGGGTTGGAAAATGAGGCTACTAATCGGCACGGCTAGTGGGTATCGTACGCCTCAACGCGCCTCCCCTGCTGGTGCTGATGCAACACACGTTGGTTTCCTTTATTGAGTAGCGGCGGAGACCCTCAGAACGACGTGGCGTTTCCGCGTGGAGCCCACCGATCGGGATTATACACACCCTCCGTCTTCAGCATGACGAGTGGGGTCGAGATTCCTGACAGGCAGGAAGTGAATCGAAGAGCGCATCCCTTCCACGTAGTCTGTATCTTTGCGTGTCTTGAGACACAAGCAGCCTGAGGCCAACGCTATCGTCACCGAGAGGGACCTCTCGGATGCACAGTGAGTATTTTCGCCAACTCCGCACAGATCGGTTCTGATGTGCTTGCAGATGACAAATGCTGGATCACTTCCTTCAAGTCATCGTCACATTCGAACGAAGCGAGCCGAAAGATCCGAACAAAAAAGCGCATCGTGCAGAGGAAATGCTCGCGCAGAAGCTGTTCAAGGTGGTTCGTGGGATCAACTTCCGACAACTCGCTGATCTCGCATCGCTGTCGTCAAAGGTCTAATCGAGGTCGATGGGGAAAAAGACGAGCTGCACTCAGAGTGGTAGATGACGTCGGGTTGATTTGCGCTTGACTACTCGCTCTAAGAAGTTCGTCTGCGTTGGCACCGCCTGGACAGCCAGGACATAGCCAGCTGCCTGTACCAAGATTTTTCTGTATTGCCTGTAAAGCTATCAACATTCATGTCAATCCGTGAATCACACCCGGCGGACGAATTGTAGGGATCGTGACCGCGCTGAGGGAAACTGACAGACGCGTACAGCTTGGCGCCGTTCAATTCGAAGAATTAGGCAAGCTTGCCTTGTAGGTGCAGGGGTTCTCGATACACATGTTCGCGCATTCGTGACCTATTTGACAGAGAGTACAAAGTACAGAGCTTGGATTCCAATTATCACTAGATTGCATCAATATCGCCAACACCCTATGCTAGTCATAGCCTCTGGCGGTGAGCGAGAATGCAGCAGTTAGGCCGTTTGTCGTAGAGTAGGCTGTCGCTCGTGCAGTCTACTTTGACAGTGCTCCAGTATCATTGAAGTAAACGCTGTCAAACAACCTCTTCCGAAGGAGAATGGACTTGTTTTAGGGGACTTTCTAAAGTCGACTCCGACAGTGACTCTGGCATATAACAATAGAAAGGCATATTCGAAAACCTATAGCCTATTACTTGGGCCTTTCAAACGGCACCTTTTCCCCATACCGCCTCGGCTTGAGCCCTGGCTTGAACATTGTTGGTTCGGTATAGGCAAAATGCACCTCCCACTCCCCTCCATCTCCTCCCCGCGCTCGTCGGTCCCTTGGCCGCTGCCGTCTCCTTTCCCGCCGATACGCACGTTGACGCGCAGAGAACCTGCCTTCGTGTAAGTCAATGTCCGAGCTGTCCGTTGTGGTCGCGTCGGAATATACGTCCCGGTAACTGGTGGTATCCGTATACATGCTGCGGCCGTCGCGCATCGATGGCGCTGCTCGATTGCGCGGAACGCCAAAGCCTGGTTCATAGACCTTCTTCCCGTCCCGAGCCACGTAAACCTGGACCGCGCGCGGACCAAAGTAACCGACTTGCCAGGCACGGAGTAGCTCGTGGACTGCCTTCGTTAGTCGCGGCGGATCGTCCGGGTTGCCATGGTCGACATGTCGAAGCGCTTCGTGAGCCAACGCCTCGATAAAGAATCCCCATTCGTCTTGCCGGATATCGTGGTCCTTCAGCGCATGTGGACGTCGAAGTCTTCCTGGTTGGCGCAGTCGGTTGGCGGGGAAGGCAAACGGTTCGAAGTCGGCGTAGCCGTTTTCGGCGCTGGTAGACGGTGCCCGATGGAACATCGGAGGTCTGGAGGAAAGAGCAGAAAGACAAGTGCGATCGTCAGTCGCCATTTGGTCTGCAAGATTATACTTACTCTTCGGGTCGCTCTGCATCGGATCCAGACTGCGACGGTTTACCCGGACTAGCAGCCCTCGATCCCGTATTCCCCTGTAGCGGTATGTCCGGTCTAGGTTGCATCCCCGGATGCGGCATTCCAGGAGGTTGCATCATCGGAAACTGCACATTCGCACCTGGAATCGGTCGTCCCCACCCATCAAAGCCTACCGGAGATCTGCGTCAGCGAGATTGCAGAACTGTATTCGAGACCGTACCTTCAGGTGCAGGAGGAGGAATAGGACGGCCGTACGCGTCAAAGCCTTCCTTAGGTGGCCGTGCGACAAATGGTAACCCCTGAGGCATGGGTCGTAGTACCGACGGATCAGGTGGTCGATACGGCTATCAAGAGATTTAAGCGAGCACTACCCATAACTCCGCGCGTATCTTACTCTTGAATGTCCTACCACAAGACGATTAGCACAATCCCTTGAACCTCGTTGCTCGCGACCCACCAACTCCACCAGGTCCTGCGAAATCTCGGCCCAAGATATCCCTTCCAAATCGTCCCGGCAACGCGTTCGGATTGAACCCGCCCATCATACCGGGCACCATCATCCCAGGTCCCATGGGCATGCCTAACATCGGCGGACGCATGCCGAGGCCGAACATGCCGGGCATCATGAGCGGTGGTCGGATTCCTGGCGTAAGTCCGAGAGGGGGTCTAGCCATTGGTCTGCAATGACGTCAGCCGACAGCAAAGGGCTTTCCGCTGGAAGACTTACCCTAATCTCATGTTCAATGGTCCGGGAAACATCCCCGGAAACTGCGCCTTCATCTTAGCCTCCCTGGCTTCTGCCTCCTTCTCTGCCCTACTTTTCTCCTTCTCCATGCGTGTGTTATAGTCGGGCGGAAGCGCATACCTGCCAGATCCCAACATCAGCATCTTCTTGATCATTCCACTTAATGAGACTTACTTCCCGACCCGATCCGCAGCTCCAGAAATAGGCTCAATCTTCCGATACGCCGTCACCACCGACTGATGCTCCGACGTCCGATCGTGAGAATGACTTCGGTGGTGGTGGTGCCGATGTTTCTCATGTTTCCGCCTGTTAGGATGACTGTCGTTCTCGCTGCCGAGGTCGTGGTCGTGCGTAAGGGGATGGGCAGCAGATCGGCTCGGAGCGGTCTGACGATCGGCTGCGGGACGACTCGGGATTTCCGTCCAGTTCGAAGGGATCATCTTGGTATTCCGATGATAATAGTCCGGGTCCGCCGTCGGATTCTGCTGAGTCTTCAGCTGATTGGGCATTCCCACATCATCCGGTACCGTTGGCGGTGGAGCAGGGTTCGGCATCTCCTGTATAGGATGCATATGTTGTCCCGTCATCGGCGGAGGCGATTTCAGGAATGAATGATAATCAACTGCACCCCGAACATGAATCAGAGCCGTGAGTGTGGACGCTTTGCGGGACATACTGATAGGAATAGGCTTTATATCCGAAAACCTCTTGGGCACCGGAACCCTCAACGACCGTCCCCTATCCACACCCTCTTCCGATCCCAACGACACCTGCACCGCTTCTCCGGGGTAATGCGAAATCTCGTGTATGGGCGGAACCGGTACGGAATCCGAAGTTGTCGATGCCGAGTGTGGGAACCGATGGGTGTGATGACGCGGCGAGGCCGCTATACGCGGTGGTGATGCGCGAACAGAGGTAGGAGGGAGGGTGATGTTTGTAGGTGCCGCCGTTGAAGGAACGAAGAGCTGTCGTTGCGGAGACGAATGTCTCGAAGGCGGGTAGACTTCGATCACCGTCTGTTGCGGTTGCCTAGGGACAGCAGAAGTGCGCCTACTATGGCTCGGTCCCTTTGCCTTTTGCTTCGGCGGGGTCGATGCAGGTCCGGAATGCGCGTGAACGGATACGTGGTTCGGCTCCACGTCAACTTGAACGTCGTTCCCGCTCTTTTCGGAGATTTGCGGGGGAGATACCAGTTTCCGCGGGAAACTTGCTTCTTGTACTTTCGGTGGCGTTGCGAGGTGCGTCGCTGGAGGCGGTTGTTGAATAGGGATAGTCACGGTCGCGTGAAGGCTGCGGCTAATCAAGATTCAACAGCGCAGTTGTCGGATTGGAAAGGATGGGAGAAAGGAGATTCAGTCAAATTCCGATCACGACAAAGCACAAAGGATCACGCATGCCCACGGCCGACGCGATGACGTCCGCACAATCCCCTCCTCGAAACACGTTTGCTCGACGACTCACCGATGTTTCCCATGATGCTGTCCCGGCGTTGAAGGCCTCAACCGAGGGATGTTCACCCCTGCCATATCCAGCCCATCAACGTGAATAGCGGGAACGGAAAGCGGCTGCGTCGTCGTCGGAGCCACGCTACGGACGGTGGGAGCTGTCGATCGGACGGTAGGAGCGAGTGTACGAACGGTTGGCGCGATGGAATGCGCGTCGTCTACGCGATTCGAGATTAGCACTGTTTCAACGCTTGAATTCGGACGTACTCACCATTTGCAGCGGCCCATCCATGGACAGACTTGTACTCCGCAATATGCATCTGCGCTGCACTCGCCAAAGCCCCTCCATCATTCATCAAAGGCACATTCGCCTGCGATGGCATCAAAGGGGTGCTTGGCGGTGGAACATTGACATTTACGTTGAGATTGATCGGGTGTTGTTCGGCAGGGAGGACGAAAGTGGCGGGTCTCGATGGGCGGGTCTTGCTTGTGCGAACGGTCGGAACTGGCGATGAGGGGACTGTCTCGACTGTTGCTTGTAGACCGGCGACATCTGCCGCTGCAGGATCTTCAGCGGTCGCCAAAGGCACCGTGACGGTCGCTTCCCTATGCCGCCGGTGGTGAGGCTGCAGGTCGACCTCGATGGTGCGCGACATGGCGAGGACGAAGGTGTTCCTCCAGTCTTCCTTGCGATATCCGTTGGCAAGCTTGGAACGAGATGCATACTTGATTGGTGATGGTGGAGCTTATATCTGATGGACAAAGGAAGGAAGGAATGATGGAAATCGCTAGATCATCAATCAACAACTCCTTTATGAACCCTTTAGCGGAAGCTAAATGACCTCGCCATGTTCCTCTTGACCTGATTGGTCCTCGCTTCATAGATCCATCGCCGAATCGAGCATCGTCACTTCCTCTTCCGACAACCAGAGACTCGCGTGGAACTGCATCATCCGACTCAGCATCCAAAGGATCGTATCATACAGCTGACTCACATCGACATCCACATTGATCTGCTCATTCAGCTCGGCGATCTCCTGCCGTGCGTCTTGCCTGACTTCCGTCGAGGAAGTCACCGAGACTTGTCGAATCGCATTACGGCGTCGGATGCGTCCCATGTCCGCTAAAGTGAACCAGTCACTCCGCTCCGCCAGCGAGTCCAGCCTTCGCCCCTTCTTCGCCAAGCGCTACGCTCATTCCCGTTAGCGCTCGACATTCTGCCATTTCAGAATCAACTCACATCCGCGGCCTCGTTTCCCAGCAACCCCCTATGCCCCTTCACATGCTTGAAGCGCACCCCATTCCGCTGCCCACGCAGATGCAACAGCGTCAACATGTGTACCACCAGGTCATAGTTCCTGATCGGTTCCCCGGCGATCGTGCGGAATTTGCGCGTGAGCCATGTGGGGAGGTTGTATACGCCTGCAAAGGTAATGGTTGAGTGACGGCGGGGTGCGAAATAAGAGAGAAGACGTACAGTCGATGCTGTACCGCGAGTCCGTACGTATCTCGATGGGCAGGTCGGGGAAGGGGCAAGTTTCCAGCGCACGAATGATGGCCTGTCGAACCGGGAGGAATATGTCAGCATTTGATGGTGTTCTAGGTCCAGACATATGACTCACCAACAGCTCTCCCCTATTACTGGTCTGCAGCCTTCCCGGAACCCGTTCTGCGAGATTCCTGTCCGCGAAAGACGGCGTAAGAACACGAGGTCGAGTCGATGACCGTAGGAACAACTCACGACCTGCTCGCTGTGCCACTTTGGCCCCACCAAACACCACTTCCAGCTCGACACCCTTTCTTACCGTTCTCCGTGGCGCTGCCATCCGTGTACACCACCAATGCACCGTCCGGCGTTGTCGTATGGCCCCGAGAACGAGCTAGTTCCAGTTGACGGAGGAGCTGATGAAACACCTCCAGTTCCTGGTCAATCGGTGCGACATCACGCGTCGAAACTTGTCGTTTGACTTGTCTCCGCGGTTGCGCTCGACTTCGGATCGTGTTGAGAAGCGAATCACTCAGGACCACTCCATCCCAGCGCAGCGCATCCGGAAGTTTCGCGTCGACCATCTCTCCTCGGGGAATATCGCCTCGAAGCCATGCTTCCGCGGCGAGAAGGGTTGGAAAGGATTTGTAAATCGGTCTATGTACAAGTACGATGCTCAGCTTTCATGTTTCACGTCGGGTAAAGGGTGTATAGTGAGGGCGTACCCTTTGCCTTTATCACTGTAGCCACGGACTGCTTTCGAGCACTCAACCCTTGTAGTCCACGCCCAGAGTCAGTGGTTTTACAGAGATACAGGCGATTGTGACATACCAGTTGAAGATACCACGTTGATGCCCTTTCCTGACGGCATACACCTTCTGTCCTATCAGCAGCGGTGTCTTTGTCGCTTCCGGCAGAACCGCATTCACGACAGGTTTCGAACTGGAAACGGATGCAGTGCCCTTGACGCTCGAGATTCGTGTTGTAGGACGTCGTTTCGACTCTGATTTCCGACGCCGATCACCAGATTTCTTGGAGCTTGTCTTCACGGTGGAAACCATGCTTGAGGGATATTGTCCTTTCCCAAAAACGTTCTTGAGGACCTGGGTTGCGAGCTCGTTGCACATAAAGCAAGTGGTGTCCTGCTGCCGACTCTGTACGATCGACCGATAGGAGATGTTCACGTCGAAGTGATCGGGGATAGGAGTCGTGCTTCTGTCCATTGTCCATTGTTTGACTGGTTGAGCCGTGGAAACTGCATCAGATGGAGCCATAGCCTTCCAAGGAGGCAGAGGCGAGCCTCACGAGTTTGTATGCGGATGTATGCTGGATTTGCCGAAAGTGCGAGTCAGGCGGTTCGAGGGATGATTGGTTTGGAGAGCGACGCGTTGGCTGACGTCGACTGTCGAGTCGCTCCGCAACTGCGTCCACTCTAGGTCGCCCTTCATCGTACGAATCATTTCAGGCGGTCTCGAGCGATCCATGAGCCAGCGGAATCCAGATCATCGCATTGTTCAAAATTTGTGCATGTTGATACGACAAGCTATACGGCGATGGGGTGAAAAGTTGACGAAGATGCATGTCTGGAGTGTCTCGAGTTGGCACATGAAGGGGAACGCGGATGCGCACGCCTCGTCTGCAGCGACAAGCCCGCCCGCTTCAGGTTGCGATGCACTCAAGCGTCGAACCGTGGTCTCCTGCGGCTATGACTGATATTGGGATATGGCGATACTGAGACCCTCTTGTGAACAAGAATACCATAAGGTGCTTGATCGAACCCTTGAAGATGTGGAGATCGAAAGAGCCTAAACCGGAGTGTGCGATATTTCTAAAGTTGATGTCTGTATCACCCCTACCGTGCGTTGTACTGTCACATTGAGTTGGAGCGTCAATCGTGACCGACTGCGATGCCATCAGCTCCACATCCCTTTTCCTAGGTAACCTCTGCTCACCAAATGACGCAAAGTGCCGCAACAAAGGAGCAATACGCAATAAAGGATCCTTGAAATCGCCCCTGTAGATAGAGACACTGATCATTTCGACCCTGGACGTGCTCACTTGCCCCTCCTCTTTTCTCATACAAGTTATCAGGAACCATTCCCCAGAAAGCCGACCGCGAAGACATTGAGAATCCCGATGACAACCACCATCGATATCGCACCCGACAGCCAATTGATGACGCACCTAAAGGGCTTGCACGCAGAAATAGCCTTCGTACTGGACTTATCGCCACGGCGCAACTTGTTGGTCACAGCAGCACAGGAGTGTTTGAACTTGGCAGAGGAATTCAAAGAGCGATTGGAGGCCCTGTTGTCGAAGACCTATCTGACTGACCTTTCGACGCAGCCGGGAAAGGCGGAAGAGTCAGCGTTCGTGGAGCTCTGCAGATTGGGTGAAAAGGTCTTTTTTCAGCCGCCGATTGCTGAAGGACGATCTTATCCCTTTCCATGGTACACTCAGAAGCATAAGGAATCGGCGCAGGAAGCATGGCAGCGATTCGACGCCCTTGTCAAGGACTTGCTACCTGGTGTCCACTCCAAGATCGATGCTGCTTCTGCGATTCGAGAGCACTTCGACGAGATTTCGCGACTCCTTCAGTCGGGGACAGACTTTGACACCCTGGATTTGAAAACCTTCATGTCGAGGGCGACCAGGGTAACTGCTACAATCGCCTCGCTCAACCCGGACAGTGACGTCACCGGGAGATCAAAGCCCTAGTGGGAGGGTAGAGAGATTTTGCGCGAGAGGTTTCTCAGGTGTTTTTGTTTGAAGTGCTCCGTCTTGAGTTGGCGTGATTATTTTCCGAAGCTTCCGTCTTTTGAATAGTTAGTCGTGCATGATTGAGTACTTTCTTTGTCCCCACGTGCCAATCGTCAATGTATGCCGCCATGCTGTTGGTCGCACGTACAACTGCTGTTGAGCTCGATCAGACTATGGCTGCGTTTCTGACTGGGGACAGTCCTCTCCTCGCCACTGGTGTACGTCAAGGCTGAAGCTGTTTGACATCTGAATACGCAAACCAGCTTTCCAGCTTGCAAACCTGAAACACCGGCGGATGCAGTGGTTGACCCCTTACTCGCGTCGCGTGGTTTGCCTAGACTTTCCAGCTTGCGAGATGATTTCATCAAGATAGCTATCAAGATACTGGCTTCATCATCAATATACACGTTCAAGTCGGTGTTCACTTACCACTTATCAATAAAACAATCCCCTTCGTATACCCTTCAATGATCTTCTTGCCGCTTTCGAGGGGAATTGCCCCCCCGATTCACGATCAATCAGGTATCGGTTTTCCGCGAGTGCTGTAAGCTCATACACTTTCCACTTTCCGCAACTCTACTGACGCCCCACTCCAAGGGCTCCTGTAATCGTCGTCAGAGCCTCCATCCACCCATAAAAGCACCACGAGATCGATAGACGGCGCTGCTGAAAGGGGGTGTTGAGGACGGAAACATCTACGTCAGCATCGAGCGGACAACGCGTCTTCATCCCTTTCGTCAAGCCGACCATACTTCTTGCATCAATGCGGGGACCAGTACTCCCAGCCAGTACCGCCATCAACGATCATAATGAATCCGACTACCTATGCGAACGCTGCGATCACATCGTCGAAAGCCTTCAAGCTCTCCAAGAACATTTGAAGAACCCTTTGTGCCATCAGGACTTGATAGGATACAGTTGTCAGACCTGTCTACGAACTTTTCGCCATAGGGGTGATCTCCTGGCACATTTGAGGCAGACGGGTACGCATATGCGACCGGGGGCGCAGCAATCGAACGCCAGTGTTTTTGTGCAGGGGATAGACATTCGGCTGGTTACGGATTCGGTACCGGCTTTCGATGATCCATCATCGTCACTTCAACAACACCTTTCCTGCCGCGATTGTCGAACGTCCAGCCGAGATGACTCTAGCACCAGCGCGCTGAAGTACCCGCTCCGAAGTCACACAACAGTAGTCGAGAAACAGAAGAAAACACCTGCCCAAGACACACATTCTTGCAACAAACACGGGAAGACTTTCAAAAACCTGCATGAACTCTTCAATCACCTCAGCTCAGCCGTACAACACACTCTCCCGTAGAATGCCTCGACTGTCACAAGGTATTCCCTTCCATCATGGTACTTCGCGATCATCTCATCTTGGAAAATCACATGCGAGTGCCCGGAGAGATTGGCCAGAAGCTACCACAGAATCTGGGTGAATTATCAACCCAGAGACCTCCAGTAATGCCCCGCAGCGAATCCCCCGAGTTCCAGATCTTGTATGACTTCGTGAACAACGATACAGCAGGGAATGCGAATGGGAATGTTGGAACCAGCATGATCACCGACCAGAGGCCAGATGACAATGCAATGGACTTTGAAGTGATCGACCTTGACTCGCTCGAAGAGTGGGATGGAGACGGCGATGTTGCGATGAGGGGTGACATCGGTCAAGAGGACGGCCAGGGAAAGGAGACAGCCGGATCGGACTCGAGTACCGAGTTCTTGCCAAATCCTGGCCGCGTTTGTGAAAAAAGCTTGGCTAGCAGTCATGCACAAGCAGCTCCAGCGATCCGAGAAGAGGATGTTGTTTCAAGCGCAGCAGTGAACCCTAGTCAGACCAGCCGAAACCAACACAGAACAGCGGAAACGGTACCGATTCCTGCAGGTGTACAAGATGCAGAACTGGAAAGCCACCCTGAGGCAAATGAAACATCTCGTACAATCGCGGACGTACATCATGCATGTCACTGCATTCCCTGCAATAAGGCGTTCTCAGACGCCCTCGCTGTGCTGGAGCACGTCGCTACCGCTCAGAAAGACCGACAAAACGTCTATTGCTGCGCCTGTGCTGCACTATTCTTCTCCTTGACGGCATTCAACAATTATCTCGACATCCATGGTAGACAAGGAATTACAGCGGCCGTCATTCCCATAGCGGACTACAGCGAATCTTCCGCCATCTTGTATTATTGCGCCATTTGCCACGAGTTCCGAGCAAGTATGAATGCGATTCTGGAGCACAGACGATCCTGGCGTGATGCAGAGGCAGACGAGCGTCAGAGAAAGCCCGGGAGGTATTCAACAATCGCTTCTAGATGTGTGCGTCGACAACACCACAAGTAATCCGGTAACACAATTACACGATATCCGCCCGATAGCTGCCGCTTCTCACCCTACTCAGCGCCCTTTCTCGACCATTGACATCGCAATCGCCCGTGCCTTGACCTCTTGAACTTTGAAATCGGAAACGTCAGCCAATCGCCAGCGCCTTTTCCTTTGGAAGCAAACCTCGCCAGGAGGCAAACTCGAGCGCTAGCTAGCTTGACCCCGAATATCGCGTCGCTATCTCTCACGACTCGGAAGGAATCAGATAAGGCGCAGACGTTGGGGATTCGAAGGAATGGCATATATGACGAGTTGGTCAGACCAATCAGACTCTTCTCTGTTGTAGCTCAGAGCGAATATTGCTAGTCTCAAGGATATCAATCGGATACCCATACTGCTACGCCCTTACAACTCTCGAATCCGGTCCTCCCAGCCAGCCATCTCGTCATTCCGGTCTCGACCTAGCAGTCCTGACAATTTGACTCGCTGGTAATTATATTTGGGTATCGGGTCATGCAAGATACTGGGCAGATTGTGCTCCGGTCGATGGCTCTATACCGCGAACACGTCTCGTACGGCGAAGTTTGGTGGTGACTGCAAGTCCGCCCGGTAACGCAGTTGCGTCATTCGCCTTCGTGCAAGAACTCCACGAGCGTTGCAATGACAATTATAGATACAGTAATATAACAATACAATATATTCCCGCTCAGCGAATATTATATCCCCAACCCCAATCAGCAGATGATCACCGCCGTCCCCATCGCTGCCATAGCCACTAACACGTACCCCACCGCCCTAGGCCCAACCACCGCGCCACCGGTCGCACTATTTCCCGTCGCGGCCTCCGACGGCCTTCCGACTGTACTAGCACCGACCGTTCTTGTGCCCTGACCCGCCGTCATACTCGGTGCAGAAGTCTGCACAACGGGAACCTCTGACACCTGATAAACCAGTGGATTTCCCAACCCGCCACTCACTTCTGCCCCGGATGGAACCGGCGGCGTGGTGAACAGGTACGGCGGTGTGGTGTAGCTTGGATCCGGAAGAAGAACATTGGGTAGCGCCGTATTGATTGTTTGCGTGATATGAGCCATTATCTCCGACGCGTTCTGGACGGACACCGTAGCCGGAAGGGTCATTGCTGAGCCCAACGTCGTCGTCGCAGTCGTCGGCGTCGACGTAGTCGTCGGAGATGAACGTAGCGGCAGAAAGCCCACCAATGGACCCTGCTCACCGGCGATACCACCCGAAAACACGGTGACGACCTTCCTCAGGACGGGCGTGCCCAACTGCCAATCCACGCCATCCGCCGAGGGGGCCGCCACCCTCGGCCACGCAAGACACATCGTTCCCCCGCTCACACGCGCTGCCATCCATTCGCTCGGCTGGAGCGTGATTTCCGTGTTGGAGATCCGGAAGGAGAGTGTTATTTCCGTATCACACGGGACGGCCCACTGTCCCTGGGCGACTTGTCGGGCGTCCTTGATACCCTCGAAGATCCTCAAGACGTCCTGCTGCGGTCCGAAGATCCCGTTCGTGCCGGCGTCGAGGAGGGCGATGGAGCTTTCCGCGCCGGTGAGGGAGGAGTTGTACGTCGGTTCCGGGGTCAGCTGGGTGCCGTTGAGGCTGATGTTTCCCAGCGGGACCGCCCAGTAGAGGTACGCTTCCCCTTCCAAGGTATCCAACTCCGAGGCATTGGTCAGCGGCGTCGATAGCGCTCGAGCAAATGGAACGACCGGTACCCAATCGATATCCTGTACCGTCGGTTTCCCTCCTTCTGCATCAGACCCGTTCGCCGCCACAAACGCGCCAGATACCCCGCCCCAAGTCATACTGGCGTTTCCATTGCCCGCGGAGAAGGGCGCCGAGGTGTTGGCGAGCGCGAGCGAGAACACGGGGTAGGCGAGGTGCGGCGAGGACGCGTTGATTGATGGACGGGAGAATAGGGTTTCCAGCAGGGGCGGGAAGTAGGTCGGTGTTTCCGCCCGCCGGGAGAGGGCTGTGCGTCGTGTTAGGGTTGTTGATGTAGGGATTGGTATAGGTGTGATCGTTTCGATCGGAAGGATGGAGAAGAACGCGCTTGTCGAGTCGTCGGATGTCGTTGTTGAAGAAGGGGTCGTAGAGAAAGGCGTCGTTCCTGTCGTTCTTGACGCTGAAACCGAAACCTCGGACGGCGTCCCCTCCAATCCCTCCCTGACAAACACACTCCCCCTCGTAAACCCCAGCCCGACGATCCCAGACACGCCCAGCCCGCGCAAATTCATCGTCGTCTCATTCATGACGCCGATCACTTGATCCTGGACGATCACTTCCCCCCCGGCACCGGCAATCCCGATCCGTTCGAGCGCGAGGAAACCGCGGGCGGAGGAAGCGTCGGCGTAAGTCAGGTTGAAGGTTGTTCCGTTATTGTCGATTGGTTCGAATGACCCACTTTGCCCCGGGACGTACAGTGGCGTTTCTCGGGAATCTTTGACGTCCGGACAGGTATCGCCCGTGCAGAGGGACGAAGCGATGAGTAGGTCCGAGGAAGCGAGGTCCAGCTGGAATGGGTATCGTTTTGGTGGCGTGCCGAGTTCAAGGTGTATGATGTAGATGCTACGGAATATCAGCAGAGGAAATGGCGAAAGGGAAAGGGACGTACTCTGCCGGTCCTGGTGTGAGGTATTGCACGAACGCTGTGCCGTTCCGCGGTATCGCACGCGCTTGTATCGAATGGGCATTATGGACGATCGCGATATCGGGTGGTGTGAATGCCGTCGTATGGGCCAGCCAGGCCAGCCAGGGGAGAAACGCCAACATGGTGATCGAGGGGGAATTTCCCAAGAAAGAGGGAAGATGAAACAACCAATGTTGCCTTTATTGACACAGCGCGGATTCAAATTCGCGGATTCAATTCCCTCGGCGTATCAGAGTCAGACAAGAGCGCTCATTCATCGACGGGATGACGGGATCGAGTGTGAGGCGCAACCATGTTCACCGTCGTCAACCATACGACCTACGACGTCGCCGTTGAAGGAAAGACACTACGCCTTTTCTCTTCCGGTGAAAGCGCGATCTTACGGCTACCGACGTCCCGCCTTGCGAGCCTGAAGAGGGGATGGCGTCATCTTCCATTCTTCTCGAGTCATGGGCGGTTGGATGGCGAGAAAGTGCCGCTGATGGGACGACCGAAGGTAAAGGTGTATCACCGACATGTACGTCTCTACATCCTTCCACGCCGTCATTCAAGCATCCACTGATCGCCCGATTTCCACTGTTAGACAAGAAACCAAAGTACAATTCTCCTCCTCCCCGCCCCTCCAGCCGCCTCACATCTCTCCTCACTCCCGGAGAACACGTCGCTCGGAGACCTCCTCTTGCCGGGGACCCACCAATCGCTAGCTCTACACGGCTGTACGTTACCATCGGAAGAGGAGGAAGGAGTCGCTAACGGACCTTGGTGCAGGGCCGTTTTCGCAGTGTCAGAGTTCGAAGAGTAGTCTGGAGGTACAGCTCGACGACGGTAAGCCCTCACTTTCGGACACTTCCAGAAATAGGTTGACTTTTATGCGTTTGCCAGGGATCAGGTTCTTCGATGTCCGACTCGCAGTAAACAACGGAGTCCTACAAGCATACCACGGCTATCTCCAACAAGACGCAACGCTCCCCGACATCCTCCGCACCATCTCTCAATTCCTCACCGCCCGGCCACGGGAAGCCCTCGTCCTCTGCATCCAACAAGAACACCCTTCCACCTCTCCCCTGTTCTCGCAGTTCGTGCGGAGGGACATGGAGGAGTATATCGCCAGGGGGGAATGGTTCTTGGAGAATCGGGTGCCTCGTTTGGGCGAGGTCAGGGGCCGCGGAGTGTTGATGTCGAGGTTTGGAGGGAGTTTGAGAGATGGCGGGGAAGCGCCATGGGTGGAAGAAATACAAGCGCCCGGGATAGGACAGCAGCAGCAGCCCGAGCCGCATTACTACGAAGGCGAGAGCTTCTCCTTACCCACTCCGTCCGCCTCAACTGCCTCTCCATTTCCATACACTTCGCATCCAACGTCCGACGCAACGACATTTCCTGCACCCCGGATCGCGCATATGGGATGGAAACCTGAAATCTGGCCCAACTCGTCGCTCGATGGGTTCACGTGGCATGCGCAGGAGACGCCGTGCCGGACGCAAGATTGGTACGCTTTGCTTCTGCCCTCATCCTCTTTCCTCGCTGATCGCGCGAGCGGCAGGTACGAGATCTACGGCTTCTTCAACATTCCAGCGAAATTCAATCTCGTACGCCCGCTGCCCATACCCGTGATTTTCTTCGCCGATGTCGCTGACCACTATCTTCGTATTCCACAGCTCACAGACCACCTCCTCGCCTCCTCCCACTTTCCGCCCGGGAAAAACTTGACGATCTCCTTCGCCTCGGCTTCCAGCATCCCACTGGCTTTACCGCCCGTGATCGCGAACGGGTTGGGATTCCCGCGGTGGGGAATGGGTTTCCGTGGGGTGAATGAGCGGTTCAAGGAGTTCCTGTTGGATCGCCTTGCATGTGATCAGTTACGGGATAAGGAAGAGGTCGGAGGCCTGTTGAGGGGGATCGTGCCGATGGATTACTACAAGGACTCGGGGGTGGTCGAGTTGATGGTAGCGTTGAATGTCGTGCAGGCGCAGAGGTGATGGAGGATGTAGAATGTCTTTGGGAACTGGAGGCGATGTAATGGGGTCAGAAAGGCGAGCCGGCTTCCCATTCGGCCATGTGAATGGGGTCGTGTTCATTCTCGGGCGAGCGCCGAACGCAGGGGATAAAATCCAAGTCGACCTCCCTCGCTCTCGTTTGAAGAGGTGGATCGATGGTGGGTGTAAGCAGCTACCCTTAACCCGAATCAGATCAGCCGGGCAGCCGAGCGGTGCAATGCCAAGGCCACTTTACGGGGCACTGGATGTGCCTCAGGCACAAGATGAAGAGAAATCGTCGGGTGGTACATCGAGACACAGGAGTGGGTGAAGGTAGAGGAAAGGAGACGCCGAGTTTTGAAGAAGTAGAATTGACATAAGCTGAGTCAGGCACCCACCCGCTCATTTAGTTCATGGGAGACTCTCGGAGTCTGGATGGATGCAGCTTTTGCGATGAAAGGGCTGCCGATACGAAAGTACTCCAGTTGGCTGAACACGCATATCGAGAGCGACCCAAGTTTCGATGCCACCGTGATGCGCAGTCTAGACACACGGGCCCTTTTCCGGCCGGATTGCGCGGGGCAGCGACAGCGATGGTCGCGCTTTTGTCGAATCTCGGAAGTTCACTTGTCAACAAATCTATACCCATTTTATAACGTGTTCCCAACACGATTCCAGAGCAGCATGACAAACACGAGTCCATAACCAATACAAAACAAAGCGTCACTTGGACCGGTGTAATTGAGCGTTCACCCTAGATTCCTTGACCTATCCCCTCCAAGCGACTACCACCATATCAATCGTCCCGTAACAGTGATTAACCAGCACAAGTCCCTTATCTTCCGCCAGCTTCACAAGTGAAGGAAACGTCATCCCGCAATCGCTTCGGAAGCCCTTGACTGCGATCATCTCTAGAAAGACGGATCGCCGCAACAAGGGTTTTCCCGGCGATCCGGTCTTGACAGCAACGATAGCTTGGAGGAGGTTGTCCAGCATTTGATATCTGTTATAGCGCAAATCCTTATCAATATAGAATAGTCGTGCCGGATTGGAATACCCTTACTGCAGGTCGGAGGTCTCAGGCAAAGGAACGTGCTTAACACTGGAAACATGAAGTTCACATCTGTAATGGCACAACAAGCGTGTCAGCGTTGATTTTCTCTTTCGAGTTCACCTCTGACTTACCCCTTGGCAAATTTCGCTTTCATGTCCGCGATCGTACATTTCAAAGTCAACATTCGTGATTCCAACGCTTGAACGGTCCCGGCTACAGGTTCTTCCACGTCCATCCTGTGCCACGACTGTATATAAGCTTATGTATACTTACGAAAGAGAATGAGAAAGGACCTACGGTTTCGGATCATCCATCCTTTCCCATTCTGCCCTCATCTTTCGCTTCAAGATCGCCTCGAGCGTCGCATCTCTCCCTCCGCGACGCGATACATTATCCGCATATTCTAGACGATCGCAGACGGAATCGACTTTACCGTCCGCTGAGGTGACGGGATAAACCAATACATTCGCGCAGATCCATGCACGATATCGGACAGTTCAAACTTGTTCCAGTATCGGTGATAGTATGGCGCGTCGAGCCAAAAGTCTGGACGTTGAAAGCGGTCAGCAATCCCAATGGGCGGTCCGAGAGACAGGAGTCTTCTACTCACACTGTTCAATTTGAGTCTGCATCTTTCAAGAGTGCCATGAGCGGTATATCCGAGAGTCTGGAATATTGCAACGCTGTAGGGTCAGCTGTAGAGTATCGAGAAGGCATGAGTTGGACGTACGTTTGTCGATGCACCGTCCCAGGACGGTCGGCAATTCGTAGTACGGCAACGACATGACTCGTCCGAGTTCGCAATTCCTATCCTCGACGGCTTGCGTTGTATTGTGGTACCCGTGATCGAGAGCTGCTAATCGACAAGAAGGGTTTTTGTGCTCGATAAGCTGCTCGGTATCCCTTCCAGCTGGGGCGAACATGGACTGCTCGTGCCTTGCAAAGGGTACACATCCTGGAGAAGTTTCGATTCACGGTTGGTTAATGGCGTGTCGGATGTCCTATCAGGTGGGGATAGGGTCGACCATCCATGCATTACTTGAAGCTGCAGCCGGCAGCCATGGTAATGTCTCTGATCGTCGGATACAAAAGTCAAAAGTTGGACCTGAATTGAATTCCGACTTCAATCCGTCCGACCCTTCTGACAGCTCTCCTGACGCTCGATTCAAGCTGGGGCCCTCCTTACCCACAGCCCGGTCGCCTATCGTGACGCGAACCGAAAGGCAACAATTCAAGACTCGGGTCGAACCCGCTGCCTTCCCGAAAGACGCCCTTTCCTGTCCTCGACCGCTGTTTCACCAAAGACCTCACGTCTCGACCATCAGTTCCGGACGGATCGCCGTCACGGACGAGGAGGTTGTCCAGCTACCTCGAAATCGGTCGCGGGCTAGACTGTTTGGATCAGGGCGGTAAGAAAAGCAGAGGGGGAGATTAGGCCAGGAGTGAGTTGTCTGCAAAGAGCGCTGATCGTCTGCCTGTCCTGCTCAGGTGCCTTTGAGGTGTTTATTCCGTGTTGTGCGTAGCATGTTCTGGTGCATGGGATACGCTGTGGATGTGTGATATCGGGAGAAGGTATCGTCATGCGAATCTCGAAAATTGTTCGAATCTCGCGGAGCTGATTCGACCCTGTACAATAGATGACACGCTTTACAATGCATACTACGCCACCTCAGAGCTGGCATCAATCGTCTGTCTCAAGCCCTGTTAGGCGTTTAGGCGTACCAAAACACCAAACCCACACATTTTCCGAGCCGTCGCCCTCTTCCACCGCGAAGCCCGTACCGCAGATCAAGGAATGGGAATGCAGGCTCTGCGATATCACGTACTTTACGGCAAAGGGATACGACACGCATCTCCAATCTGCACAACATAGGGAGAAGAGTCGGACGACACAAGACGCAAGAGAACGCCGAACCGAGCGCGCTGGACCATCACACATTGCTGCACGCCGTCCCCCGACTTCTGCTGCCGCGCCGTTCCGAGAAATCCAACCGTATCGCGCACCGGAATCTGTCGCATCGAAGGGATACGACACGCACCTGCAGTCTGCACGACGTAGGGAGAAGAGGTGGATGATACAGGACACAAGAGAACGCCAAACCGAGCGTGCTGGACCATCACACATCGCTGCACGTCCTCCCTCGACTTCGGCTGCCGCGCCGTTCCGAGAAATTGAACCGTATCAAACACCTTCATCACCGCCTGTCCCGTCGAAGGGGTGTGAAACACATCTTCGGTCTGGACAAGCACCTGGGGAGTACGGAGCGAAGAGGTCGACGACACGGGATGCAAATGAACGCCTGCCCAACCGTGCTGCGCCGTACTACAGCGCCGCGCGTCCTGCCTCACGATCCGCAGCAGCTTCATTTCGAGAAATCGGCCCGTATCAAACGCCGTCGTCTCGTCCTGTCACGACACAAACACACGAAACACATTTCAAGTCTGCACAGCATAGAGGGACTCAATCGACCTTACCGACGTCAAGCTCGCACTTGCGTGGACGTACTTTCTCGTCCGGAACCGTCTCGCATCCTCCTCAAACACCTGCAGCAGCCCCGTCCCGAGAGGTCGATGCGTACCAAAGACCGTCACCTCCTCCTGCGGGTATCCAAGTTGACGTCAATGACAAGGAAAGCGCCCAAGCCCATGTCGCCGCTCCGATCGCAAACGGAAACACGCAGAGCGAAGTCGAAAGTTCAACGGGGACGGACACGAGTGACGAAGAATCGCGGATGAGCAAGCAGCGCCGTACGATTAGCATACGTGATGGTCCCTTACTACAGCCCCGATCAGGACACATCAAGCAAAACGAGTGCACTTCCAACAATGCGGATGAAGCGACTCCCAGCAACGCTGTTGCGTCATCCAGTACTGCTAGATCGGCGCCGGAACCGATACCGCTCGTCCCGCCGCGCATCCCACAACGCCAGGAACCTTCATCTCGCTCCCGACTGCCGCTTGAAACCAGGTCGTCCAATGGCCCCACCAGAAGCGATCGCGAGAGACGAGATACGGGATTGCCTATCCGAGGGAGCAGAAGTAACCTTGCGGATCCGCCGGAGGGCACGTACGGATGTGCGCATTGTCGGCAATCCTTCGGATTCGCGAATCGGCTCATCACGCATATCAGGGATACTCACCAGGATATCAAGCGGTATGTTTGTAGCGGATGTAATACGCCGTTTGCGACTGCCGCGAGGTTCAGGGAGCATCTAGTGGCGTGTTCGATGGGCGGTCGACGGTCGTCTGCTGCGGATCCTGTGCCCAAGGTCAACGACACATCAGTCCCGCAGAGTCAACCACATCCGCCTCGTCGGACCCGTGAAGCTGAGTCCGACGCGATAGCAACCAGAAGAAATTCATCCCGTTCAGAAGGCACCCCAATAGGCACGCCCGCCGCCCGCCAAGCCCTTCGGTACAAGTATTACTGCCCACCGCCCTGTGACCGTGTTTACAAATCGATGGACACCCTCACCCAGCACCGCGCCAAATACCATCCGTCCGCTAAATTCACCTGCACGACCTGCCAGGACGAGTTTACGACGGGCCAAAAGCTGAAGAACCATCTCATCGTCAATCCGCGACATATGCAGATCGGGTTGGCTAAGCCGTCGCTCGTTCCGGTCACCGCTGCCCCACAACAGCCGCGGAAGAAGCCAAAGATCGGGACGGCGGATGCGCCGATCAAGCTCGAATCGGATTCGGAGGAAGGGTCGGAGGATGATATGCCGCGGGTCGAGTTTGTGCGGGCGTCGTCGATGGCTCCAAAGATGGGGTTCATCTTTGTTGGTGCCTGAAATTGTGTCGGGACTGACCGTTCGCATTCCTTGTAGCGCCGTCGGCCGGACCTAGGGGAGTCGATTGGGCCGTTGAGCAAGAGGGCGAGGCATTCGCCCAATGGCAGATAATGGTGAACACTGGTGAAGAGATAGATTAGTTGTGGACCATCGGCTCAAACATGCAGTGCCACATAAATCGATCTCGGAAATGATGCACAGAGACGTGCGGAGAGTCGCCGAGTTCGCAGCCAGGGGTTCTCCATTGTTCTTTTTTTGTGGCGCTCAAACCATCCCGCAAGACTCGTCACTGAGGCGGAACTGGTCGGTACGAGTTGCAGACTCAGGCTGTGGGATGTCTCGATCAACGCTATAGCTTCAACAGCCACAACCAGGTAGACTCGAACTCGACAGAGGGACGGGATATCGCCGTTAGTCACCGTATGCGCGGAATCAATCCAACGCTTTCAATCGGGCCTTTCTTTACCGCACTTGTCATTCAATTCAGCCCGGAGCGATAGATACCCCTTGCTTCTCAGACTCCTCGAGACATAGTCCTCACAGCCATGTCCCTCCCGTCCTTTCCATCCTCCCCGCCAGTCTCACCACCTCCCGCTGGACATGGACCGATTAGCATCACTGGTTCCCGCGGTCCAGGAGCGGGGAATCTCTTGCCAAAGGCGCTGTTGATCGTTTGCGGGGTATGCTCTTTGATAGGTTAGCTTGTGCGGTCGCCCGGGAGACACTGAAAGCTAAATCCTTGGGCGCAGCAACGGTCGTCTCGGTATGGTCTATCATACTTCAGCTCAAGGGATATCGACGTCCGAATCTGCAGAGACACGTCGTGAGGATCATGATCATGTGCGTTCTCATTCCCCCTGACATTCTTTGCGTATCTGACGATGACTGTCGACTTGATAGGGTACCGCTATACGCTATCGCGTCTTTCATCGCACTCTTCTCCCTCGACGCCGCATTCTTCATCGATACCGTCCGAGACCTATATGAAGTTCGTTTCCTCATATATCCCCCGTTCCCCACACTAACCAATGTTCTGCAGGCATTCGTCATTTACGAGTTTCTCCAACTTCTCATCACGTACCTCGGCGGCGAACGATCCCTACTGATTCTTTTGCACGGCCGTCCGCCGATCCCGCATCCGTTCCCGGTCAATATCTTTTGCAAGCCGATGGACGTGTCGGATCCGTGGGTCCTATTGAACTTGAAGCGTGGGGTCCTCCGTACGTCCTTCATCCACCCAGTTTTCTTCTGCATGCTAACTAAGAATGGGGCATAATAGAATACGTTCAGGTCAAGCCCTTGCTCGTACTGGCAACCGTCACCCTGAAAGCAACCGACACCTACCGCGAAGGAGAACTATCGTTCAAAGCGGGATACACCTACGTCTCTTTCTTCTACAATACGAGCATCTGCCTCAGTCTGTATTGTCTCGCCATGTTCTGGGTCGCGGTGAACAAGGACCTTCAGTCGTTCCGGTAAGTCTCGTGCTTTCCTTTGTGACCGCGAAGGGAGGGACTGACGCTGTTACTCATTTGACAGGCCGTTACGTGAGTCCCGGGCGGCTCACTTGTTGCCCTTGTTGCCGTGGAGCTAATTGTTTCTTTCTCCACCGCCAGCGAAATTCCTCTGCGTCAAGGGTATTCTCTTCTTCTCATTCTGGCAAGGACTCGGTGTATCGTTTCTCGTCGCTGTACACGCCATCAAAAGGGGTAAGTGTCTCCGGCCCGCCCTCCGCCGAGATGGACGGCTGATTTCTGCATGCAGTCGGAGCGTACACCGATGCCGAACACATGTCATTGGCGTTGACAGACTCGTTGGTGTGTCTCGAAATGCCGTTCTTCGCCATCGCCCATGTGAGTACCTGTACCCATCAGTCCGATCGAACGAAACCTCACCTCGGATTCCCAGCAATACGCATTCCAAGCTAGTGACTATATCGACGAACGTCTCCAATACTGTGCACGTCTCCCCTTCTTCTACGCCTTCAAGGACGCCTTTGGCGGAAAAGACGTCTGGATAGACTCGAAAGCGACCCTCAAGGGCCGAGGAATCTCTTATCAGGCGTACGAACCCGCCGAAGGCGGCCTCCACGTCGGTGAAGGACGACGGAAGCGGATCCGAGCCGGGTTGCGGTACACAAGCGGCGGACAACAAAAGTACTGGGTCGCCCAGCCGGGCGACGATGCCCGCGCGACCGGGGAACACGGGCCGTTGACGTCTATCAAGCGACGACTCGATGACCGACGGGCGTACAGGGAGGGCTATGCGCCCTTGTTGCCCCATCATACGCGCAGAAGTACGCAGGATAAGCTCGATCGCCCCGTGGACGATTCGTCAGACGACGAATCGGATGCCCCGAGTTTGAATTTCGACGATGAAGGTCCGAACGATAGTTGGGAGGAGAGCATGTATTCGCGCGCGCGAAAGGTGCAGTACTTTGGGTACCCGAATGTGGATGTTAGCAAGGAAAAGGCAAAGCGGAAGCAGTGGGAGGAGGAGCAGGGCGTGTTGGAGGGCCGGTGGAGCGCGAGACAGGGCGATGGCAGCGCGCGCGGGAGGGATCGGAAACGTGGTAAGGGCAAGGCCGAGGGCAAGAAGGGTGTCTATGGGAAATGTGAGTGGTGTTCAGGGCAATCGACGTTTGACTGACCGTTTGTTTCAGGGGCCGAGCGGAATCAAGGCGCAAACGACGGCTCCTCGTGGCAACCATCCGACGACCTGGACACCCCGCAGAGCGACCAAATGGAAGCTTGGCTATTTGACGGCGAAAATGAACGCACAGACGCATGGAAACCGCCGCAAGAGATCGAAAACGCACTCTCGAATACCCTCAAATGGACGGGATTCCGAAAGGAGCAGAACGCGTCGCCCAAGCCGGCAGACACGCTCGATAAGATGGTTGCCAATCATCATCATCTGACGCCGTCGACTTCACCGTTCGAGATTGGCAGTGCCGACGAGACCGAAGACCCGGCAGAGGAAGATCATGTGACAATAAGCGAACGCCCGTTGCCGTCGGATGCCGTCGACTTGGTGATCGACGACAGGGAAGCCGTGTCCGAGGCGCAAAACCATGAACGCAGAAAGGGCGAACCTGCGACACACGCACCAAAGCACATCTACCGGAGGGGTTTCCTCTCCCCGAACGACGGGTCAAGTAGCGGGCGCAATTCCCCCGCCCGACAGCGCTCGCCCTCGCCGATCCCCGTGAGCGATCATCAAGCGGGCGCCCATGAAGAGCTGAGGCCCAAAACTCAGCGAGGAGTCGATACGATTGAGGTTGGGGCTTCCTCGGTGGAGGAGGTGTCACCGCCCAAGATCATTTCCGATCTGACGGAAGAGGTGGGCGAGAATCCGTGGCGGTAAGGGTTTGTTTGGTTGGAAAAGCTGTTAGTCCTGCGCATGAATCACGACAATGCATTGCACATCTTGGTTGTATCTCACTAGACATGTATCAGATTCATGGCGATTGGTTTTTCGACAAGCATTATTGATTCGATCTCGTATGGTATGTTCCGCGACAAGCAAACAACGTCCGTGAAGAATCTTACGCGACTCCGTGTCGTCGAAGCAACTCGTCTACCAGTCGTCGACAACCGTCCGCGTCTTGTTCATGCTGCATATCGCGCTTCAATCGCACGATGTCCTGCACAACTATAGCCCTAGATGCACCGAGTCCTCCGTCCGCATGCGTTCTCCCATGCGGATCCTCCGTCTGTTTTCCTGCCCTTGTAGCAGAGTCCTCTGGAAGGGAAGCAGTGTTGACGGGCGAATAGAACGTCGGGTCCACACTAGTGGGACTCGAAAGACTCCTCGATGCAAGACTGGCATCTTCGCTCGCGACAGATCCGACTTCCACGAGCGGACGGACCCCTAGGTCACGTAGGCTTCTTTGTGCGTTGATGGTCGAGGGACCGATATACTCGTCCACTATATGCCGATCCCGACTGCTGAACAGGCCTTGTAATGGGGGACGGTTCGCATTGTCGATTGCGGCCGAGTTTGCTGACGCCGTCCGCTGCGGCTTGCCGAGCGGTGCTGCTGATACTCTCCTTCCCAGGGATGGTGGATCATGCGCCGAGCTGAATGACGTCCTGTCGCCCTGTTTGCCAGTCACGCGATTCACCAGACTCTTCAGTCGACTCGGACTCTCGGCCGCGCCGACTTCATTCAGCGATCCCCTCCTGAACGCATCGTTTGCAGGCGGCGGCGGTGTATTCTTCAAGAAATCCGCCAACTCGGCCGTTTCCGAACGTATGTTCCGCGGCGAACCGGTCTCGATCCTCGGGCTCAACCGAGGAGGTGAACGTTCACTGATCGCCGGCGAGCTGATCGGTAAGCCCAGGACGGGAACTGCTGCCGGGCTGGCGATCTTTCGCAAGGGAACATGGCCCGTCCGTTCACCCTTTTCCTGTTCCCATGGTGGATCAGATCGCAAGATATCCTTCAACGTTTCTCCCTTTTTCTTCTGCGGCGATACTCCGGAATCTGCATCAGCCGGCCCGGGGGACTCTCTGCCGAGTTGAGACTCGTCCCTCGGCGCGATTTTGCCTCTCGACGGAACGCTCGCGGCCGCGCTGCTCGTGCTGGAGATGGATGCCTGACTACTGCGCAACGACGACGGATCGGACCGTCCGAGTATCGTCGCCGGGATGGGGGAAAGTCGATGGCTGACGAACGGATCGGAATCGGTCGACGCTCGTACCGGCGTCGCACGATAGCGAGCCGTCTACCAGACACCCACATCAGCATACGCTCGGACCGGGTGAACGGAACGGGACGTACATCAAAACTCTTGAGCCTACTCGGCGTCAACGTGACCTTTAACGTCTTTCCACTCGCCACCAACGCATCAAACTCTTCCTCGGGCACCACCACGCGCCGATCCTCGTCCATCGATACCCTTCTCCGATCACTCATCGCTGCGGATACCGTCCGCTGCAGGCCGAGCGAGGATCGCTTGTGTAGGATATTCGAGAGGGACGGTCTCGGGCTATCCGATGATTTTCTTTGATTCTGATGCGAGGTCACGGCGTCGAGCGAGGGACCGCGGATGCCCTTTTCGGCCGTGACGTCTTGCTCGGGGGCGGGGATGTGGGTGGACGAGGCAAGGGAATCACGAGTGACCATTCGGCCGAGATTGTATGCTTTCGAGCTCGGCGTGATCTGTAGCTCGGCCTCGATGGCGGATTTGACTGCATGAAGGGTTAGCCATGGCCGCACGGGCGCTGGGCCGGGGACTCTCACCTGACATGCGCTTGAAGAATCCCCAGGTGGATTCGTCCTCACACAAGGCCGAGTACAAGTCGTACAGTCCCGCCGTCGTCGACGATGTACTCTGGGCGATCAGTCTGCCAATGTCCGCCAGAATGCGCTCCGAGACATGCCTGGGGAGGACGTCAACATGGGTCGCTTGCAATACGACGGTGTGACTCACTCTATGATAGCTGTCATATACAATGCCGCCGGTGCTACCACGTCATTTGCTGCGCTTCCTCCTGCCCTCGTCCATACGTCCGTCAACCACGCCAGCGTTTCCCCATCGGGCTTGTCGTTTCCCAAAGTCTATCCCCCGGTCGTCTCGGTCAAGGCGACAACAACGATCGGAACAACTCGACTCACAGAGTACCCCATGATCCTACACCGTAATAGATCGACCGCCTGCGTCACCGGAAACCCCTTGTCATCCCCTCCCCCGCTCAACCCCCTCGGATTCCTCGCATACCCATCATCAACGGTATCCCTCGGACCCCTCGAATCCCTCCATGCCTTCAACTCGAGCTCGGCCTCGTTCACCGCTTCCCTTCCGAGCGCCAGCGCTGCCGCATCCTTGGTCACTTGCAAACTGGTCGACACGGAGCGGAAGTGGGCGCGCGTCCGACCCGAGGATGAGGTCGTGCGCGTTCGTGCTTTATTCGATGGGATAGGCGACGAACGTTCCGGTGTCCCCGGCACTTGGGCAAGGGTAACATTCGCAAACACCTTGCTGACTCCCCGGATCTTGATATCCTCCGGAGCTATACTCTGCGCGGCGGCAATGAGGGAGCCGAGTAACTCGTCAAGGACGAGGTTGAGATGGAGTAGCGCATCCGCCGTCAACGTTGTCGCACGGAGCTCGGAGATGAGGGCGTTGGCTGAGCGACTGGAGACGTAGGCGGGGATAGGAACCTGACGGGCGGGGGCGGGGGCGGGGGAGTGCGCCATGGTGTCATGACTCTGTCCATAGATTGCATGAATAGTTGCCAGTCGATGTCTGCTCAAGAGGCCGAGCGTGGTGCGCCCGGTACTAGGGGGTGATTACGTCATGTGGGTACATCCCTCGTTCGGTACAACGATATCGCTTAGTTACAACGCCTGACGGAAAATACTACACAACACTCTCGTTCAACCGTCCATCCACCTCGCCCGAGAACTGCATCGCAAACCGATCAACAAGCGAACACGCACGTCCACACCGCGCCGACTTACCGCCCGTTCGGCCTTTTCATTATGCCGTCCCCCCACCTCGCGATCAATCGCATAGCAGATAAACAGCGCGTCCGACCTACACCCCACGATCAGCGCAATCGCCTCGTCCCCTTTTTATCGTTTGGCACTCACGTATCCGCAAGCACGGCCATCCCGGCTCGAACAGCGAGAAACACAACGCCGCCACACAGGAACCCGGCGAGCGGTGCGTGCGCCGGCGCAGAGAGCGTATGCGTCGCGTAGAGGTACCCCGCGGTGGCGGTACCGATGGCGACCGTGGTCGAGCACAACGTCAGAAGAAGCTTGACGAGCGTATCTGGCCGCGCCCCCCCGAAAAAAAGGCGTTAGTCCGTGGTTCCAACAGGCCCCAAAACGAGGGGAAAGACGTACAGTCCATCAGGTGCGCCTGGTGTCGTTTCCCCGCGAGCCTGACCGCGCGCTTGGCGGAAGGCCAGAACGCTTCGCCCGTGACGCCGACGTAGACGAGGGCGTAGCCGTTCAGGAAGTCGAGTACGCCAGCGAGGAGGGTGAAGAGTGGCGTGAGAGCCGTCAAGAACATCAGTGGGCCCGGGAGCACGTTGGCGCGGGGATGGGTAATCTATATCAAGATGGCATCAGCGAAACACGCCAATCCGTGCGCCGAGCCGGAGACCTACCCTTCTCGCCGTGAGCGCCGTCTTCCCCACCATCCGAGCCACGGCGACAATCAACGAACTCAGACAAATCGAACCGAGGTTCGAGCCCGTCGCGCGCTGTACCGCGGCCACGGTCACCTCGACCAACTGTTGGTCCTTCAACTCGGGCCTGGAAAAAGTCTTCATCAGTACAGCAACACGAAGCCGGCAAAAGCGCTTACCGGTGGAAATACCATTCGCCGAGAACGGCAGCGAGGACGACTCGTCCGATTCCACGGACGATGACCCAGGTCCAAAGCCAGAGTAAAGTGACGAGCGCGATGAGCCAGCCCGCGTAAGGGCGTACGTGCCAGATGTATGTGTGTTCCCGCCTAGGGTACAGCGCGGGAAAGTTAGCGTCGCTCGTAGGACGGGGAAGCTTACTCACGGATGACGGTAGTAGCCCACCAAGAGAAGGCGCAAGACGAGGGCAAGGAACGGAATGGAAATCAGGGAAAACACGACGAGAAGCGCGGGCGTGATCAACAGCAAGATCGGATGCTCAATCAAGAACGAGGTCGCAATCTACCTTGCCATCAGCCCCAACTGCTCACACACCCAGCCAGCGAGCGAGGACATACCTCGACAACCGCCACACTCGTCTCCAGCCTCCTCCTCCGCCGCCAGACCATCATCGTACTCAGACCGGCCAACACGAGCGGAATGCCAGCGCACCACCGCAGGCCCGTCGTCCCCCACCAATTAGGCTCGGCGTCCGTTCCGGTACGGGACGGGACGATCTCGAACGAGGCGATGAACGCCCACCAGGATGTACAGATGAGGAGGAACGGAACGGCGACGGCGGTGCCCTGTGCGATAGGCGTCAGTGTGCGTTCCCGGCTTGGAATGAGAGGGACTTGCAATCAGTACCGGCCGCACCGTCTTCCGTAACAAGAATAGCAAGGCGAATGGCGCTGCAACGGCAACGAGCAGTAGCCCGGCCAACAGCGGTATCGTATGTAGAAGCGTCGTGAATGGCGTTCGGTACTCTCCTGCGTTCCCGGGCAAGGGAAGAGCGTCTTCCGGATCTGCTCCGGGGGGAATGGGCGATGCCTATGGTCGAGGGTGTACGCATTAACGCGACCGGAAGGAGAGCAGGGGCTGGAGTGCGTACTGTCGTTGAGCCCCAAACGAAACATAGTCCGACGAGGATGCCCATCAAACTTGCCAACCACAGCGCCAAGAACGGAGAATCTACACTTGACGTTTAGCTTTCGGCACATTGTGGAACGCACAGACTGACCTCGATACCGTTCCCCTTTACCCCTTGCCCTCCAATGCCCAAACGGATCCTGAAACACCTCCAACCGCTGCGGCACATCTTGCATCACCTCCCCCTCCTCCTCCTCCTTCGGATCCCGCATACTCTCCTCTCGCCGACTTCGTGACCGCTGTGGGGCCAACGTCCGTGAATCCGGTGACGAACGTGACAAGGCGGAAGCCGTCGACGTCGATGCAAACGAGGAACCAGACGAAGAATAGTCGGAATCCGTTTCGGATTGCGTATCTGTTATCGATGCTGACCGGCGCCGGCGCGGGGGTGCTATTGATCGCGAGAGGGTTCCCTCTGTTCTCGGTGATGGTGGATCACTCGGCTTACTACTGCCCGTCCCGGAATCACTCGCATCCTCGTCACTGGCGTATACGTCGTCCAGATCCCGCGGTCTCCTCCGACGGCCGCGATATGATCGTCCACTGGTTCGCGATGCCGCAGCGGAGGGCAACACGCTTTGATGGACCCACCACCCTGCGCCTGGCCGTCCGTGTGTTCTTTCCCGCCTCATTACATCGGCATCATCTTCGTGGTCCCGCTCGTGGGAGGCGTCCCGTTCCGATCCGCTCGCGGATGACAACCGATACGGATCTACTTCTTCGGACGGGGGCGATCCCGCGAGGCGTGGTAGTGACTGATCGTCCCTCCGTGAAGCAGATGGCGAAAAGGGGTCCGGATTGATCTCTGATTGGAATATCTATCTCGTCACGCGACGATAAGGACCCCGCAACACACAAGAAAGGGACGCAAGACTCACCGGGGTTTCCGCGTCGTGCGCTATGGGGCTTCTCGCGCGGCCAAAGATTCCGCTTGCGCCGATGACGTCTGTGAACTGTCGACGGGGCATGGTGGTTGCATTGGAGAAGGATGGGGGGAGAGGCAGGACGAGCACGTTATCTAAATCCACTCAATCTGACCGCCACTACTGTCCCAGACTCGTCATGGTGGTGCGTCCATGCGAATTGCGATTTATACAACATTCGTCTGCTTATCCTCTTCGCTGTCCTTCGAGCTATCCTACCACTACGCCTCGTCCTCGCCATACTCGCCATCATCCAGACTCGGATGCTGCACCGCCGGCTCGGGGTACACGTCACCTGCAGAAAAATTAGCATCACCCCACAACGATCCAGACCGACGCTTACCATCTCGAAAGCTGTAAAACGACCATCAACAACGCTCCTAGCACACCCATCGCATCGACTCACCTAACATACACATCCACCCATCTTTCCCAAACCGGCATCTTCATATCCCTAATCTGCACCGCCAACGTCTCCCTCCTCTGCCCCTTTTCCTCCCCACCACGCTCCTCCTCAAACCCGCCCGGATCCCCCTCTAAACACACCCACCCACCGACATCCACCTGCTCCCCTTCCCCGGCCTGTGCGGCCTCAGACCGATCCATCGTCTCGGCGTGCCTCCGTGCGCGCCACAGCACAATGTCCGCCGTCCCTTCTACATCGTCGAGCGGTGTACATTCGTTCCCTGCTCCAGCGGCGGACGCGCGTGATGTCGATGCGAGATCCATCCCGTCGAGGTCTTCTGCTGAAAGGCCGGGGAAACCAGTGCCGCCTGGTGCATCGGATTTCAGCATCGGGAGGGCCGTGAGGAGTGTTTGTTTTAGTTCGAGGAGCGTTCTGCGCGGGGGATTAGCGTTTCGTTGCCGCGGAGGGTGAGGGGCGGACGTACGTTGTTCCCGGAACGGAGAAGAGGACTCTGGATTTACCAAAGTGGAAGGAGACGTGGTGTAGCATGCGCTGTTTGGTGGCCATCTTGGAGAGTCGTAGAGCTGGGAGGTGATGGAGAGGAGTCGACAGAGGAATGTCTCATCTCTCAGCTTTGAAGCTGGTGTTAGAAGCCTATAGCCGGGCGTAATCGGCCTTTTTTCGTCTGTAAATGGACAAACTTTTGGATCTTGTGTTTTTTACGGAAAATGTCCTGATGTCATCCAGTTTCGAGGCGGTCATATCACCAGACATATTCAGTCGTCATCCACCACTTTTTTGCCTTCCAATTCAGCTCAACACACCACGATGCAAGTCAACAAGCTCTCCCAAGGCATCCAAGACTTTACCACCAAGATCTTCTCCAACGATCCGTACGTCCTTGGCCAAAGGTCCGGCAAGGGCGAGACTCATCCTCCCTTTCAGTATCGAATACAATAGCGCAATCAACCTATACCTCGAGGTACGTACCCCACACCATCACACCTTCCCACCGCTCACGTCCATTCCGCAGCCTCAAGCGCACTTCTGCTCCGCCCTGGTAAAGACCCACGGCGCGTCGCGTATCAAGAAACTCGTGGCGCTCGAAAAGCTCTTTGTGAGGAAACGACAGCTCCGGAGGGATATCAAGAAGAGCGGGAAAGGCGGAATCGAGGGATGGGACGAGGCGTGCGTTTATTTGTCTCCTCCGTTGCTATCGTTGAGTAGCTGAAACGTTGAACCTACTTAGGGAGCAAACGCTCACGCTTCCAACCTTGACGACGTATTCCCTCCCTTTTTCCCTGCCGCTCATCAACCTCCTCTTCACGTTCCCGACCACTCTCATCCTCCATCTCAACGGCAACGAAGATGGAGAAGTTGACGAAGATGATGTCGCGATGAATACCGACGACGAGGGGGACGACGACGATGATGCGCCTAATGGGGAGTTGAAGGTTGACGGCGAGAGGGAACGCAGGTTTTTCGTTACAAAGTGGGAGGAGAGGAGTTTCTTGGATACAATGTTGAACAAGTCTCGTTTGATCGCGGATTTGTACGTCGTTCTCCTAACGTGTTGCTTCGGCTCTAATATCCCAGAGCAGGTACACGACCTTTATTCTGCCCTTCATCTCATACGCCCTCCTCTTCCTCTCCGGCTGTCTATACTTCTACAACTCCCACCACCTCAACAACGGACTCTTCAGATATGCGCTGGATGCCGCGAGCGAGGTCTTCCACGCGCTCGAGGGAGAACTCGCGAGGTTGATGGGCGGGGAACGACAGCAGGCAGCCAGCGCGGCGGGGAGAACGGTGTAAGTTTTCCTGTTCATGGGACACTGTTGCAATGCTGAAGATTTCATCCAGAAACGCATACCTTCAATCCGGCAAACAAGCGACTCCACAAATCTCATCGGTGGCCGCCACCAACGGAGCCACCAACGGTACCGCCAACGGCTCCAGCACAACCACCGAAACCCCTGAGATCGCCCCAACACCGTCCGGCAACTCCCCTCCGAGCCTATACAAAGTCTCCACCTCAAAAGCACCCACGTTCCGCCCGAGTTCTCCTCCGCAACCGACGACGTCGTCGTCACTCGCCCACGCACAAGGGCAACACGTCCCGCAAACGGCAGAGGCAAAGTTGGATGCGCATGTTCCTGCTGCTGATGCTGCGGGGGCCGGGGTGGATGGGACGCCGTCGTATGCCGAGGTTGCGGCTGAATGAGGATTAACGCGGGACCTGTATGCGTGGGTCTTGTGAGCGCAGATTCGTCGGAAGGGTGAGCGCAAAGCGAGTTGTAAAATGGACTTGTTCCGTTCGAATTGTATGACTACTCGATATGCCTTGACTATTTTCTAGTGCGTGATAATGCATAAAGTAAGGAACACCAACCCCGTAGTGGAGAGACCCCGTACAACATGACGAACCTTACAAACGGAACAGACAAGACATACAACATGACGAACACCTTGACCCAAGCGACAGGAACGAGTCTATTTCACCATTTAAAACACGACACCAAGCCGACTTCTACTGCAACAGGAACCCAGTTTGGAAAACGTCTTCAACTTTACAGAATGCAGGCCGGGCCAGTCGGAGCTGTGTATCGATAAGTTGTCGCATACGGAAGCGCCATAGGGGTCTCCCGATTGCGCACCATGTCAACACTGTCCGATGGCACGGGCAACGGCCGGGTAGTCATCGTGTTCATGACGTTGATCGGCCAGATGTCTTGGGCAAAGCGGTCATTCTCGTTCGCGCCGAGATAGACGTCCGCGGTTGCGGGCACGGCCAGATCGACGTGTTCGTACATCGGTTTCGAAGTTTCGACGACAGCGGAAAAGGGGACTGTATGCTGCAACTGGGAGAAGAGGTAAGCCTGATCGGTGGATTCCATGGGCGCATCTGCGGCAGGCTTGGTGAGAAGCTGAAAGTCTCCTGGCGCAAAGTTGACATCCTGAGGTGTCATGGGATACCCGACACTGTTGTTGGCCTGCATCTGCTTGTGCGCTTGACGGGGGCTGGCGGGGGCGGTATGGTGCCCGAGGTCGCGCGTGAAAACGCCTGTCGAGCCCTGCATCGCCTGCGGGTCCGAACCGTTCCATCGTTCGCCGAACGGGAAGACACCCGTCGGTGAGGAAGGTGTGGTCCATGACAGCGGAGGCATGCCTTGCGTCTGAAGAGCCGGCTGGAACTCGTGAGCGGGGATTCCGGTTCGGCCATCACCCTTGAGCCACCATGCATTACCAGGCGAAGCATACTGCGCATCGGGAATTGCTTGAATGATGTCGATGGGGCTGATGGGTTTCGAAGCGTCCATCTTGCTTCCCGCGGAGTTCTCGCTATCGGCTGCAGCACTTTCCTGAAGCGAGCTCATCACTGTTTGCGAAACATATCGGGTCGGCGCATTGCTTTGATTGGCAATCTGGTGAGAATAGCCATTTCCGACCAGTAGATGAGCCGGCTCGAGGGCGGGTGACGCGTGCGACCCAAACGCCCATTGAGGTGAACCCAAAGGGGTAAAGTCTTGTGCGAAGCGGGCATCGGACGAATGGTAGAACGTTGGGGTATGCTGGAAAGGGGAGAGGTGGTAGGGAGCAGACGACGCCTGACGACCAAACCTATCGTGCTTCTCCATTCGAAGCGAGTTCAGCTTGGCATCAACGGCGGCGCCCCCAGTTCGAATCTGAATCACCTGCCCGTTCGCCAGCTTGCGCGTGCGGAACAGCTTGGGCGCCGCTCGTCGCTTGATCGCCATGATGTCTTCCAGTGTGCTCTCACGATGCAGAGTGGGATGCGACCAGACGGAAGCATCGTCTTTGATGTTGCCATTCTCGTCCTTGAACTTGTGTCCTGGGTAGACGCGAGAGAAGCCGTAAATCTGTAGGAATAGGGGCTGAGTTTTGCATTGATTTCAGAGTCATAAAACCATCAACTCACGTTGAGCTGTCTGCCGAAAGATGCAAACTTGTTGTGCTTCCAGTATTTGGGCAAGATCTCTTTCTCGAGGAGACCGGGCTATCACAGTGGATTAGATCATGCTGGACAAAAGGCGACAAAGGTACTTACACTTGCCACTACCAGCTGCTTCCCGTCAGCAGACCAGTAGATTGCCGTCAGAGGTGGCTCCTCTTGGAGCGCCATGTACCTATCGAAATGACTGAGTCAGAGGTTGATCGCGGTTATTCAGGTTCGGGGCTTACAGCTTGACCAGAAAGTTTGCATTCTTGGCAGCGGGAGGGGAGCCTGATCCAATACCTGCGTGCTTGGGGGACAGGTTGGGTGTGGGAGTAGAACAGTCTTCCTTGTCAAACGTATTGAGGTCCTCCAGATTGAAGAGATCTGCAAAGTCGTTGATCTGCGCCATGGCGGATGTCTTGATGTACCGGGTTGTGGACAGTTTCTCAGGAGAGCAGCGGCGTGTGTCGGTTGAGGTAGTTGGTTCGTTCACGAAAGCTGAGCTCTCGGTGGTAGGGATACAAGGGCGTTTGGAAGAAGTTGGTCGTAGTGTTGTAGTTGGGGTGGACTAGACTGTTTGATTCGTATACAATTATCTGTTGACTATGTTTGAAGGCTGTGTTCATGCTAGAGCATAAGGGTGCATATGTGGACTCTGTAAGCTTTGTGAAGGAAGTGAGGGGGGCGAGACAAGAAGACAATCATGGAGACGAAGATCTTCTTGTCGGCAATATATAGGCCACGCGACCGAACTACTCTTCCATTTGACTGAATCCTCACCTTCCCCTTAGGGATGATACCGCAAAGGATGTACGCGAAAAAGATGTGGCTTCAAGCCCAGCCGCAGAGATTTTGCAGGGATGCATCTGAAACGACTGGCTTCTGAACAAGAACCGTTGCTAAGGGAAAAGACATCCCAGCGCGTCATAGCAAGGTAGGTGTCGGAAGGTTTGGCGAGGGAAGCCTCCTCTCAACCTGGCTCCGCAGGAGGAAAGTCAATGGAATTCTTCAAGAAATGCGAGATACCCTCAAGACGAGCGATAAGATCCACAGGCAGCTTATAACGAGATCGCATCAGGGTCTTGGCTTCCCGGTTGCCTTCGGCGGGTCTTCTGAACAGTCGTCGGGTGGCCGTTACCTGGTAGTGATCTCTCTCTTGTCCTTTGAATCGAGATGTTTCGTATGATAATCGGAGTCCATTGCATGATCGTCGTCCAGTTGTTGGGCCGTCATGCGATATTCAAACCGTATCTCCATTGATTAGTCCCCTGAGACCGTCAGGAGAAGTTGGGGCTTCGGGCAGAACAGTCGTTGCTACGACCATAGAGGTAATTATAGTCAGATCTCCCCTGGGGCATGCCACTGAGGTTTCCTTGGTATTGCAGAAGCGTTTCACCTTCACCTTTTGGCATTCGGACATGTTTTCTGTAGTCTGGGTTGACATCTGGTTGATCAACCTTCGCGTGTCTTCTCTTTCTCAGCGAGGTCTCATGAACGATAGTTCTTGCCTCGGGAAATCACGGAAATGGGGTTCGGCGCCGTCTGAACGCATATCTCGCGAGGTCCAACTCTTCCATTTCTGCAGGGTCATACAAGCCGACAGTGAACAAGGACCCATCTACAGATGAGTCAGAATATCCAGCCGCACCTCTTCCAAGGTTTATAACAATGCGATAAAGTCTTCAACATTTCGCTCAGAATCAGAATGGTGGTCAGCTCGGGTCTCGGATCCAAAGTGGCGATCGCACCGCGTCATCCGAAACGCGATAGCATTCTGAAAAGGGACAACCTCTTGACCACCTCGCCCTCCAGTCTATCCCCTCTGCTCTGGGCCACAGGTCGTAGCAGCTGCGACAGACGCATTTCAATATCCTTGAACACATCGGGGACCAGCGCACCTGCAACGGATTCTGCGCATCAACAATACAACATGGGAGGTTCACAATCCACCCAGAAGATTACAAGTCAGGACAAGGCTATCCTGGAGTAAGTCTTGCATGCGATTCCTCATGTTTCTTGACTAAAGAAAGTCTACCGTTCCAGTCTGAAAGTCCAGAGAGATAAACTGAAGCAGTACCAGAAGAGGGCAAGTTCCGTTATTGCCCAGTATTTCAAACAAAGCAACTAATGGTTTATGCCTATAGCTACAATTGTCATTGGACTCTGAGCAACAAGCTGCCAAGCAGGCTCTAGCTAATGGGCAAAAGGTACGGATCATGAAAGACGTGAATCCTGGTGTGGTGAAGAAGCTAACAACGCGCCCTGCAGTCAAGAGCCATCACGGCTTTGCGGCAGAGGAAATACCACGAGTCTTTGCTCACGAAGACGGATAATCAACTCGCAACCTTGACGGAACTCGTAAGTCGACGTGCATAACGGCGACCATGCCACTAACATCTTGCTCTTGATTGCAGCTATCAACGATAGAGTTCTCGCAGATCCAGAACCAGGTGTTACAGTCTCTCAACAAGGGGTCCGAAGTCCTGAAGGAACTGCAGAAAGAAATGAGCCTAGAACGCGCGGAAAGCATCATGGACCGCGTAGGCGAAGGAGTCGCCGCTCAGAAGGTACATCTGCTAGTTTCTTCTGTGCAGGCTTCAAGCCGGCAAAAGCTGACTCGCCTCTCGGTGATAGGAAATCGACGAAGCGCTCATGTCCAAGTTGTCGGCTGAAGAAGAGGAATCCATCGAGGCGGAACTCGCGGCACTGCAACAAGAGGCTATGCCTTCCGTTCCCGTCAACGTGAGTCGTGGCCGCATCCCTGCCGCTTTGGAAGCGATCACTGACGCAGATCGACATCAACAGCAAGATCCCGTTCGGTTGCCGTCGGTACCGGTCCATCAGCCAGTGGAGGAAGACGCGGAGGAAGAGAGAAGGGAGAAGCAAGCTCAGAGAGAGGAGGATCTGCGGATGGCTATGACCGCTTGAGCGTGGTATCGAGTTCTCGTTGAACCGATGTCGCCCCGGAACGATGGCTTTCTCGACGGCATTTAAGATTATGTACAATTTGGGTTGTATAGTGAATACCGAACCATCAGATGAGCACTTGCATTTGACGAGTCTCGCTCATTGGCTGACCATATGCCCCACGATGGATGACGCTTCGGCGCAGTGACATCATGTTACATCCGTATGCATGATTACAACGTCGTCCATCAATAACGCAAGCGACGACCAGTTGGATTCTGAAAGCGAGATGTTTCGCGACGCATACGCCTGTGTCAAGAAATTAGTCAAGTAGCTGAGCTCGAGGGGAGAATACGCACCTCGCGGCTCTATCCCTCTCCTGCTCCTTCTGGATCAACTCGTCCATCCTTAAAGGTACCATCGCCGGCCCGAACTCCTCCTTTTCGTCCCAATCCCTCCATACCTCTTTCAACTTCATCGGCGCATTCTTTCGATCCTCCATTTGGAACGCGCCCGGTCCATATAGCTTGGCCTCGTAGGCGTCCTTCTTGTGCTTGAGTAGTTCCTCGTGTATGGCATGGGCGATGATAGGCTTGGCTTCACCTGTGAGGCCGATCTCGGCGCAGTACGCTTCTGTGAATTGTTCCGGCGTGAGATGCGAGCAAAGATCCCACTCTATACGGTCGCGAAGATTGAAGGTGAATATCTGCACATCGAGCTGTCCCAAAGGGGATTAGCGTGTCGTTCTTGCGACATACCTCGTAACGTACGTTTACGATGACTCGGCAATCTGCCTCCATGTCTTGATCCTCCTCTTCCGGCAACGCCTTCTTTGCTGACTGATCTTTGTCCTTGTTCACCTTTTCCTTTCCCGCGCTGGCCTGTTCTTCCTCATCCGCAGCGTCTTCTGCATCAAGATCGTTATCCCATTCATCCATAGCGTCGATCAACAGTAGCTCGGCGTATTCCTCCGTCTGTTGTCGAATCATGGTCGCTATTTGATCGCGATAATACGTTGGGATGTAAAGATCACGACAAAACGTAGTTGCAAAGTCTTCGGGCGATATTAGGGTTTCTGTCGAGCAGAATCGGGGTCAATTGGCTGTATTTACACCCCTCAGCTTACTTACCATTGACGTTCCATGTAAAGTAGTCCCGTATTCTGTGGGTGTCGGTATCCAGCTCCACGCGTATCGGTGCCAATAAGACAGGCTTCTGTGCTTCCCTTTCCAAATCGTCTTCCGGTCTGCAATGTTTCTCCATCAGACACGCATTCACAGAGTCATGCCTCCGTACTTACACGAACGGCAGACTCGCCGTTGCCGGCGGTGCCGCGCGTGACCTTACTCGATTCCCGGGTGTCCGTTCTCCCAGCCAACTCCATCCTTCTTGGACCTTGGCATCGTCCACCATCTTCTTCTCCTGTTTCGCATTCCGCTCGTCCTCATCCTCAAAGTCATCGTCCTCCACTTCTGCGTAGTTGACCTTTCCCCGTCGTGATCGCCCACCTCGTCCGTATTCAGGCGTCATCGTCCCAGTGTTGAGCGGGGCATTGCTAGAATTGAAGACGCTGCTTGGTGTAAACGCTTCATTCGGTCCACCAGTCACATGTATCGGCTGCACGAGTCCACTGACACCCGTTCTCATTCGGCTGTCGTACGTCGTGAACTTGGCTTGCGTATGTGGTCTTTGCGGGTAACGCGCGGAGCGAGGTTGTCCTGGGGGATAGGCGTTCATGGGATACGGTCCTGCGGGGTAACTATCCGGGAACTTTTGAGGCGGACCGTTGACACCAGGCCCTGAACGGTATTGCGACATGTTTGTTGATCGCTGAAGCACCGAAGGCATTCCCGGTTGAGGTGTTCCGGTGCTTTGTCGAAGCCGAGAGGGCACATTAGGCTGCGAGTTTCGCGATTGCAATGGAGGGGTGAATGTTCCCGGTGCTGTCGAGCATATACGTCAGACGAATACTAGGGTTGAGCAATAAGAGGGAGGGCTTACAGTTTATGATTTGCGTTTGGTTATAGTTGATCCTGCCTGAACCTGTACTGCCAACGGCAGCCCGCGTCAACCGTGTCGGCGTTTCCTGCATGATTGGACCGTTGGCGATGGCGAATCTCCGATCGTCCTTGCGTGCGACGTCCTTCGGCAAAACCTGAAGCGGTCTGCAAGACGACGCAAGGTATACGGGAGTACGAACAAGGTGTACAATGGATGATGCCTACAAGAGCGAGTTCATCAGCGCGACTTGTCAAAGTAAACAGCCGGCATTGTCCAGAGTCGGCAAGTTATACTGGGCTTGGAATAGCTCGCGGATTCGCGGATTGCCCTTCGCAGCCCGTGGACAACCTGGACCTGCAAATTCGAGAGATAGTAAATGCATCGGCAATAAGATGAAACGGTACAATGGTACAACAACAGGGGTCGTCTATCAGAAGCCAAAACCCTTTCACCGGCGCATGTGCAAGTGCCACTCTGCATTGCTTGACAATCGCGTCGGCCACAGCGTTTAAACGAGATAGATCGCCCAACAACCAGAGCGATGCTCTACGACCACGGCATCCAGCCCAGAACATAGCCTGGCGCATAAAGTCAGCGACCGTCACAGGAATCGCCGATCGGGCTTACCTTGAGCGAGATTCTTATGATTCGTTGCCTCTTGGATCAAGCGCTGCACTTGTTCTTCAACGGTTTGCGCCATTTCGCCAGGGACATCGCGACCTGTAAAGAACCTTCATCAGCACATGAAAACGATTCCACATGATATGATTTACCCTGAAGCTTCCTTTCGATGACAGTCAACACCTTCAACGCTCGGTCGTTGGTCATCGTTCCGGCCATACGCGCAAAGTAACCCTCGCTATTCTTGCTGCCTCCGGTACCCGGTTTGCTGGCTCGCCTTGTCATGTCCTCTCCCTCAGGCGTCGGTACTTCTGCTGCATCCTGTACCGCTTCGGGCAGCTTCGTTGCAGGAGCGCCGTTGGCGCCATCTCTCGAGGTGACGGACTCAGGCACATCTGCGTCTTCTTCTTCTAGAATCTTCGTCAAATTTGGCGCATCCTTGATCAAGGGGTTTCGCACGCTACCGGCCGCGGTGAAGGACCCACCAAGCGAGATCGTTAGGCTTTTGACTCGACTGATCTGCTTGTCGAATTTCGCTTGAAGCTCGTCTTGTCGAATCACAGGCTTGTCCTCTGCTGGAGCCCTCGGTTTCCCCCCTCGCGACGACGATGCTTGAAGTACGGGCTGCTCGTCAAGACGCTTTGCTTGATTCTCCACCTCCTTGGCTTGCCAATTCAACAAGGGGTCATATGCGAAAGCCTCCAACATCGCTAGCAAGCTGGTCCTATGCTTACGCATGATACCCATGGTGAGAACACTGCAGTAGTGGAAATGTCCTCGAGAACCAGGCGACTCCTTTCCATAGATTGCAGCGAACTCGAAGGCGTTTGTGATCTGCGGCGTAAGACGGAATGGTACCTTCTCTGGATAAGGTGTTCTGTCGTGCGCCGCCTCGAATACGTCGCCAAAGTCAATAGAGATGGCGTTGAACTTGGTTTGTTCAACCAACGTGTTGCCGGGATGTCGATCACCGAGACCAATGACATACCCAATCATCGATGTCGTCGCGACTGATCGGGCAAAAGTCGTCCTTCGCGACAGCCAAGTCTGCGAGGAGGAACTTCGTCGCCAGAGGAGATTCTTCAGGTCGTTTTGGTCCGACTGCGCCAGAGCATTACGGTACTGCTCAAGCTTCTTCTCCATAGGCAGAGCGTGGTACTTCTGCATCATTTTGTCATAATCAAGGTGAGTCTGGCGCAAAGCTTGCGGATCCATTCCCATCATAGCGGCGAGCTCGTTGTCCGATGTGCGATCGCCTTTGATTTTGTTTCGACTGCTCGAGATCATTTGCATGAGTGTCTCCGTATTAGACAGCCAGCTGAGCAGACCCGAGTTGCTGCCAAGGGGTATCGCGCTGTACGGCTGAATGAACAGCTGACGATCGAAAGCGTTCGAATTGTGGCTGAGAAGCATGTTCGTAAGGGTGATAAGCTGCATCACGCGCTCGTCCTGACGCAAGTCCTCGTTGCCCTTGAGCAGAAAGACGAATTTCCCTTTGTCGCTTCGCATCTGCAACTTGCGGGGCAATTGTTTCGTGTTAATCACATCCACCATAGGATTGAAACGCGTGATGAAAGGCTGTTGCAGCAAGTCGGCTGACGGGTCATATTCGCCGGGAACGATCAAGTTCGAGTCTTCAATGCTAGTCAATCTTGGTGCCACCAAGCGGAGGTTGAGTTGGAAGCTGGATCGTCTCCAGCCTTCTAGACTAGCATGAATCTTGCGGTAGAGCTTTCAAAGAGATTCATCTTAGACTCATGTCCTCTCCGAAGAGCTGCCTTCCCATCTCTTACCATTTGATACTCGCCGCAAGCCTTGTAGTACGACGCTTTGGATCCATGGAAGTACCGCTCGACCTCGACTTTTGCGCTCCACAGACTGTCCCCGTACTTTTGCACAAACAGGTATTCTTCCTCGGACTGAGGGGACTGCAGTTGGCAGAGGTCAGCATCAGTAGCATCAGAATCACGACGCCGACTTCACCTCGAGATTGACGTATTCATCCAACACTTCCGCCCAGGTGTATGGCGTCAGACCATCAATGTATATTATCTGTGAACCCACATGTCAGCATTCGATGTGGATACGCATTGACACAATTTTACCTTCTCGATAGCCGCCTTCCATCTCTCCGCAAAGCTCAAGGCTGTCCTGTTTAGCTCGGTCGCGACGACTTGAGCCTGTACAGAAAATGGTTCATCAGGGTGTGTTCGTCTCGAATCGGGTGTGATACGGACTTCAGCTACCATTCTGGCAATCTGGACATTGTCTCGCATCTTCTCCATGATTTCCCTTGCGGCAGTCTGATGAATCGAGCGAGGAGTCTCGGCTGCCGTTAGTAGAGGCCAAATGACAGCATGTGGAAAGGAACGCGCGACCGCCAGCAGAAAGTCCAGTAAGGACGCTCGCAACCGTTCATCCTTTGCGCCCAGCCTCGCGATGAGCTGAGGCAGTACGTGGAGCCATGCCTTGTGTTGAGTCTTCTTCAGGTGGCTGTGGAAGGCCTGCAGAACTTTGGGATTTGCGCCATATCGGAACCAGACGGTAATTGCAAGCAAAGTCTGCTTCAACGTCCGCTCGGCAGTATGCTGCAGTGATATACTTTGAAACATCGCTGCAAGAGGTCGATGGCCTTGATCAGTCGGAATATCGGTAATGAAGACAGGGGACATACAATAGCATGCGGGCAGAACGAGCGATTCGACTGATTCGTCACTTAGCTTCTCATCCCCGTTCTCGAGGTATTTGATATCCAAGAGGTCCAACGCATATTCCGTAAACTGATCGAGGACGCTATACCATTCGGGGTCAAGCGCGACTGCCGTCTTGGTGTATCTATACGCTTTCAGGTCCGGATCCTATGATGACGGTCAGGTTCCAATCGTCGTCAGCTCATCGACACTGCTTTCAACCTACTTGTGCCCAGTCCTCCCCTTGACAGGCTTTCGTCCAGCTGCCTAGACGCATCAAATGGCGAGAGAGCATGAGTCTCTGTTCTTGTGTTCCGCCGCTGGGAGGAGATGACTGTTCAGGCTGTTCGCCCACGCATTCCGCTCAAACGACTTACCGAATGCTATTCCCGGCGGGGAAGGACCAGGAATCGTATTCCGCGACCGTGCCAGACGGAAACCCACAAGCCTCCGATAAGGCAAGGGTCCGCTTCTTGAGCTGGTCTAGGAGCTCCGGACGCGCAGGACTGCCAGGTCTAGTAACGGCCCATTCGAACCTCAGTCTTGCGTATCTCGTCTTATCATCCTGTCATAGCCGCGACAGAGGCGTGTCAACCGTCTGTGGGTGCTTTCCTTGACTATACATACGGTCGGGTCCGCAGCTTCCAACTCATCCAGTATTCGTCTTCCGGCACCAACGTGTTGCTCTTGGCATAGCTTTGCCAGGTGCAGCCAGGCATCGCGTAGCTGAATCGTGTCTGCGGCGAGTGACCACACCATCATGCGCTTATAGAAGGAGTTGACGTTTGGGTGTGCCTTTCGAATTCTGCCGAGAGTCGTTAGCTCTCTTTCCAGAGATGATCTCCATGACCTTTACCTAGACAGCCACGCATCCCTATACTGCGCCTGTATCTCTGGTTTATGGCTAAACTCCTTGTCTGCCGCAAGTCAATGGAAGTGATAAGCGTCACTTTCCAGCTTGACACCTTCGGGTTCTTCTCACATCGAATGACCTCCTCCATCTCGCAAAGCATCTCCGCCTTGGCTAAGGTTTTCATCGCTGAAGTGTAGTTTGAAGCGGAGAAATCATGGTATCCGGTGCGGGTCCATAATTCATCGTAGACTAAGGCTTTGGCCTTGGTTATATGTTCGAGAGCGTTGACATGATCTCCCTGATGAATCTCCAAAACGGCTCTATTGCGCGGGTAAGTGAATTCAGAGCGTCAGGCCAATGGCCAAGTACCTCGAGCGCATCGACGTACTTGTACAGAATCTTGGAACTGCCCTTCTTCATATGTGTCAAATAATGAGACATGCTCAGAAAGTCGCCAACTGCCCAGCTGGCGCCTGCATTCCACTGCGCGATTCGTTCTCTCTGTCCCAGGCTAAATTCATCGTAGTATTCGCTTGCTAAAGAGTGAACTTCGGCAAAGTCCAGCCGGGCGAAGTGGGCGATGGTCTGTGAGATGGTGGTTGATCAGCGAGCTTGCCAAGATATACTGTGTAAGATCGATCTACCTACCTGATTGTTCACGATGCTAAACGAATCCTTGTCTTCCTCTTCCATTTCTCGCTTCGTGGCTATCAGTGCTTGATCCCATCTACTCAAGGCGATGAGCCAATCTGACCGAGGGGCAAGGCCGTTCTCCTTCGCTGCCAGGTCGATGGTACTCAAAGCGACGTCTCTTTGATCATTGAAGGAGCCGATGCCGACCCGGATATTCGTCTCGATTAGCCTCGCAAAATCTACGCTCTTGCGAGTGTCGAGCTGCTCAATGGAGTCGATCTCCGCATACCATAGGACAAGAGGGTCGCAGCGCGTACTGACGGAGCCCGCGTCGAAAGCGAAGGACTTTCGTGTCGCGGTGAGCAGTTTGGGCGTGAGCCTTGACAAGGAACACCTTCAAGTCCACAATGAAATGTCAGCTGATGCACACAGCGGCACAGCAAGCGTACCTATGCAGAAACTGCAGAATCGAGAGCCATATGGATTTGACGTTCTCGGGCGTGTTGGAAGCCTGTAAGACTCTTATCATGCCGTTCTCAACAGCGACCTAAGATAGCTTTCGTGTCAGCGACCTATTTTGTAGCGATAGAGCAAGCCAGACCTGCCTTCTGCTTGTCCTCGAGAAGATCCCACAAGCTGACGAAAGCAGCATGTAGGATACCGCGGGGGATATCCGTGAAGATCTTCAGGGCGACGGGGTCATGGGGTTCAGTAAGGTCATATTTGATTCCATCCCATTGGCTTACCCCGCATGCGACGAAAAAGATGTCCACTTGGCAAGCTGCCAGAATGCTGTATTCCATCCTTGATTGCCACTGCTGCCATCCGAGATAATCCATGTCCTCCTCGAATTGCCAAAGGTTGGTATTGTACTCTGCCTGAGCGCGTTCTTGCGGTTGCAGTGCAAGATTCATGAACTGTGCGTCGGTGTAGTCTCTGAAGTCCGGGTACACGCTAGGACCTTGCTGTTGAGGTATCTCTGGACAGAACGCCGTCGAAATCCGGATCTGCGGCGTCCCCCATGTGATCAGCCTTTTGCAACCCAAATTCGGCAGAATGTACTCACTTCTTGCATGAAGTTCGCGATATCCGCGCGCTCCCCTAAGAGTTCGCTAACCAATTGCAACACCGATTCCACGGCGATCGATATTTCGAAAAGGCCAATCCATTTCCCTAGATGCGCCAGAAACTCCGCAAGAGCCGCCAGCACCGTCTCGTCGGTAGCGAGATCGACCGTGACGAATTGCTCCAACAGCTCTCCGATGTTGCCTACATATCGGTTGCAATGCGACTGAAAGCCAGCAATCAATTTCAGGCTGAAGATTAGAGTCTCCTTGTCCAGATACATCGCCTTTGCGGCTGTCTGCAGTACCAGAGGTAGTACATCGCGCGTGACAGGCGCAAGATCCCTCTTGTATCGCGAGATGATGCTGAGAGCCATCAACAACACACTCCAGAGAGCGTTCGGCTTGGCGTCGGGATCCGCCACGACAGCGCGTAATGCCGGAAGAAGCCTGCTCCAGTGTTCTTCATACGTTGTATTCGGCCGGAGTAGGATGGTTTGACTAAGGAGCGCAATCATCTTGGGTCGGTGATTTCGTCCTCCTGTCGCCACGGATGGTTGTATGATTTCATCGATGACACCGCTCGTGATATCTGGCAGCGTAACCACGTATTCCTCCCGCAGCATGAGCGATAGTTTCATAATCACATGCCAAATCGGGATCTTGCTCGCGAGACTTCGTCGTTGTAGCGCCTCACTCAGGTTGTCCGAGATCATCGAAAGCTTGTACTCCAATGATCTCACTCCACGCTTATCGCGGGTGACGGCGGTGGCGATCCTTCGCTTGAGTTTCACATCATAAATTCCTGTTGGACATCAGCTTCATATTCAACGACTTGCGCCAATGATCGCTCATCCACTAACCCTCGACTCGCTTCATTGCAGCCAAATGACTCTGTTGGACAAGAATAAATTAGACCTCGCTGGTAGATCATCCCAAGCCGTGTCGAATCAGACCCACCCTGTTTGTTATCGGATTTCGGTCTGCCGTTCCAATGGATCCGAGGACGGACACAACGGCGGCTTTCACAATGGGTTCCGGAACCGTGCCTCCAAATAGGTATTGTCGGAACGTGTATTGCATAATTTCCTCTTGAAGGGGTGAGCTTGCAGGGATAGACATTAAAGACGCCATGCATGACAGGACTCGAGCCAACTCTGTCGGAGATGTGTAGGATCCAAGGCGTTGAAGCTCGCCTACAGTTTCACGCAGGTTTTCCAAGGTCCAGATTTGCGCGCATGACCGGGTCAGGTGACCGATAGCTTCTTGGCAAATTTTACAACCCTTTCCGACCGTGTTGCATGCTTTGAGGCTCGAAGTCAGGGCAGCCAAGATCGGTTTGCTGTACAGTTTGGACAGAGCGGGAGGTAGAGCGGGTAGAATGATGCAAAGAATGCCGACTGTCTGAAGCTTCCATTCGGATGTCTTGGTCTCGTCCGTATCAATCGTGATCAAGCTTGATCGCATGAAAGTACGAAGGACCGGAATGATGAGGGACGGAAACTTGATAGCTTGGATCGTCAATAGCTTCGCAACCACCCGTTGGACTTGGAGGTTCGGCCGCATCAACTGCAACAGCAGCGGATAGGAAACGGATTTCGCGTCGAATCCGAGATGTTCATGGGAGATAGTCCTGAAGCTTGCGTCGAGGATCGCCGGTTCCTGCCTCTTCGATATCAAAGCCAAGATGTGATTGACGATCTCGCCAGATGTCTCCCGCGTGCAGAGTTGAACATCAGAGCATTGTTGCAGGCCTCCGAGAATGACGTCCGTCGGAGCCGAACCTTGCAGTGAGGCAAGCAGGAAGCTTTCGACTTCCGATCCAGAACAGCCAATGCCTGCGAGAAAACGACGACTTAGCGATTGTTCTGTGATGAGATGGTTATGATGACATTCTTACATGCAATAGATATTCTGGGTAGAACCCTGAGTACCGCCAGCCACTCAGTGACGTTCTACAAAGATGATGTGGTCAGCTCGCAGATAGACGGATGTGCAGGTAGGCTCACGTTGACAGAAGCTCCAGCTATCGAATCGCAAGAATGGTCAGCGACGACAAGATTCGGATCATAACACGGTGTGACATACCTTCTCTCAGTCTAGACAATTGCCTCAGAAAATAGTCATTGACGGACTTGGTCAATGCCGGAATAAGCAAAGGGACAGCTGTCAAGAAATCCATCGAACTGCCTCGAATTGGCGCTCGTTCGACACTAGCGATCACTTGTCCCATCTCACTCGTGGCTGTCGGACCTAGAGACTGGAGGATTCTGGTCGCGCAAACAAACGGGACGTCCGACCTGTGCAAGAGTGCTGAGCCCATCTCGCGCCGAAAGAAGGCGAGTTACTACTCACTTGCTGTTGGTCTCGATAGCTTCTAGCAGAAACTGCGCGATCCTCGGCAACATGGGCAGCACCTCGGTCGCGGCGGCCTGTACTATCTTACCGAGTGCGACTGTTTGTGGAAGGGCTAAACATGATGGTCAGCTATGGCTACTTGATTGCAGAAAGGCACTAACCTTGAGCGGCTTTCCTCTCCGTCAAAAATCGCAGCACCGGGTCGAGGTGGATCGTCATCGCCGTGGGACTCCAGAACGCCATAAGGGGCAAGAGCTCGCAAAGCAGCCTGACCGCATTGTCCATCTGTTTGCGGCCGTTGACATGGGGTTCGATCGCTCTCCACAAAGCCTCGACGTTGTAATATCTGTCCTGGCGAATGGATTCCAACTGATAGCGAAGAGAATGAGAAGGCTTCATCCACAAGACGATCATAGTGTCAAGAAGAAACTCGACAGGTATCGTACGAGAGCGTTGTCGATACGTTGCAGAACCTTGTGCGATCAAGCCGTCGAAAGCGGCGTCATAGCTAGTCACGGCAAGGATTTCGATACCCTTGATCGCCCGACCTTGACACGTGCCATAGGCACGAAGGATTCGCCCGAGCAGTTGGTGGCTGCGGTCGCGGAGCTTCCCCTGCGACAGACATGACGCTCAGATGGGCAGACGGGCAAATTCAAGGACAGATGACTTACTTGACAGCTGTGCAGTGCCTGAGCAATGTGCCACATGCAATCGACGAGGTAAGACTCGGCAAAGACCTTGGCATGGATCCACAGAGATCCGTGAATTGACAGGACGATAAGGAGCTTGAGCTGAGTCGTATTGAGAGCGTGCGTATGAGTCGGTGAACAGCTAGTGCACACGAGCTCGTTCGCCGAGCGTTGCACTTGAAGACTGAACTGCAGCGCGACTTGCTGATACAATGATTCGGGTTGGGAAAAGTCGTGATCGGGCGAAGAGGCGAAAAGGTTGGCCAAAGCTCGGCCTAGTTACAATAAAAAAAGGTTCAGTATCCTTCCCAAGAGCATCCTCATGTGCGCGTCGTCGTTGGCACTTACCAAACAACGTCGCGACTTCCGGCATCCACGTCTCCACCTTGTCAGACTCCACCAACGTCCTCTCCTCATGCCCCATCAACGCCTGCAAGACCTGACACGCCCAGAGCAGCAACTCTCTCGCGCCGTCCGTCAAGCGAGGCGAAGCATCGGCGACGTCGATCTCGACGGCAAAGTACGTTTTGGACCGGGACATGGATTTCTCCGTGGTTGCGATCAGGCGCCCTAGAGGGAAAGGAGACGGGATCAGCCATCGGTGTGTGCGCATGGCTCCTCCTGGATCTCGACGTACGGAGTGAGTTGAGCGCTCGGAGCTTGCGCGTGGCTGAGGTGCCGATCGTCAAAGACTCTTGGATCATGGCCTGTTTCTCATTCAATTTTGCTGCACGCGTCTCCGTCAGCGTACCCGACGATCCCAGCTATGTATCGCAGCCATGCATCAGCTGTACGCCTTGGAATGCCTTGAAGGGTACTCACCAGATCAGGATCCTCGGTCTTGACGATACTCGGCAGAGTACCGAACGTCGTCGCAGGGGACGGATGCGCCATGCTCTCGCTCTCCACCACGGAGCCCTTCCTGAGGTGCAACGAGACCTCGTCGATGGTCCCCGCATCTTGCCCACGGTCTCGCTCCCTGCTCGAAGCGCGGTGACGTCTGTCAAAGCGGGAGGATGTCAGCCCGCGGGACAAGTAGCGTGAAAGGGGTCTACGTTACCGAGTGTTGTTTGTATGCAGGGGTGGCGTGTTGAAGAGTCGCGACACATATCTTGCCTGATTAGACGACATCGCGCATCCAGTCTTCGCGAGAGAGGTACTAGACAAGCCAGCGATCCGAATAGTCGTACGAGTCGATAGTCTCGCTGGCCTGTTCTCTGATCAACCTGCTCTATTGCCTATGAACACTTAAAGGCAACTGCAAAGCTGCACGACAAAGGGACACCCCAGTGACACGAGGTATGCACCGCCCCTCAAAAAGGGAACGCCCTTGATCTTCTTGCCTACCGAGTCTAGACCGCGCGTCCTGCACCGTGTGCCTTTGAGTCCCCTTTACGCCAGAACGGACCCTTTCCCTGCATGAAGATCGCTCGCAAGTCGGTTGCTGATCACCGAGTCGCCGATCAACCTAGCCTCCTTGCGCCCTGACCGTTATACGCCCTGACGAGAGACAACGTGTATCGTTGCCCTCTGCCAAACGGTATCGAAATCCGACGTATCCCTTGGGTTTCCGAATGTCAGGGGTGCTAAAGGATGCCGATTATACCCATGGTCGCCCGGGTGTCGCGGAGTGCCAAATGATATCGATACAGATGTGTCTATGCGTCGTACATGTCGTCGATTATGATGGTCCGAATTCCCCTCCATCGATTGTACGCCGGAGCAAAAGCGTATTTGCGGATCCTTCATCGCTCCATGCTCCTCTTCCCGCTCTTGCAAGCGATGCCCTCGTCACGTCCCGCTCCGGCTCCCGCTCACCGCTACACCTCCGGCTTAGCCACCTTCCGCCGCTCCCTGAACCCCGTCACTTCATCCTCCATCTCCTGCCACGAGACGGCCACCATCGGATTCCCGGCCTCGGAGTGGGCGGCGATGACGCCGAGGTGTTTGTCCGCCGTGGAGAGGAAGTAGGAGCGTGCGTCGCCGAGTGATAGCTATTCGATGACGACGGTTGATGAGGATGTGTGCGTGTGTAAAAGGAGGTCAGGGAGGGGACTTACGACCGACGCTTTCACCGTATCCCCCAACCTAAACGATTCCCCCATCTTGACTTTATCCTTTTCCGTCGCCCTGACGTCCGACACACGGACGACGCCGCTAAAGTCGGCCGAAGAGACGGGCGTCGGGAGGTTATTGACGAGCGTCATGGTGAGCGTCGCTTGTTGCGGTGTTAGTTGGGAGACGACGCCCGTTACCTAAACACAGTGGACCGTGCGTGAAAATCGTGTCCCGGATGGGAAGAGGGGAGGGGGCGGGACGTACGATAGCTCCTATTTCCGGGAGGGCACTTGTATCCGGCTTTCCTGTCGTGACATTGACGACTGCGCCCTCCGGCCGTGGGTATCCGACGACACTTGCACGGAGGATTCCGTCTTTGGAGCGGTAACAACCGTGACCGGGTTGGGATTGCTTGTACGCCGCGGGGAGCGGTTGTCCGGGGAGAAGGGGGGTTGTCATTCCGTATGGCGAAGCAGGGATGTCACTAGTCGTACTGCTTGTCAAGGTGGACCGCTCCTCTAGGTTCACGATCAAAGAAGCGACATTAATTCGGTGATCGGTCCCTTTCCCTTCCTATCGCGGATGCAAAACTTTTGGACGAAGAGCGTTCTTTATATCCTGTGGATGTGGTGCTTGATCGTTCTATAGCACCCCCAACGCACACGCTCACTGTCATCAACGGCGAACACCATCTTGACATCACCTCCAAACACATCTCCTCTCCCTCTGGCTAATCACTCCGCTAGCCAAAATGAGAGTCCTCGGTCTCCTCTCGGGCGGGAAAGACAGCTGCTACAACCTGATGCACTGTATCGCCAACGGACACGACGTCGTAGCGCTCGCGACCCTCGTCCCCGAAGAAGGCGTTGGTGAGTGTTCACGCCACGCTTCCTGAACAACCCGGAACTGACCTCTAGTCATGAACGCAGACGAACTCGATTCATACCTCTATCAATCCGTCGGAACGTCCCTTGTCACGCTGATCGCGAAAGCGATGCGGCTTCCACTGTATCGCAGGACGATCACGGGAAAACCGGTGCATCTGGAGAGCACGTATGGAAGTCGGACGAAAGAACGGTCGGAACCGGAGCGGGAGCCTTCAGGGAAGAACGATGGGATCGAGGGTGATGAGACGGAGGATCTTGATGTGCTGTTACATCAAGTCAAGGTGCGCACACGCCCGTACATTACCCAACCACCATGTTCACCCTGACGCCCGCCCGATCCAGGCCGATTTCCCCGACCTACAAGCCATCTCAACGGGCGCTATCCTATCAACCTACCAACGCACCCGGATCGAACACGTCGCGTCCCGCCCCTCGCTCGCGCTTACGTGCCTCTGTTATCTCTGGCAACGACCCGAGGCCGAGCTCGTGGATGAGATGCTAGGGAGTGGATTGCGTGCCGTTATTATGAAGGTTGCCGGGTTGGGGTTGAAGGTGGAGGATGTCGGGAAGGAGCTTTCCGTCATGCGGCCGAAATTGGCGAGGCTGGTGGGTGCAAGAGCTTGTTCCTGGCGCTTTCGTGGGCTGAGTCGGGTACAGGAAGAAATGTATGGCTCACATGTGGCCGGGGAAGGAGGGGAATACGAGACAATCACTATCGACTGTCCCCTTTTCCACGAATCATTACACTTGTAAGCCTGCTTCCACGTCCGTCACACCGAACGACGACTGACATCCGCGTAGCGAAGAAGCAGAAACAATCGTGACCGATCCCTCACCCGTAGCCTACTACCGCGTGAAAAAGGCAAGCTTGGTGCCGAAAGAAGGCTACACGCCGCCGACAAAGGCGGAATTGCGGGAGATACTGCGGATAGACGAGGAACAGGTCGAGGGAATGTCGAAATTTGACGAGCAGAGCGAGGACCTTCTAAGCGTTATTCCGGAATCAGCGCCGCAGAACGCCGAGGTCGCCCCGCCTCCTAGCATTGCGCCTGCGCCTGCTCGAGCCGTATCGTTTGGCAGGCAGGAGAATTGGTTCTCCTTTTCGATCGAGAGCGAGACGCGCGGGGACGAAACGATAGAGGAGGAAGTCACCCGATGTTTCGAGTGTCTCGTCGGTAAGGCTCCCCCTTCTCTCGGTATCGACGACAAGACATACTCATCCCCATGTCCGGCCGCAGAATCCCTCCAAGCAAACGGCCTCTCCCTGACGCAAATCCAGCACCAAAACTTCCTCCTCGCCGACATGTCCGATTTCCCGCGCGCCAACAAGGCCTACTCTGCCTTCTTCGGCAGTTCACCCCCTTCCCGAGCGTGCGTGGCCGTCGTACTGCCCGCCAATCAGAGGGTACGGCTCGAGGCGATGGGTTACGATGATTCGCGCTTGCCGGAACGGAGTGGGCTTGGGAGGAGTGCGTTGCATGTACAGAGTATCAGTTATTGGGCGCCCGCGAATATCGGGCCGTATTCTCAGGCGGTGATGGTAAGTTCCATGCGCGTGTTACTCTCTGCCCAAGACTGAAATCGAATGATGCAGGTCGGTCATCGATTGACGATCGCCGGGCAGATCGGTTTGATTCCACCGACGTTGACTCTCCCCTCGCCTCGCTCGTTCTCGGAAGAAGCCGTGCTATCGCTACAACACGTTCGCCGAATTATTGCTGTCTTGAGATCATCCTCCACTGCCGGGGGTGGATGGGAGGGATGGGTGGAAGGGGCGATTTGCTGGTACAAGAGGTCTTCGGACTTGAGCTCGGCTCGATCCCTCTGGAAGGCGCACGCCTCTGCCGTAAGTTTTGCCTTCGTTTCGTACGGAATCTGCGCTTATATCACGTCACGAAGAACGGCTACGAGAAGACACCCATTATCTTTGTCCAAGTACCGCAGCTGCCGAAAGACGCCCTCGTTGAATGGCAATTTTCCGTTCATACCGGCAGGAGAGTGACGCCTGTGCTGAATGACGACGAGGAGCTCGAAGTTGTCAGCCAGTACCAAAGCTGTAAGTGACGCATTCGTGGCCTCAGACGTACCTCTGATGTGCTTGATCCAGACGAAGAGGCAGGCTATGATGGCGGGATGATCAATTCGACTCTAGGTCGATCCCACTTCGCTGTACATTCTTTCGAGAGTACGTATCGCCTCGATGGTTCGGAATATTAGTATTATGTTGACCTTTCTGTATCAGGTATTGCTGCGTTGGCGGATGCATTAGAGAACACGGAGGTACCGCTTGCATCATCCCTAGCACGAGGATTCTCCGTCAGACTGTTTTACGACGCTTCCTTGCGACGGGAAGAAGGTGGGCATTCAATGTGCGATCACTGGCGCCTTGCTGATAGTCTTCCCGACAGTGGCCACGCTGAGGAATACTCTTGATGACAAGTCAACAGGAGCCATCACGATGGTGCCAGTGCTGTCGACTGTTGGTAGTAAGGATGAGAACAATCGGTTCAGTATAGTTGTATATGGACAATAAGGTGTCTTACAATCACCCTTCTCGTTACCAGGACCATGATACATAACGTGGATGGTGTATTTACCATTGCGCACCAATACAACTCGAACATCGTTACATTCTTCGGCGATCCGTATGCCTCGCCAACACGCTAACTCTCTCGCGACGACGCTTTTAGTCTCTCTTGCCAAACTTGAGCAATCTCTCCCAAGCTCTGGGTTCTATTGAATATACTCAGCACCTCGCGCAGCAGGTCTTTTTTGTTCATGCCGCAGATGATCGGGCTCCAGTTCCGTTCATTCGAGGCGTTGCTGTTAAGCAACGTGAGCGGACCATTCTTGCCAATAGGAGCTAGCAACTTACTAGTAGACGGGGCCATAAAGCTCCCGAACCAACTCCTCCCCCTTGCTCTTGTATCCCTCATCTGCAATCTTCTTTGCATACATTAGAAGGAAGGACTTGTACTCGGCAGCAGAGTCGAGCAAGACAGCTGCACGCATTCTGATTTCGAGGTGACCCAACGTCACTGCGTCGTTCCACCATCTTGGTTTACCCCCTGTAATGTCTTGCGTGAGGTTGGGTTGCAAAGCGTTAAGATCCGTTTCCAGTCCAGTGACAACGTTCTTGTTCGCGGTACCGCGCGTACGTGTCCATACGGGACTACTTTCCGCGAGCCATGTATTGCACAATTCTTCCCACGCCTGAAAGTCGACATTGTATGCGTAAGATGCTCCCGATGATAGCCGGATCCACGGTGTTCCGCAAGAGCGTATATGTGCTTGTCTGATGGTTGCAGATGACGAAGCTTCGGCAGGGATGATAGAGTGAATGGTAACCGATGGGAATAACGCTCTTTTCGTCTTGAGATTCCTGCATTCCGGGATGAGTCAGTAATCATTGTGGCAGATTAGCGACAGCACATACCACGCATTCATCGTTCCCTTGCACGTGATGACCAGGACGAAATGCTTGACAGCATGCACGAACGAAGCAGGTGAATCTAGTCTGATCGGAGCCAGTAATTTGACGCCGTTGTTGCTGTAGATGACGAGGTCCGCGTCTTCGCTCGTTGCGCAAGTTAATGTTGGCGTGATGGCCAGACCGATGAAGGGGGCTCTCGAGTAATCCAGCCATTGCACATCGCCATCCTTGAGCATGGATATCTCGTATAAACCTGGACAGGCACCGTCAGCCAAGCAAGCAAAGCCTGTCGCGCGCCGCTTACCAGTCGTCGTATTATTCGTCGCTTCCACGCACATCTTGTTATTCTCCTCGGAAATCGATCGAATCATGTTTTGAACTGCCGGTACCGATAAGATTCGTCCACTGCCGGTTCCACCCGTCATCTGTACGTCGACCATCGCAGCACGAATCTCCGTGATAGGTCTCGACTCCTTCGGCCTATCACCGCCTAGCGTTCGCCCCTTCGTGGCGCGCTTATCCGGTGAAACATCTTCCGAGGCTCTCCTTTTACCCACTGCAAGCGGTAGGTCATCAAACGCATCGTCCACTCCCTGAATGATGGCATCGCGCGCGTCGGCGATTCTCGATTGGCTTTCGAGTGGCTGTTCCGCCGCGTCGGCAAACGCTCGGGCGGTTTGCTCTAAACGCGCCTCACGAGCAGACTGTGATTCCGATGGTCCGGCGGCGTCCTGTGATCCAAACGTCCCAGTGGCGCCCAAGCTCTGTACCAGGGATGGTTGAATTCGTCGTTTGCCCCCAGGCAAAATCGTAATGTTTTGCCGTCGAGGTTTGGTAGGGAGAATATTGATTGTCTGATCGCGCGGCACCGCGTTCGCGCGGATAGGTGCTGGTCCGGCGAATGGCAGAGGTCCAGCGTGGCGAGTTGGATCGTGAGGTCTTGCGACGTGTCTTGTTGGGTTGTACTTGAACGTCTTTAGGATCATGTCGGTATCTTCCATCGGCGAAAGGTTTGGAATCTCCTCGTCTTCGAAATGAATGGCGCAAATTGATCCGTCAGAGGAACAGCCGTAGATGGTATGGCCGTTGTTTGACCTGGACGAAAGTCAGAAAAGGTACATCGTACGACATTAAGAGGTACCCACCAACACAAGTCGAGAATCTGTCTTTCGAAGATATCCTTGACCACCAACAGCGGTTTATTCCTCGTATTCCTCCAGATGGAAATGCTACTGTCATCCGATCCCAACGCCAACATGCACGACGCCTTGTTCCTCTTCTTCTCCTCGCCGGGAGGGAAGAATATCCTCGGGTTGAAGGCAGCTACCTGAATGGTATTCTCGTGCCCGACAAACGAAATGTCCGTTGACCAGTCGTACCGATCGATAATGGCCGCAACGAAAACTGGGCCATTCATAGCGTTGGACGTGGCGATGAATGATCCATCGGGCGACCAACTGAGCCGTCGGAAAAACGTGTTGGCAGGAGACTTCTCAAACGGTTTCTTGATCTCTTTGACGAGTGACCAGTCCTCTGTCTGCCAGATCTTGACTGTTCGATCGTCGGATTGTGTCGCGAGATACTGTCCGACCGGGTCCCACGTGACGCCTTTTACGAAGCCTTGGTGCGAGTCGATCTTGCGAATGCGTTCTGGCGGTATGGTTTAGCGCTGCGACTATTCTGAAGGAGCGGACGTACCAAAGTTGTAGCCATCCCAAATGTAGATCATACTGTCAAGTCCCACCGACGCAATCATCGAATCATCCTGACTCCAAGCGACATCGGCAACGTCTGCGGCGGGAGGAGAATCAGCCTTCTGTATTCCATGACATGTCAGGAAGCACCACCTACCTGATTCGTGTCCCACTAAACGTTTCAACGGTTTCCAAGCTTCCACATTGACATCATCCGACCCCCAGACTTTCCCTCCGCCAAGGCTGTTGAATGGAATACGAACTCAGGTCCCATCCGGCAAAACTGCGCGTCAAGCTTACGGATCGATATCCCAGATCATCACTACCCCGTCATCCGAGCCGCTTGCCAAGTATCTCCCGTGATGAGCCCATCTGACCGATAACACAGGGCCTTTGAGGGGAACCCCATGAGAGATAGCCTCATGAGCGAATGAGATGCCACACATACCGTTATGTAAGGTCAAAGTCGAAAGTAGTTTGGGATTCGCTTCATTCTGTTCCGCGTCTTCGGAAAGGATTGGCAATGTCGACCATATCTTCACCTTTGCATCTGCGTACATGTATCAGAGTCTCGGATCCATATGCGTGAAGAGCCAACTAACCAAGTCCGCCCGTGGCTAATCTTGTACAGTCCGGATGAACATGCAGGCAGAAGATGGAAAGCGTCTTGTCCTTTTCATCTGGCAAGGAGATTCAATAGTGAAAGACGCGAACACCGCGCCGGTACTGACCTTTGTGCGCGACCCATGCGGGTTTGATGACCTTCATAGCGACGCTGTCTTCAGACTTTCGAAAGCGGCGGATCAGGGAAAATAAGCCCTTTTGTTCCCCATCTGTGTCTCAGTCGTGTCCAGCAGCCTGGCTGAGTGTCGAGGAGTCTTGAAACAGGCAGACAGCAACACTACCGGTCCAGATCAGAACCGTACGTTGCATGCTTGATGAATGCTGTTGATCTGCTTCCGCTGTTCAGGTCTTGCTTAGGTAATCATCACTTTCTGGACCTTTCCAACATTCCGACATCCGACTTGATCAGGTCTCTAATCACAGACCCATCATCTTCAGCTACAAGCTCTGCATCTGCTCTTCTTCACCTCTCCTAGACCCACAAAATGGCAGCAGCACCTACCAACTTGACGCCCTTCCAGGTAGGTAAATCCCTCGTCGGGCGGAACATTTACTCATGCTTCGTCATCTCAATAGGCCACCTACCACTGGCGGAACAAGAACTGTTACCCTTGGTCCGCTGAATGGGTGAGTTACCTAATTGCCCCAAGAGTCTTCGAAGGCTGAAGTCTACTCCTGTAGTTCAAACAAGAGCTCGCGGGTCTGTCAGCGGAAAAGGATGACAAGAAGGTTGAGATTACAGAGGTTACGGAAGTTGAAGGAGATGTGGATCTCGGACAGCGAAAGGGCAAGTGAGTGTTCCGTCTGGCACCTAATTGAGTGGAATGTCGCTAATGGAGTTGGCTAGGCTCCTCACTATCTACGACTGTCGAGTCGTGATGAAGTGGAAAGGTATGTCGGAAGGCTGAAAGCCAGACTGTTTCGCTGACGACCCCGCACATCAGGAACGGACGGGGAAGACGAGGTTACCGGAACGGTCACTGTTCCCGAAGTATCCCACGAATGCATTGACGGTATCTCCGACTACACCGTAAGCTCCTCCCCTTCCCTTCCAACTTTTCTCACTAACGAGCCCCCCTTCTCCCACCCAGTTCGAATGGTCATCCACCTCCTCCGCCTTCCGCTCCTTCCTTCAATCTGCCCTGCAACCCATCCTTATCCAGAAATTCAATGAATTCCCTAAAATCCTCGTCGCGACACACGGCAACGACATGGCTTCCTCCGAATCCGGTACCGCTACGCCCGTCGCGACAAAGTATTCCCCAGCTCCGCCGGGAGAAGTACGCGCCAAGGCGGCGGAAACAAAGGCGGCTAGCTCGAACGTCGTGAATACTTCGACGGTGACCGTGGAAGCTAGGCTGCAAGCCAGTGCGGAGGATATGTACATGTTCTTGTCGGATGAGAAACGGATTCCGATGTGGTCCCGGTCGGCGGCAAAGGTGAGCTTCACTCGACATCTCGTCGTGCGTGTGCAGGCTGATAGTTTAACTGCATCATCCTTTTAGATGACCCCCACGCCAGGCGCGCCCTTCGAGCTGTTTGGCGGAAACGTCACGGGCAAAGTGGTCTCTGCCGAACCTGGGAAGAAACTTGTTCAAAGCTGGCAACTGAAGACACCGACGTGGCCTTCTGGTGAGTGACGGCTCTTTGGGTGACGTTTGCGTGCGGGGCTGATAGGAGTTCCGGTAGATCACTTTGGTACTATGACCATCACGTTTGATCAAGGAGAGGACTCGACTTTGAGTGCGTCGTTGTTCGTCTCGCCTAGTCGTAGCCGCAGCTGAATTCCGTTCTGTGTACAGCTGTCTTCTCCCTTTCTGGAGTGCCCAAGGGTCAAGAATCGACCCTGGAGAACGCCATCGATACCTATTATATCCGAGGGTGGGTCGAAATAGTCCTGCTTGTGCTTGACAACGCTCATTCTTCTTCTGCTCGAGCAGTCTGAAACAAATGGGGTTGGTACTACTTTCCTCTGCCACCCGGCCCGTCACTTTTCAATCGACGACCACCGACTCCCAGCGCCGGTCCACCGGCAAGACAAACGTAGCTAGCAAAAAATTGAAAAAGCGAGTACCGAAGAGCGCCAAGAACGCTGCTTCGACGGCCGCATGGACAGACTATTTGGGCTACGCTACCATCGCTGCCTCGGCTATCGGACTCGCTGGGATCGTGTGGTCGTCGTATCAGCAAAAGTGATGGGGTTGACGTATGATCATCTGGGTTTCCGTGAAGAGACCGAGGTGAACGATTTCCATACTTGAGCTACAGACACTGATCTCCTTTTCCCTCCCCTCCCGGTATCTTTTTCCGCGGTCTTCTTCATCGCTTGTTCATGCGTCGAACGATGTTGGCTTGTCGATTCTGCTGTGCCTGCCTTGCCTTGACGACCGATGCAGTCTGGGTACAATCTTGTAGACGGCCAAGTGAACGTAGATGGGCACGGTATCCAGTGAAGGAAACGCGGAGGATGGATCTTGTCATTTACGGAACAATTATAGAATTGCATGTCACATACCTGCTCCAGTCGTTCCGTCAGGAGCGAGGCAACACGACGATGAAACGGTCTTCGGGTGCAGTGGTCGGCGGCCGAAACCCTCGCCCAAAGCCGCTCAGGCCAGCGATCGGGCAAAAGTCAGCGTCAAGCGGGCCGCTGGCTCGTTTGGTGAACATCTCGTGGCGAGAACGAGTCTATAAGGCCTATTGACATCGGTATAGGCTTCTGAGGCTCATACAGTATACCGACATAAACCGAGTATCAAGCAATGCGTCGCTCAGCTATCGCTCTCGCCAAACGGGCTGCTCGAGCAGCACCCGCTCAACCTCTGCGGGCCTCATCTTCACCACTCGCCCTCCCCCGTCTGACGTCGACCTCGAGGGCTGCCAGTCCCCTCCTACGCCGCTTCGGCTCAACACTCCCTCCGAGGTCCCAGGCATTTGCCACAGCGACAAAGGAACATGTCGAACACCTAAAATCCCTGCTCTCCTCCCCGAATGGCGTCATGTCAACCCTGGATGGCTCCGCAACAGCGGATGATCTGCAGCCGTTCAACGATGACTGGATGAACAAGTACCACGGCAAGAGTCAGATCGTCGTCAAGCCCAAGACGACGCAGGAAGTGAGCGAGATCTTGAAGTATTGTAATGAACAGGGATTGGCAGTCGTTCCGCAGGGCGGCAACACTGGTTTGGTCGGTGAGTCCCTGTGCGAGACGCTTACATGGACACCGCTGACACGTTGTTCTTCCCAGGTGGCTCTAACCCGGTACACGATGAGATCATCCTCAACCTCGGAAACATGGCGGCAATCCGGTCATTCGACGAGGTATCTGGTATCCTGCAATGCGACGCCGGAGCCATTCTCGAAAATGTCGACAACTATCTGGCGGAAAAGGGATTCATCTTTCCTCTCGATCTAGGAGCCAAGGGATCGTAAGTTATTTCGTATAGACCTTATAATCAAGCTCATCGTGCTTGTTACAGGTGCCAAGTTGGCGGCAACGTTGCTACAAATGCCGGTGGATTGCGGTTGTTGCGTTACGGATCTTTGCACGGCACCGTTCTGGGCCTCGAGGTAGTCTTGGCCGACGGCACGGTATACGATAGCATGGGCGGACTGCGAAAGGATAACACAGGTAAGCGTATACACGCGCGGAATCATTGTTGCCATGGGCATTGACGGTCTTTCGATCTTGCAGGATTCGACCTCAAGCAGCTGTTCATCGGATCAGAAGGCACTATCGGCATCATCACCGGCGTATCCATCCTCGCGCCTAAACGGCCAACAGCGATGAACGTCGCCGTCTTCTCGCTCAACTCGTACGAAGACGTCCAAAAAGTCTTCAACGAAACGAAAGCCGGGCTTGGTGAGATCCTGTCTGCTTTCGAGTTCTTTGACAAGCAAGCGTACGAACTGGTCAAGAAGCATATGAAGGAAGGCGGCGAGGCCGAGCGAAAGGTGTTTGAGACCGAAGGTGAATTCTACGTCTTGGTGGAGACTGGTGGTAGCAACAATGATCACGATGAGGAGGTAAGCATCTGTGCCGGACCTCGTATTCCTTCCAAGCGCTAATTCCATTCCTCCCAGAAACTGCAAAACCTGCTGGAGAAGCTCATGGAGAACGAACTTATCCAGGACGGTGTCTTGGCACAAGATCAAACTCAATTCCACTCGCTCTGGAAATTACGGGAACTCATCCCCGAATCGGCAGGCAAGGCAGGTTCCGTATACAAGTACGACCTGTCGGTGCCCGTGCCGAAGATGTACAGCCTCGTGGAGAAGATGAGGGAACGTCTGGGTGAGGCTGGGCTGTGGAAGGAGGGTGGGGGCGGTAGGATCCGAGAGGTCGTCGGTTACGGACATATCGGCGATGGTGGGTCGCAATTGCTGCGTCGATCTGCAGGGTTGCTGATCTCCTCTCGTTGCTAGGTAACCTGCATATCAACATCTGCGCGGATAAGTACGACGACGAGATCGAAAAAGTCATTGAACCCTATGTCTATGAGATCGTTGCCGAGGAACGAGGATCCATCTCGGCAGAACACGGTCTTGGTAAGTCGTGAAAGATCGTCCGCGCACGTTTTATTCACATATCACTCTCGACAGGCGTCATGAAGGCTCCTTACATCGGATACTCCAAGTCACTGACGAGTATCGAGCTGATGAAACAGGTCAAGAAGATGTTTGACCCGAAGGGTATCCTGAATCCATACAAGTATGTGGTGGTGTAGGTTTGTTAGTGATATTTCAATACACATAGATGCTTCCTCCTGGCTGGTTATTCGCGTTCGGTAAAGGTCACATACCTGAAACATCTCGCTGACCTTCATGTTGACTCCCTTTAAGAAAGGGAGCTACTGCTGAAACGTACAATACCTTTGTACTCTCCTGATCGCGACACCTTCTGACCATATACATGCCAACGTTCGTTATGGCAGAGCGCTATCATACGACATTTCGATGTCGGGCGGCAAGGATTCAATAGGCTGCTGCAAGCTTTGCTTCATCATTCTGGACGAAACTCTCAACGAGGATGCCATCTTTTAAAGGTGCAGCAACTACCCTCATCAAGCGCCACTTCTGGCTACCGGTGATTATTGGCCTTTTCCTTGTCAAAGGGAAAGCAGCAAGGGCTCAAGATTCGACTGTCATCGACTATGACCAGGAATGTGGTAAGTGATGACCTGTTGCTCATGCTCATCAGCATGAGCATCCTGACGCGGGTTCTTGCCTTGCAGTCCACTCGTGTTTTGGCGGATTTGAGGCGGCATTGCAGACATTCTGTCCTGGGTAGGCGACTCCAGCGGTGAGCTGACACTTGCTTACTGGTGTCTCGCAATTCGGGTTGATAGAAGCAACGAGGAAAACGGAGTTTATGACTGTGCCGCCACCAGTTCTGACTGGACCACAGAGGCGGCAAACATGTACATCGTCGGCTATTTGATTCAGGTAAGGCGTCAAAGCTAATGGTGTATTTGATCACCTTGGCTAAACTCGCTTTCGATACAGTCTTCAAAAGCGAACAACACTTTCTGCGCCCAAGCCACGCAAAGTTCGTACAGCTAATAACACTGGGTGCATTCTGATATATACTCAGCATCTTGCAATCATCCAGCTTCGTTTATCTCACAGACTACAGCCGTTATCAACGCCACGACGGGTGAATCCCATTCCCTTTCTGCCTCTGCTCGCCTTAACAAGACAAGCAGCGCCGCGCAACCGGTCCAAACAGGCCCTGGACCCGTGGACGTGGCGGGCTCTCCGACAGAGAATTCAGCTACCACTGGTCAACAAGCCGGCGCCGGTTCAAGGCTTTCAAGGTTACATGATCAAGGGTTTGCATCTCTGGCTTTGTTGATCATCACGGCAGCGGTGATGTCATCGCTCTGAAGCAGTCGTCGTTGGGCCAATCATAGATACTTCACAGCTCGCATATATCCAGCTCAGTTGAGCTCTTGTATCATTGATTGTCGGTCGAGAATTGAATTCCAGCGTTATCTTCACCCAATAGCAGTATCAAACTGGTGGATTCGAGCGTTCTCAGGAATTGAACGACATGCTTCCGTCAACGCAAAGCTGATTGCTCTTATCCATCAACCAGAATGCTTTCGTTGCGACATTCACTCAGATGTCTGATTGTCCTCGTCATTCTGTGCGAGGGGGATACCCACCACACACCGTGTGCGTACGTGGCTGTTGACGGTAACAAGGAGGGAAATAGTGTCAGCCCGGAAGATACCCACCCCAAGGACTGTCGGCGACCGTTGCGTTGCAGGACGCCATGGCCCCGACGACATGATGCCACCATAGCGTCAGTTGAAACATACACAGAGGCTTTGTGATACATCGCATGAAGAAACTGATTGACTATGTGACGCTAGGATGAGAATGGTCAGGGAAGATCGTTGTATGCGAAGAGCGTCGGCAATCGAGAAATATCACAAGAGGGGTCGCCCAGCCTGCGAATGCAACATGCACTCGCTTGATCTTATAATAAGGATTGGCATCTCCGTGAGATTCTGAAACTGGACACTTGCGAAGCCCGAAGAAGGGCCTTGAGGATTTTTTCACAGAATCTAGACAAAAGGAACAGCTGATCTCAGGGACCGACGACATTTGTAAAGCGTACGTCAAAGGATACACTATAGCTTCGCATGTGTGCGCGATCGTCGAGGACCCTTTCGGCCGACTCTGCCCATGTGGCTTGTCAATACAGTTCTTCCTGAACATCAGTAGCCTTCCTGAATGAAAGAAGCTAAAGGGGAAGGGGGAAACACGATTCACAAGGACTGAAAAACTGACGTGCGCTTGAACTACAGGGTTCTTCGACATCTCGTTGCGAAAACGTTCTGGCTGATACCTACAAAGTCAGGAGCTCATACATGGTCTAGCCTGTTCTCGAGACATTTAAATAAGGAGGAAGAATTTCCCCCTAATAGTCGGTCACTCTCTGCTCGCTGTCAGTTTTCCCATTCAATTCAAAACACCGCTGTGGGGCACCAATATCACTACAACATTCACCGGGAGGCAACTTTTCATGCCCGCGCATTACGCGAATGAAGCACAAACATATGCCATACCTCGTCTATCTATAATGCCTGTTCGAAACCAGGAAACATACGCCCCCTTCCGTAGTATACATATATCCATCTGACAGGGAACAGCCCCATAAAGGCAGTATCGGGATCGCAGGTCTCTGCCTGACTGTAGACTGTAGACGTAAGATGGACAATTTATTTCTCGGTGACTCCTTATTACACGACGTCAACGGAAGGGGAGCGATAACGCCATGCCCCAACTCCAAAGCAGCGCAAATAGCTCTCCATCGTTCTCTTGAAGGGAAATCCGCTTGATGTCATCGGCAGAAGGATTCTGTCTACTCCAGTCAAAGAACCCAAGCACGACCGCCAAATGATCACGCCGGTCATCACTGCCAGACTCGAGCGCAGGTAAAAGCTGGTCGCGGAAATACTTCCTATGACAGTCGGGCAATTGATAGGCATACCTGTGATCACAAAGGCTAGCCAGGAAGTTCTCGACTTCGTCCTCGTTCTCATTGTCGCGCAAGCCCTCATGAGCTAGTTGATGCAGAGCTCTTCGCTGAGAGATATCGCAAGATGAATTCCAGTGCTCGATCCTCAGCTTGACAACCAGACTCCTTCTACGCGTAGACGATGCCGCGAGTGGCTCCGAGACAGGCTCCTTGTCAATGCTCGAACTTGGTTTCGATTCTGTCGCATCAGGGCAATCCCAATCCGCCTCATTGGTGTATGAGGTGCCACCCGAAGAGCCCATCGACGACGCAGAGTTCGCCGCTACTGAGGACTTTCTCACCGTCAGCTGCTCCGATAGTTTACACAGTTGCCACTTCAGAAACTGGAATGCGGACCATTCTGCGGGACACTTCTGGTATATCTGGCAAATGGCAGAATCGCGCGAGGGATCGGGCTTGAATCTCCCGTATGGGGAATAGAGGTCTAGTTTGGCCTTTTCGTCGGGATTGAAATCGTAATAACCTTGAAAGTAAACGAGAAGCCTGGACAGTATTCGGCGTCCGTGACAGACGAAGGATCGGCAGGCCAGCTTGGTTGCGCCAATACAGCTTCCCTCCACGGCGCTCTCGAAGCCTTCCAATGTCGGTACCAAGTCCTGTTTCCGACAGGCCTCTGCCACGACTTTGAGAAGGGCTAGTAATGTCTTTACCGTCCGAGTTCTCAGGGTTCGAGATTGGATCTGCCTTAGTTCCCAGTTTTCGATACCGTAGTACGTCCTACCCTTGTGATGAAATCCCTTATCGGGGCATACTTGTCGAATGAGATTGTTGGCCGTTTCTACGTCACCTGACGTCAAGGAGGGCTCTCTTACTTCAGAGCGGGACGTCAGGGCCTCGGATCGATCCGTTACCCCGGTGTTGCGTGTCCATCTGGTCAGGCTTCGAAAGCGGGTGGACCTTCGGAGCGATGTATCTTCGATTGTGTCACGGCCAACGTTCATCGAGGCCCGGCTCCTCGACTGCGTCAATGAAAGGGAACTGGAAGTCATGCTTGTTGCTCGCAGCTATAAGGGATACTGGCCACCTCTAGTGAACGAGAATGAACTAGATGAGGGAGGGGTTGCGGCAAAAAAACAAGAGGGAACAATCGCCCGTGCCATCATATGAAGAACCTCGAGCAGCGCTTATAGGTAAGATCGATCGGCTATTGAGTATGCTTCTCGAGGTCATCCGTTGTCATTCCACAGCCACGAAGCCCGAAGAAGTTCCCGACAGAAATCGTAACTATCTTGATAAAGCTATTGTTGAAGTCTAGGCCATGACACGAGTGCCCAGCGCATGGGGCGTGAAAGGGGCACACAACTAGAAGCTTTATATGGGCGATGATCGTCGACCCTTTCGGCCGACCCTTTCGGCCGACCGCGATCTATGTACTGTGATACTACCTTTCTTGGTGGACGCCGATACTCTTCTAAATCGACGATGTCGGATCCGAAACGTGGAAGGAAGCAAGGGGGAATCGCAAAGCACAATGCGTCCGAAAAGTACAGCCTGACAACCGATCCAGTGATCTGGCGGCATCAGTCACTAGTGCTGGTAGTTAGAGGGGATCCTTCTACGTGACCTTGGACACACCGTAGCATGAGTTGCAAACACAACATCACTCAGTCGCAAGCCCCGCATTTCGCTTACTCTTCGTCGGTGAGTCACTGAGTGTTGTCGTGCATTCACCAAGGCCTCCTACAGTCACTATCTACCCGCTCTTTGACTCATTCGGAATTATCTGAATGCCCATTTGTCTTTGCATCTACAGTTCATTTGTTGATCTTCGAATGCGCGAAAGTGCCGGGAGCTGGTACCGGACTTGTGCCGAGAAACCATTCACATTTCACCATTTTTCGCTCGTGTGATGTTAGGGTTTGATCAGGTGGAAAACTAACTCTTGAGGTGGCCGAGGAGACCAACAGAAGGGTTCTGTACCAGCGTTGTTGACATGTGCTTCCTATCGATGTCCTGACAACGGGACAAACTCTTCCAGCACGAGGAACATCGCCCATCGGAGATGAGGGACTGAGCCTGTTGTCAAACGCGCAAGATCGAGTCACGTGCCACGTAGCATGACGAATCCGAATCACCACCTCGAGCTTCCTCGTTGGCCTTCCTGCATGAACTGAACGATTCCTTCACACACAAGCCACGTTCCCTTGTTATGATACAGTCTATCGCCCCTCTACCTGTGAATAAAACGTTTTCTAACTCAATCCCAAACAGACCGCAGCATGGCCTTGAACTGGGTACAACTCGAGCCCGAAGGGGGCGGACGGCCATTAATGTTACCTGGTATGCTCCACTCTTGTTTGACAGATCAACAACGCTGATTGACACATGATCAGGTGAAAGGACCCTCGAAATGCTATCGGACACATCTGTGCATCTCGAAGTTCCTCCGACGCTCGCCGGACCAAAACAAGAGATCAAGGCGCATGCCAATATGTGGTTGACAAACCAACGAGTCAGCGCTCTTGTCACTGCTGTTGGGAGAGATTTTAAGCTCACACAGCCATAGTAGATAGTATTGCTCTCGAATGGCACCTCCCAACCAGCTGGCCCGGGTCTATTCGATTGTGGGTAACGATTTCGCCATATCCAAGCGACACTGTAACTGATCATCCGTTAATCAGCGGTCTACTCTGTCGTAAATAATCTGATAGCCTCAACTCCAGCAACAAGCTCAAGCGGCTCCAGCCTGACAATGGACTCACTGACTATACCTTACGTACGTACCGCCGAGAATTTTCGGATTCCGTGTCGCTATCACCTGACACCGCATCTTTTCACCAGTCCTCAATTCGCGACATCACCTTCGAGCAAGGCTTATTCACGCCCAACGGACTTGGCGTGCAATTCATACCGGTGACAGAAGGCAATTTCCCACAGCTGGGTCGTAATAGCTTTATCAATCTCCACATCGCACTGAAGGAGGGACGTGTCTACGATATATGGAAAAGAGCGAGGGAACTGTGGGAGGAAAGTAACCGGAAAGCCGTCGAGGAGGACACTTTGCGTAAGTCGACTGTCATTCCGAGAGGCGTAGACTGACTGTTCTCCCAGCGAGGTATACGCCTAATTGAGCAGATCTCTAGGTGTATTATGTTGCAGGTTTCCCAAGAGTTTTCGAGACTTCGATTGCCGTTTGCCAGCCATACATGATCCGTAGGTAAAAGAAGAGGTATTGTCGGTGTTGTATTCTATGCATATAATGTCTATAACTCCATATCTCCGCCTCCTGGACTCGGGGGCGTTACGTTCAGATAACTCGGCAAACGGTACAATCACCCAACACGTTACCAGCCACTTGCCAGTTTTTCCCTAAGCTTCTCCTCTATACCCCTCACCACCGCTGTATCCGTATACAGACTCGTCATCATATAAAGCACGTTTCCGAGCGGCCTCGAGTGGATGTGAAAGTCCTCGAACGGTTTATCGCCCTTGGCAGATGCATCGGCCGCGATCAGGGCGGAGGAGTCTGTTCGTAACACGTTCAACAGGTCTTGAGCGAGCGACGAAGCGTAGCCTGCGATTGCCACATCAGAGTCAGCTTTGTTCAGTATATCTGGGAGCTCTACTTACCGCTGTATTGAGCGTTCGCTGGCTCCTGCAACTCTATCGCCAGCACCGTTCCCATCGCCATGGTACTCTTTACCCGACTTGAGCGACTGGCATCCTCGATAAATTGCTTGCTCCAAAGACTCCACAGCTGATTTGATCCGCTCTGAGCGGCGCCTTGTACGCTCCACTCCTGTTTGGCGTCGACCCAGTTGCCGGTCGTTTCCTCTCCCTTTTTGTCGATCAGCTGGAGAGCCTTGAGAGCAACGTTGCAGCCGATAGGATTGGCCGTGTAGCTATGGCCATGCAGCAAGGCGTCGACTTTGCGTTCCGGGTGGTAGAATGCTTGGAAAATCGAGTTCGAGGCCAAGGTGAGCGACAAGGGCAGAAGCCCACCAGTCAAGATCTTGGCGTATGTCGCAATATCGGGTGTGCTGCCGAGGACGCTGCTTGCTGTCAGGTATGACAGCCGGTGGATGCCGGAAAAGACTGCCACAAATGATCAGTCCACTCGGACAGAACGCCAGCGCTGTTAGGTGGCGGCGCACTCACCTTCGTCAAAGACAACCGGCAGTCCCCGCCATGATCCCTCTTCCGCTTGCACTTCCACTCCCCCCGGTCCAAACAAATCACTACTGTCCCTCACAACATCCATCAAGCACCGCTGAAACAGCGGATCCACAAAGACCATCCCGCCCGCACCGAGGCAAATAGGCTCCAACACCAACGCGCCAAACTGCCTCTTCCGACCTGTCACCGGATCCGTCTCGGCCGTCACTCGTTCCAGCGTCTCTCTGATATGCCGCTTGTAGTACTGCGCCAGGCCAGATCCCAGTCGACTGGACACGTCATACACCTCGCTAAGCGACCCAAACTCAACCGACCAGTGGTCCCGCACCGCCTGAGCGTCCTGCGTCGCCTGCGCACCATCTTTCATCGGATGAGCAGGCCATCCCTCGGCTTCGACAGAGGAAACGACCACGCGTCCGTCCTGAATTGAAACGGCAGGCGGGGAGAACCAGTGTCCGCGGCCGCGGTACCAGTCGACGGCGGTGTTGAAGATGCTTTGATCCGAGGCATCCATTGATCCGATCTATACGTGGCTGTCAACCACGCTGATCCGTCACGAGCCGGCACCAAACCCACCGTATCACCATGATAGCCCCCCTTCAACCCAATGACCCCTACTTCGTGCCCGTCCACCCCTTGCCACCCATACCGCCTCCCCGTCGCCCTCAACGCCATCTTGAGCGCGACCTCCATCCCGGTACTCCCGTTATCTGAGAAGAAGACGCGCGAGGCCCATCCCTCGCCCAGCGTTGCCAAAGCTTTTTCCGCCAAGTTGAGCGCAGGCGCGTGTGTTCCGGAGGGGAAGAGAACGTGGCCATATCGTCCGGCTGCTTCGGCTGCCGCGAGGGTGAGTTCCGGGTTGGCGTGCGTGTGTGCTTGTCTTTAGCGAGGTCAGCCTGTGTGTTGCGGGCATTACAGGACGACTCACGTAAACCAACTCGCCGAACCATCGAACAACGGATTCAACAGGCTCTTCCCGCCGTCCTCTTTGCCCTTCTCGGGCTTTTTGTAAAACGCATCAAAGTAATCCCCCTTGGCGGAATCGATAACCATCACATTCTCCTCCTTGTTCACCTGTCTCCTTCGTCAGCCCGATACCGCCTGTATATCAGAGCAACCGACTCACCAACCCATGCTGCGTAAATGGCCACCAAACACTATCCAACGTCCGTGCCGGCATGCCTTGCAGTTCATCCATCCGTCGCAGATGCGAGCGCGCCAACTCCCGCGCAACCTCTCTCATCCCCACGGGTTCTCCCTCGCCGTGATCGAGCCTTTCATAATACCCGTCCAACGCCCTCCTGTCCTCTTCCCGGCTCGCATTCCGCACCGGCGGCTTCTCGAACGTCCAGAACCTCACCCCCCGGTCCGCAAAGAACGGCTGCAAGAAGTCCTCGTTCCGGTAATAAGGATCCCGGATGCACAAGACGCCATCGACGGTGTACCCTCTCAGAAGGAGTGATTCATACGAGGAGAGTGTAGTGGATATACCCCCGAGTTGGGGAGCAGCGATGAGTAGCGTCGGCAGACGGAGCGGACGAAGGGCATCGGCTTGAGTCAAGGGTGGATGCAGTGCCGGGGAGTGAACACCTGCCATGGTATAAATCCGTTATAGCTCGTATCGAGTACGACAGAAAGGAGACGTACCGCCGGCGGTTTCAACCCACAGACTCCCTGCGCTCTGTTGTGCACACGCACGAGCGTGGTCCGACAACGCCTTTAAAAGATGTTCATTCGTCGCTGGGAACTCCTATGACGCACGACAATTCATCAGCTCGCCTTGGAAAATCGATTAACGTGGCAAGACTGACCAGTTCCGGCGCGAGTCGTGCCGCCAGATGCGGCGAGACCGGTTCCCGGTATTGGTACAGGCATTTTGTATCGATCTTGCCCGCCCAGGAATGCTTTCCTGCTATAATATTCCGCTTGACATAGCTGCAATGTATCACGTATCAGCATAGACCGTTGTAGGGAGAACTGAGCGGAGAATGGAGACATACCTATCGTCTGCTTCATCTGCGGAACCGGTGCTCACCGGCTTCAAGTAGAACACTCGTTTCTTCTCCCCTCCCGCGGCCTCGTCCGCTTCGTACAGCGCAGCGGTAGACCTAAGCAGCGCGGTGGTGAGGAGTGTCTTCCCGACCTGTTGAAGTGGTTAGACGAGGAATGGGATAGGATGCCGGAGGGGTTCTTACATCGGTATTTGCTGTGAGGGGTCAGCTGCGTCCTCGGCGGAAAGGTGAGGGCTTACCTCCGAATACTTGTGTTATGCGTAGCCTGGGAAAGAGGAGCGGCATCCTGATGGTATTCTCGCTCCGTGTACTGATTGATGTCGTTGTCAGGGAAGAGTACCCTACCCTTACCCTACTGAATACTCTTGACTCAGAATGATCGAACCCGCCGGTCCCCAACTAATCCGGTTACTTGACGTGTTGTTAATGTATCAACACCGCGTTGAATACACGTCMCCTCTCTMCCCCTCGAACGAATATCGTCGGCCCGCCATTGTCGTCGAATGACAACGCCATACAGCATTTCAGAGACTCTTGAGCAGTCCTGTGTTGTCGTACAGATAGTCACTCGTGGCGTGCAAAGGATAATTCGCCGATCAGACGTACGCTGTCAGACGGTCGCGTCTTTGGGTTGACGACGGAATATCACGGATCACCAGTGTGCCGGGTAGGCTATTCTTTTTAGAATGAGAAAGGCGATACTTATTCGCTCGTCCGTGATGGAGTGCAGTCTGTTTATCCAGCAGGACGAGGGGTAGTCCGACGTTCTCCCCCGCCACGATGTTCACGGACTGCTCCACGCGCTCCAGAACGACCCGCGAATATCCTCGATCGGCTCGCCTCACAGCTCGTTCCCAATGTCCTCCATGGGCTTGAATATCCTCATAAGCATCTAATTTGGCCGTACTGACCATGACGCAAAGTGGGTCGAGCACAGATACCGGGTCAAGACTTGTCTGTCGTTGTCGACTTGGTCGCAGGGCAAGACTCGAGCAATATCGTTATCGACGGCAGGCAGGGTAATTGACCCGACAAACAGTGCTCACCGCCTGTAGTTCCTCGGGGAACTCGCCATAGCAGTCGCATTCATATGGGCCGAGGATATTCTGCGATCCCCAAGGGGTTTCGCAAGGACCCAATATGGGAAGCCCAAGCTCCCTCGGCCCATGATCATATCCGCTCGGGATCAGCACCTTGCGCCTGCGCGTGTTGACAGGCATCTTAACAAGGAACAGTGAAGAGTTGTGTGCATGGACTGTCTACCAGAGATACTTGCGTTGTTGATCTCCTCAGGCGCGTTCTTCAAGGCGCCACGATGAAATATCTCGAGTTCCTTGAAGAAAGCGTTGTACTGATATCTCATGCGACACTCCTACTGCCCTTCTTAGAGGAAACTTCCCAGGACGGAGGAAACATATACTGGTATATGCCATGTTGTGCGACAAATACACGTCACTCTCGCCTCTGCTCCTCGTTATCTCGGAACATTCGACCCGAATTCAAGCCGATCTCGGTTGGATAAACGAGTCGCGTCGGTAATTGCAATATCCCGCTACTCGACTCGTGACGAATTCCACATTCCACTCGAATTCCTGGCTGATGGGCTGAGGAATATATAGTTGACGACTTGTCGCTATATCGACCGCAACTCTCCCTCACAACAATGCTCACCGCCCTCAGATCAGCCACTCTCAAATCCACACGCACCATCATGACCGCTTCCTACACCGGCAAACTGGCGGGCCTCAAGAACCCGTCCTTGATCAAGAGTCAATCGTTTATCAACAACGAATGGGTCTCCTCCGCCTCGGGCAAGACATTCAAGGTTCACGACCCATCAACAGGCGAACAGATCGGCCCAGACGTCGCCGAGTGTGGATCCGTGGAGGAAGTCGAACGTGCAATCAAAGTCGCTAAAGAAGCATTCAAGACGTACCGCGACACGACGCCCAAGGCGCGACAAGACATGCTCACGAAACTGTACCAACTCATGCTCGCCAACACGGACGATATGGCGACCATCATCACCGCCGAAAACGGGAAACCCATCGCGGACGCACGGGGGGAACACGCGTACAGCGCCTCGTTCTGCGAATGGTTCGCGGCCGAAGCGATGCGCACGTACGGGGATGTGATTCCGTCCACGATCCCGGGCGTGAGGAACGTGACGATCAAGCAACCCGTCGGACCTGTCGCGATCATCACGCCCTGGAATTTCCCGAGTGCGATGATTACGAGGAAGATTGCCCCGGCGTTGGCGGCCGGGTGTACGTGTGTCATCAAGGTTCCCGCCGAGACGCCATTCTCCGGCTTGGCGCTGGCCCAGTTGGTCAAAGACGCCGGGTTCCCCGCCGGTGTCGTCAACGTCATCACTTCAGAGGATTCCAAGACGGTCGGCGAGGTCCTGTGCGCCTCGAAGGATATCAAAAAGGTTTCATTCACGGGCAGCACCGGCGTCGGCAAGATCCTCGCCGGTCAATCCGCATCGACGCTCAAGAAACTCTCACTCGAGCTCGGCGGGAACGCACCGTTCATCGTGTTTGACGATGCGGATGTCGATGCCGCAGTCCAAGGTGCGATCGCGTGCAAGTTCCGATCGTCCGGTCAGACCTGTGTCTGCGCAAACAGGATCTTTGTGCATGAAAGCGTGGCGGACGAGTTTACGAACAAGCTGGTGGACGCTGTGAAAAAGTTCAAGGTCGGTGACGGCATGGAACAGGGAATGTAAGTGCCCCGTTCTCATTCGCGCAAAATTCAAACTCCGAAAGCTCACTCTGCACACCTAGCACCCACGGCCCGCTCATCCACTCCCGCGCCCTGGATAAGGTCCAACACCACGTTACCGACGCCACCGCACTCGGGGCCAAACTCCTCGCCGGTGGATCCCACATCCGCGGCAACTTCTTCGAACCGACCGTGCTTGCCGACGTCCCGGTCGGCGCCGCCTGTCTGCAGGAAGAGACATTTGGTCCCTTGGCGGCGATCGTCAAGTTCTCGAGTGAGGATGAGGTGATTGCGCAGGCGAATGATACGGATGTCGGCTTGGCTGGGTGAGTCGAGTCTCGTCAGGGGGGCGGGTAGGAGACGCGTGACTGACTTGTGGGGTGGATAGGTACTTTTACTCGAGGGACGTCGGACGGATCTGGAGGGTTGCCGAGGCGCTCGAAGTCGGAATGGTATGTCTCGCTGCCCAGAGACGCGCGGACATGCGTCAACTCATCAACAAATCGCCCCACAGGTCGGCGCCAACACTGGTGTCATTTCGCAAGCGACGATTCCGTTCGGAGGTGTCAAGGAGAGGTAAGTGTGGGTTATAGGATTCAGCGCATTTGCTGATCACTCTTTCCCAGTGGCTACGGTCGAGAGGGATCCAAGTACGGCATGTCGGATTGTAAGTCATCTGCTGCACATCAATTCCAGCTTGTTCGCTGACGCATTCTGCTCCAGACGAAATCACAAAGGTCATCTGCATGGGCGGCCTCGGCACTTCATAGTCATGTACCGCAACGCCAATTTGAACCATCGATACAACTGTATAAAAGGGGACCTAATAGATAGACAGGGCATGCGGACTGCCCCTGGTCCAGTCCGGTATCGCTGCCATGGAGGACTCGGACCATACCGGCATCTTGGGCGCTTGCTTGCCTGGCTTCGGTAAAATGTTGTCGTCTGGTTCTCGCAAGACTTCTTGGCTCCCGATTTGAAGGGCACTGTCTCGAAGGAAGGCAATAAGCAACGAGATTGAAAGCTTCGTCGTGCTTGCTTACCCTGCGATACTGCCACCTATCCATGGTAACAGTCCCGGATTGAACGGAGGTGCGCTCCCGGCTCGAGCATTGCCCTCCGCGCCGATCGATGGATCAGGGTCGTTCAGGATCGTCAAATTTGATGCAAGTGGGACGAGTTTGCGAAAGGGTCGTCTGTGTTGCGTTTTTGTTTCCCGGACGCGAAGTCGAAGTTGCTCGAGCTGATATGCGGTCAATTTGACTGCTTTCGTCTTCGAGGATTGGATAGAGGTGGTTGCATCCTTTCCATGCTCGTCCTGGGCGCTCTGCAGAATGGTCTCCAACAGCTGTGTGCGCATTCGAGGTATGAAGCCAGGCATCATGCATGCTCCACCCGAAACCACGATCGACGAAATCATCGCTTTCCTCAAATCCATGGGCAGCTGAAGACATATGTGAGCGAGAGGGAGGAGAGCGTGGCATGGTAGCCGTTACGCACTGCAGTCAAACACGACAGAATCACCTCGACGACCGACAAGGCGTCTACATCTCCCTCTTCGAAAAACACCTCAGCTGCCCTCTCCCTAATCCAGCCCGGAACAAGAAGCTCGCCACATCCGCTATCGGTCGACATTTCATTCTTGCGCATAGTGAACGTTGCATGACTTGCCTCGCTTGTTTCCAAGAAGGCCTTTGCGTATTCTCGAAGATCGACTTCTTCATCTGGGCGCCGAGTAGGCTGTATTGGGGCAGGGCCAACAAAGCAACCTCGGGAACGTATATCTTCCAGAGTCCACCAATCAAGCACGTCCTCGAGCACGGGTTTCGGTGCTGTGACTTCTTCTGCCTCCTGGTTGTCTTCTTCCGCGCCGGAAGGACCGGCTCGGCGTTTGGGATCCGAACGAATCGGTCGACGTGATTTCCGAGGCGGGGTGTACGTTCCAAAGTTGACTAGCAGGTTTTTCAAACGCTGCAGGAATGCTTTGCCACCGATCGGAGTGGTCGTAAGATGAGTATACATGACACGTGATTGATACACCTATTCCGTCGCCGAGTTAGCTCAACTCCACGCTTGACTATCGGAATGCTCACCGGTACGACGGTAGTCTCGTGATACCCGAACTCCACGACCAGTCCCGTCGTATTCCCCGTCGCCATCAATGTCAACATGTGACCCGAAGTGAAAGAGACAGATGGAACTTTAAGGTTGTCGAAGAGTACTTCAGAGATGAGCTGTTTGATGCGGTTGGGAAGGAGGGCGTTTTCGACGATGATGACTTTTCGTGAACGGGACTCTGTCAGGAGGTCGCTGGGGAATTCGTGACCTTAGAGCAGTCTTGAATCATGCGCGTGGGCCAAAACTCACTGAGAATAGACCTTGCGCAGCGCCGTCGTCAACCTCGCCTTGATCACACGCAACACCTCTTCATACCTGATCGGCGACTCCACCCCATCGACCAGCGCAAACGCCAACTCGAGATTCATCTGGTCTGCCATAGCTTCGAGATCAAGACCCCACATCTCCCCTTCTTTGCAAATCGCTTCGTCAGGGTCTGTCGCCCAAAAGACCTTTCGTGGACGCGGTTCGCCGGAGAATCCTACTTTCCATATATGCGAACCCGGACTGCGAGGATGACATCAGCACGAAGTGTCTACGAGACTCTGGAAGACTTGCTGCTCACTCGATGATAACCCGATCTTCAATGCCATACAGCGAATGCTTCTTCAGATTCTATGAACGGGGAACTGCAATCAGCTTAGTTCTGGTTTTTCGTCTTCCCCTTTCATCAGACATACCGATAAGCCAGGACTAAGATCAGCGCTCGGGCTGTAAGTGACGTTCTTTGCGGGTGTCGTATGTGTTCTGCTTGGTCCAGCGAGAGACGAACCTTCTTGCGCGGATGTCTGGTGGATTGCGGATCTTGCTGGTCGCGGCGGTGTGAAAGACATCGCGCACAGGTAACGGTGCGGTATCGCTGAAATACGCAGACCGACGTCTATTCGTACTGCCGGCGTTGATGCGATGTGACTGAAAGGTACACTCGGACGCTACATGATTATGACTCGAGGAGAGTATCAACAACGCATCAACAACTTGGTAGGCTTTGGGTGATCGAGCGGATGGTTTGGATTCGGAGAATCTTTCTGAGTTCTGAGACACAAGTGGCTGACGAAACTTGCTCAAGCTGCCTCCTGTCATCCACGTATTGTACGTGATCATAAACCGGTCCTCTTCAGGAAAGCTGCTCCACTATCCAGCATCGTCCTCCAATGCGCCTGACCTCGAGCCGCCGTCATGGAGACTCCCAAGATCAAGATGGAAGTGGACGAGCTAAACCCAGACAGTCACCCATTCCTGGACCATCCCGACATATGGGCTTGGATTGTCGAGGTGCTGGAAGATGATCACGCCTACGGCTCGATAGCGAACATTGCCGTTCAATGCAAGCGCCTTAACGTACTTGGCCGTCCGGCGCTGAAGAAAATCAGGAAACGGGTTGTGTTGGATCTGGATGATTTGAGCAGGACTGCCGAGTCAAAGTGGGGGGATATAGAGTACGTCATACGTTCGTCCTGTCGATCATGGGCTGACCTTTACCTGATATAGAATCGTCACATGCAACGAGTTGAGCGCTCTCCCCTACGGAGCGTTCTGGCCGGATGAGCAAGTCGCTGCGCGCATCGAAACCATCAGACAAAAGCTCAAACCACATATCATTGCCTTTCGCGGTCACTCGCATCCTTGCACTGTCAAGCTATGGCAGTTCTTCCCTGGAGCGCGCATCTTACGAATCCAAGAAGACTCGACGACCCAGCCACTGCGAAATATCGGACCGCTAAACCTTCAGGCGCGGCAGGACATGTTTCCCCCAGGATACTTCATCAACGCCGTCAACGAGGTCGCGGGAGACCTCGTCTTCAGAGCTGCGCATCACACGCCGGCCGACGTGGAATTTCGATACGTCTCGCACGAGTCGTATCAGTCCACCTTGGCGGATTCCCAGCCGGGTCAGCAGCAGCTGTTGATGCATGCCACGACGGAGGAAGGTTTGGTGATGAAGCGTCAGTTGTTGGACGTGTTCATTGATGAGGACTTTCAAGAGGAAACGTTGAGGAATTTGGTGCGTTCACATGCTCCCTTTTCGTCAGAAAAGTTATACTGATTCGACATGTGTTCCACGAAGGAGGGATCCATCATCCTTCCCGCCGACGTGAAATTCGAGACCATCACCATCGACTATTACGTTCAGCTCTTCACCGTTGAACCCGGACCTTTGTTCGCCATCGGTCCCGATGACTACCCACAGGGATACAAGAGGCTCTCCACGATCATCGACCGTATCGCCGAGCAGCACCTCGACACGAAACGCAGACTCACCTTTCGATTCTTTGTCATCCGCCACACCCGATGGCGGCCCCGGTCCGAGATGACCCCCGTCTACCAGACAGTGGTCGAGCTGGAGACGATGCATCATAGGAAGCGAGTGCTGAATGTGCTCGAGAGGACGTTGGATAGGGAATTCGTAATGTGTGCTGTCAATCGTGGTTGTACGAGATGTCGTCAATAGGCTTCCCACGGGGTAGAAAGCAGTATGATATGCTTTTAGGATCGATGGCGTGGCGCAAACCTATCAGATACGCATGACCTCAGTCAACCCGGGAAAGGGAATGATGACGCGCGAATGGGTACATATGACGAGCTGCAAAAGCCTGCAATGAGAGACGGTACAACTGCAACTGTAAACTGTAGAACATAGATACGAAGGACTTAGGGCTTGAGAAGCTGATGCGCAGTGCAGATCGAAATTCCGGGAATTTTCAAAATGAGCTCCGCTTGGACTTGGCGTTGCTCAGGACAGAGCTGGACACTGACAGAGACCCTAGAGGCGACAGTGGCTACCCAGATGGCTTGAGCTACAAAGCTACAAAGATACAACGAACCATGACCACTCCGAAGGAGCTCCCAGACTGAGAAACCCGGAGGTGCTCCCGAAACCCTGATCCTAAACAACTTACTCAACGTAGCATCACATTATCACCATCATCACCATTCAGTCGACTTGTGTCTTCTCCTTATGCCACCGGGTGCCTCGAAACATTTTCCCAGATACCCAGCGTCGAGCACACATTTGGTTGACATCTCCTGGCCTTGAAACCCCTTCAGTACCCTTCGGGCACTCGCGCATAACTCCAGGATATCGAATCCGAGCGTTTGGGTGACGCAAATCAAGCACGATGGACCAAGATGTCGCTCACCTTTGGCAACTTGTCAACGAGTTGTCAGGTAAGCTGTATGCTGATATATCTCAGATCCGAACATTCACACGATGTTGGCTTCTTCAGAACAGCTCACGGCGAACCGGGCTATGACTGAAGCGTTAAAGAATCAAGCTCTGAATGTCAAGGTATGCCATTCTTGTGAAGACAGCCGGAAACGGCAGCGTCGATGCTGATAGGGATTCCTCTCTTTAGGGTCAGGCAGTTCACAGCGGTGTAGGGTTTCCGCTTCGAAGATTCAACATCGATATCAGCGATGGTGAGTGCTGTACTCTTCACATTCGTAACTGGATGATCTCTGACGTGTTGCCCTGTTTCGCAGAGCAATTCACGTCAGAATTGGAACGATTTGCCTCGCATCTGGTGCTCGAGAACCAGAACCTGGCTTACGAGAACAAGCAGCTGAACCTGCTGCTAAAGGAATATGAACAGACCCTGGAGGGCGTTATGGGCAAGTTCCGAGGCGTATGCGTAAGTCATCGGATGGTGCAGGTTGTTATTTGGCACTGACTCGTCTGCGAACTGAATAGCACGCAGCTACACAACACGAATTGACGCTGCACCAGTACTATACATCACTATTACAGCAACTACAAACGACACATTCCACCTCGTCTCTTCACGACTCTACAACTCTGTCAACCCTGCTTCAGCGGCTAAGCACGCTGATACGAGCTGCCCTTCGATCCATCAACGGCGAAGACGACGAATTTGAGCATCCAGGATTCGACATGCCATCATACAGCGACGAGAAACCTTCTAGCCTTGCAGACGCGATCGCAGACATCCAGAACATGACGACATCATCTACGATCAGCGGAGCCCGTTCCGCTGGTGCAAGGCGACCCCATGCCAAGTGGCTGGGGGATCAGGGTGTCTCTGGAGGATATTCGGGGAAGAGCATGGCAAGACTGGATTGGAGTATCGAAAGAGAGGGCGAGATTGTCAGGCTAGAGGAGGAGAACCGCCTGCTGCGCGAGATGCTTGGCGTTTCGAAGGATGTCGAGCCAGCGACTTTGCTGCAACAATTCGAAAGCAAGGATGGCAAAGTATTAGAGGCGGAGACGAAGCTCGAACAGCCGGACAAGCCCGACGTGCCTGAAGTGAAGGCCTCCGAACCGACCGAGGAAAACAAGCAGAAATCAGATTCGACCAAGGACAACGAGCAGAAATCAGAGCAGACAGAAGGCTATGTGGTCGAGGACCGCGCGGCAGAGGGGGTCGAATCAGAGGCGAAATCCGCCGCCAAACCGGAGGTGTCTTCCTCAAGCAAAACATCATCCTCGACTGAAGAAACCGCCAACAAGAAGGTGCACCATGACTTGGACGACTCGGCTATCACAGAGGAGGACGAATTACCGTCATCACCACCTATGACGGCCGCGGCATCTCTCACAAGATCGCTCTCCACCAGTCCAAATTCCCGATTCAAAGCGTCACCCAAACTATCAAAGTATGCGACATATTCTGGCGGTTTGCCAAAATCTCCTTCCATCAATCGTTCGCATTCTTCCGTCCCAAATGGGACGCAATCTGTCTCTAGCCCCAATGCATCGCTTGCCAATATCTTCCCTCGACAGGCAAAGACGGAACCGACAACGGCTACCACGACAACGGTCGATCTCGAAAACAAGACAGTCGAAGATGAAGCTGCGAAATTGAAGACAACGCCACAGCCGTCGGGTCAACCTGCGAATGTAGACACGAATGGCATTAGCAAAAGTCGCATAGAAATCAAAAAGGTGAATACACCACCTCTGCCGGGATCACCGCTCGGGAAGACACCGCCCAAAACGGGCATCACCCTTGATCATGCAGTAGAGTCGAGAGCAGGCTCAGCGAAGAAGAAAGATGACAAGCCTGGCAAGCAAGAGAACGGCGACATCGAGCCAGAGAAGCCGGGTCCAAAAAAGGAAGACAGCAAGGCCGCGTCGGAGACGAATGGCAAACCACAGCCGTCCGATACCCATCAGGCCGGAGAGAGTGTAGAGAAGCCATCATACGCCGACGTTGCCAAGGAGGAACCTACCGAGTAGACTGATTGGCTTGACGCGCCATGACCAAAACGTCGTATCATCCGCTTGTATATAGCTGCAACGCTATAGATGGTTGACGCTGAGCGCTCGGAGACAACCTGTATCTGAGAGTAGATGGCGCCTATGATGTATGGCTCTAGGGTATTTTCAGGTTTGATCGTTGCGAAATGCGATGCTCTTGTGATCTATCGGCTGCTGCGACACTGGTCAGTACATCCACTCTATCAAATTTTCTTTTGCGCCACATGGCATCTATGTGCTGCGACATCGCTCAATCACCATCTGCTCCGCCTTTTGCCACGAAGGCAGTAGCTCCTGATACGCCTTGGCCTGTTCCTCATCCGGCTGAGCGAGCACCTTTCCACCAGCAAGTGATACACCGCCCTTCTGGTGACTCGTCCTTTCATTTACGAAATCTGCAAAGTCGAGTTCCTTTGACCCCGTCTTCTTCGCCTCAGAGCATTGCCATGACCATGCAGCGCGGTAGGCCCCACCAACAGCACAACCCTGAGCGGTCCCGTCTGATGTCGTGTACACTGGACCGTTGAGGATCGTCGAAAGGAGTTGTACGATCACCGGGTTGGCAGAAGCTCCGCCGGCCACATAGATCCGCTTGAGGCCCCGTGTTCGCGCGTCTTCTGGCAAGAGTTGCTGTATGCGGGATTTGAAGCTGAGGAATTGGGATTCAAGGATACGTCGGGCGTCCGCAGTGGACCAGGTCACGTTCCCTGTCGGGTCGAGGTCGCCTTCTTTGCCGCCTGCGACTGCCTCCGTGAATGACAAGTTCCCCTCGGCGTCCTCCTTGATTCGGAAGAGGCCCTGTACGCCTCGAGGAATGATCTCGTGTTTGGGATAATAGAAGCCAAAGGTGAAATCTTTGTCCTCTTGGCCCGGTCGGGGAATGGACTGCGACGCGACCGCGGCGTTGAAAGATTCCCAGCTTGATTGGCCTCCCGGAAGCTTGTCCCTGATGTATTCTCGAGCCAAAGAGCCGTTCTTGTAGCATAGCCTGGAGGACTTTGGTCAGACGGGACAACCCAGAATCGTGAAGAGTCCACCCACATGCCCATATATCTCTTTGTTCCGGCTTTATCGTCACCCGCCGGATGCGGGAAGACGTGGTAGTTGGGATGCGGCTGGTATCGCTCTGTAGCCAAGAGGACCGTATCGGAAGTGCCCAGGGACACGATTGCATCTCCCCTGGAAAGCCGAGATTAGTCGCTGAGCGTGATCCCTTGCCACGTAACGCACGATTCGAGCGCAAAGGATAACAGGGTCGCTGGGTTGTCACCCGTCAGATAAGCGACTTGACAGTCTGCCACCCGAATCAGGTTAGCAAGACTCGAGGAAAGTGCAGGGGCCACGCTGGACATACCTGCCGGGAAATCATACCGCTTCTGAAACCATTGCCCAATCGTTCCCGCAGACACCCTCGGGTCCATCTCTACAGGCCCTAACATCTCCCTCAACCTCTTCGCCTCCCCTTCATTCCCACCCACAACGCTGCTCAACAGGGCCTCATTCCACTTCCGCCCGCCAGACTCTGACAGATCCCAGAGATTCATCCCACTCGCATCCGATTCGTCCGGACCTCGAACTCGTCCATCTGCACAGAGTAATGTCGTCAGAAAGCTGCTGAGGAGACAGATGTGTGCCGTCTTTTGCCATGTCGCCGGGGCCTGCTGGAATACTTTTTTCGCTTGCGGTCCGGAGAATCGCTCGTGTGCCGAGGAACCGGTAACGTTGGCCATCGTCGTTGCGGGGGAGTCGTTGGGTTTCCCCTGTGCCGCGTGGACGGCCTCTTCCATCTCTCTGCATTGTTTCCCGGTGGTAGAGTCTTGCCAATTTGTCGCGTATGGGCTTGCGAGGATGCTGTCGACGTTGAACTGGTCGGTAAGAGGATGTTTAGCGTCGAGGCCCGTCGAGGAGATCGACGACGTGAATTCGGAAGTCAACAGGATGATAGAGTGCTGAGCCGCTGCGCCAGAGACGGCTTTTATTCTCGTGAAATCGACATTCCTTTTTACCGACGTATTCGTCAGCGTTTCCCACGTTATTCTTTTCCCGACGGGACTCACTGGCTCTTCAGACCATCCATCACCTTGTCCATCGCCTCGACATACATCTTGACGGGCGCCATGATACTCCCATCCCTTTCATCGACCAAGACACCGCTCTTCGTGCCATAGTGCGGCAAGTCTTTGGTAAAGTCGAGGCGGTACTCGCTGATGACTTGTAGAGAGTCCGTCGTGAGGACCGCTTTGAGGGCTTGTGTCGAGCAGTCGAGGCCGAGGTAGAGGGGAGAGGTGTCTGTCATGTTTGCAGCTGTGGTCCAGGATTCAGGATTCAGGGAGGACGACCCAGAGGAGAGGGAGGAGGGTTTATATACGGAATCCAACGCCGGACAGGGATAAACGGGAACACGGTATTCGGGGTTGGGCGGAATCAAATGATGAGACATTGGCAGTTGGTTCATGCCATCCGAGCTTCGAGAGAGAGACAAAGTCAAGCCGAAGCAGGAGAAGGCTAAAGCAGACGAGCCGTCCATACTCAGGCTCTCACTCGAGCTTTGAGAGACGCAAAGCTTGAAGCGATGACTCTATTGTCGGCTCCTGTTGTGACACGCGCAACAGTGTACGTCTGACGTGCGGGATCAAACGAGGACTCGTCTCGGAAGGCATTCAGCCTCGTGAAAGACGGCGAACGCTACCGGAAGGGGCGAATTGGGATGGCAGGCGTTGGCAGAGGGCACGATTGGAGAACGCAAATATTGGGACGACGGGAGGAAGCTGGGCTGGCGCCGACGAATCCAGTCCGGGCTGCTTGTGGATACTTTCCAACGCCCCAGGGACGCTGCGAATGCGATATGGTGGCTCTAGTTCGATCAATGCTAAAGGCCAGGATGACAGAAGATGGAATCTCAATGCGATACGGGTGAGCCGGCAGGGAATTAAAGTGACCGGCAGATTGATCGTCATATATAATGACAGATCACTGGTACGGTGGTCCTCGCAAGTCGCACGAGCAATCGTTCGACTAGAGCCTGAACCGCCTAACGGCGATCAAGGCCAAGAGTGGGATGCATTCCATCATCACCCAACTACGCACCATCTTCCGTCGACAGCTCCGAGTCTTCTGCACGCACAACGCTAAACTCTCCTATCCTGCCCTCGAGCACATCCTGATCCGACAGCCCTTCCATCCTATACAGCTCCCTTCGGATCCACTTGACGATCGTCCCGAGCTGCACGGCAAACTCCAACTCCTTCATCGCGGTCTCTCCGGGCGCCGCCGCCGCCGTCGTCGTCGTTGTCGTCGGCTTGGGCACGAAATCGCACCCGCGCGCGCTGAACAGGTTACGCCAGATCCAACTTGCGAGTTCGGCGTCCCCGCCGTTGCCCTCGAGCTGACTGCCCTCCGCGCTCGCCGGGAGGCCGGTCTGCCCGCGCGCGATCGCATAGTCAAATGTGATCCCGGCGCCCTTCCACTGTTCACCCATTTCCTTCATGTACTTTCGCACGACGCGCTCGTGTTCCTTTTCACCGAGCGTCAGCCGCATCTGGTTCTCGGCGAGTTCGAAAAAGTGGGTGAGGATTTCGGTTTGGTAGGTTTGTGCGACGGGGGTTGCCGTCGGAAGAGCGGTAGAGGCCGGGAGGGAGCGGAGTCGGGGGATGAGGAGGAGTAGGTAGAGTAGGTGGATTTGGAAGAATGACTGGTATGTTGGTGGCAGGGCGCATTCTGGGTTTCGGGTTTTAGGCAAAGTTGCGGGGGTTCCGAGGGAAAGGATGCTCACCTCGATACCAAAAGTCATGATCTCGCTCCACAGCACGCACGATCGACCCGACCATATTCCCCGTCTCTCGAATCGCGGTAACAGACTTGGTATTGTACCCCATCAACTTTGCCAAAGCCTTGACAACAGCAATCTTGAACGGCGAATGCTTCCCTCCCGCATGATCGGCAGGGACGCTGACCGCCGCTGCGGTCGTCGACGACGATGTCGTCGGTGGTGCGGGCGGTGCGGCGAACGGATTGTTGGCTGGGGGAAAGATCGGCCGAGGTGTCGGGATCGGTGCATCGCTCAGTTTCGGTTTCGGAACGTTCAGGAGTGCGGAAGTGGTTGCGATCTGTCGCTGCAAGGACTGCGGTCGTCCGAGGACTAGTAAGCGTTGTGTAGCGAGCTTCATGTTGGATGCAATGTTATCCTGTTGTAGTCGACGAGTGTCTCGATGCTGAACGGTCGATGAATCGGATGAAATGCGAGGAAAGGAAGGAAAGGATCGATCGATATTACTCAGAGCGGACTGAACGCGATCAATCTCCACGGACACCTCAGCATGGTCATCTATCTTCCACATCTCTTCCCCCATATCAACCGATCTGGCAATATACTCAGCCTACGTATCCCTCCACCGACATGACCCGTTCTCGTGAGTGCATATCGTGAGACACTGTTATCCCGCGGCTGACCCTTTGCATGGTAGACGCCAAAAACAACACCTCGGGGTACGCACCATCTCGAGCCATCTGTTCAGCCTGTACTGACAGCCCATCTTTCCCGCCCCGTAGCTCCGTCTTCACCTACTATGAACGCAATCGTACGGAATACGGCTCAAAGACACAACGAATAGGCGCGGATTCCATGAAGAAGATCGATGCGTGTTACCTCTGTCTCAATCCCGTGAGGAACCCGGTTGCATGCGGCAAGGGCCATATATATTGCAAGGAGTGCATCTTGTCTTCTCGTGAGCGTCTTCTCACCCTCCTCACGTACCTACTGACACTCCTGATATAGTGGTATCACAAAAGGCCCAAATCAAAGCACATCAAGCGTCCCTGGAAGCCTACGCCGCAGAGGAACAACGAGAACGAGAAAAGGCTCGAGCCGAGGCCCGGGCGCGCGTGCTCAAGGATTTCGAGCGTGGCCTCGGCCTTGGAGGAGGCCTTCCGCCCGTCCCCAAGGCACGCGTGGCCACGGAGCGCAGGGTGGAACTCGCGCGCAAGCCGGACCAAAAACAGGGGGATGTCGATGACAATTTGATCGAGGCGCCGCCCGCGCCCGCGGCGGGGGACGGGCGGGGCGTCAAGAGGAAGTTTGAGCTTGATGAGAGTGCTGTGGAGAAGCTGGCGCGGGAGGCGGAGGATGCGGCGTTGAAAGCTATCGAGGTCGAACAGGTGGGTTCCGTAAACGGAAGGATAGGGGGTAAGACGTTGATCGGGTTCTCGCTAGGCCGAATCGAGAAGAGCCAAGCTGCCTTCTTTCTGGCTTCCGACGTTGACTCCCGAGGCTCACATCGGGCCTCTGAAAGACGTCAAGTTGCAAACCATGTGCAACGTAGGCGAACACCCGCATCCACTGGCACTCAAGAACCTACTACCGGTTCATTTCACCTATCCCGCCGCCTCCAAGACGGATACGACCAAATCTACACCAATATGCCCCTCGTGTTCCCGCGAGATATCAAACGCGACGAAATCCATCCTGTTAACCTCGAAGCGTCCGGCAAACGAGACGACAGAGGAACCGCCAGCGAAAAAGGCGAAAAGTGACAAGAAGGACGTAAAGGAGCAAGTCGTTTGCGGGCACGTGGTGTGCTCGACGTGTGCGGATACGATCGTCAAGCCGGGCAAGCAGTGTCCCGTTTGTGAGGCGCATATCCGGCCGGACAAGGATATGATTGAACTTGGACGAGAGGGTGAGTTCCCCAACGCGCGCGATGCGGCCTCGGGGCGGGATCGTGGAGGGCAGAGGGGGCGCTAATCATTTTGGCATTGTAGGAACCGGTTTTGCGGCGGCGGGAGGAGCACAGGCGAAGCGTGAGGGCGTTGCATTTATGCCATAGCGTTGTATTGTGCGCGAACGAGCAGTGACTATCGTCGTTGCCGCGTTTACGTGACCTTGTCAGAAATTTTGAAAAGACACACTGTCGTAGACGATGTGGAGAGCTATGTCGCGCATCGTGAGGTCGCGTGTAGTCTCGCCACGTTCTCGCCACCATATATAATCTCGAGATACGACGAGCCAAAATTGACGCGCCAATTGCAGAGTCGCGCCATATGTTATCGTCCGATCGCGTGGGGAGAACGTCTCTCAACATATCGCGTCGTCCTTCATTTCCACTGCAACCTAACCTCACGCCACGCTTCCCGCAGTCCCCAATCCAAAAATGAGCAGCGCCAACCGACGAGAACGCTTCCTCTCCATCTTCCCCCAGATCGTGGAGGAGTTGACCGCATACCTCAAGAAGGAGGGCATGCCCAAGGACGCGGTCGAGTGGTATGAGCGTGTGGGTTTCGCCCAGGCCGGGGTCTTGACGGCGCTGATATCGTTTTTCAGGTACTCGACCACAACACACCGGGAGGTACGGACATCAAGCGTGGGCATTCGGTGACGTAGACTGACAAGGCTCGACCCTGAATAGGTAAACTCAACCGAGGAATGTCGGTCGTCGATACCGTCGAGATCCTCAAGGGCTCCGACTTGACAGAGGAAGAGTACTTCAAGGCTGCCCTTTTGGGATGGTGCATCGAGCTGGTGAGCATTTCTCCCGGCGCAGATGACAGGGACAAGGGCTACATCCGGCCGATTTCTTTCGTTCAGCTTCAAGCCTACTTTTTGGTTGCCGATGACATGATGGACCAGAGCATTACCCGACGAGGACAGCCGTGCTGGTACCGAGTGGTGAGTGACAATATTCATCCTCCAGCCATCATCGATTACCAGCTAAAGCTGCCCGTCCTCGTAGCCCGGAGTCGGCAACATTGCTATCAACGACGCCTTTTTGCTCGAAGGTGCGATCTACTTCCTCCTCAAGAAGCACTTCCGACAAGAAAAGTACTATGTCGACCTCTTGGAATTGTTCCACGACGTGAGTGGTCCCCGGGAAACGGCTTCCGATCGTCATTCCTGACGTCGAGCTTGTCGTCTAGGTCACCTTCCAAACGGAAATCGGTCAATTGATCGACTTGATCACCGCTCCCGAGGACAATGTCGACCTGTCCAAGTTCTCCCTCGAAAAGTAGGTTTCACCGGCCGGGTTTGAAGCCGCGGCCGAGACTGACCTGTTCGTGTCAGGCACCACCTCATCGTCGTATACAAGACCGCCTTTTACTCGTTCTACCTACCAGTAGCTCTCGCCATGCGAATGGTCAGTCTACGCAAACGCACGGATCGACAATCGCTGATGCTTCTTCTGTCTGTAGGCTGGTGTCACCGACGAATCCGCATACAAGGAGGCATTGGATATTCTCCTCCCCCTCGGCGAATACTTCCAGGTCCAAGATGACTACCTGGACTGCTACGGCGATGAAAAGGTCATCGGCAAGATCGGCACCGATATCCTGGTACGTGTGAACCGGCGGATGCCTGTGTAAGATGACTGATTGCGTGAATTGCAGGACAACAAGTGCTCCTGGAATATCAACGTCGCTTTGCAGAACGCTACTCCCGAGCAGCGACAAATCCTAGACGTGAGCCCATCCATTCCTTGGCGCTGAAAATTCCAGAGTATTGACCTTTCATATCAGGAAAACTATGGCCGAAGGGATTCTGCCAGCGAGAAGAAGGTCAAGGAGATCTATGCGGCCTCAAACATTGACATCTCTGGCCGATTCGCCAAGTACGAACAGGAGTCGTACGACAGGCTCATCAAGATGATTGAGCAAGTGGATGAGGCCAAGACGGGGCTGAAGAAGCAGGTGTTTGTCAGCTTTTTGGAAAAGGTTTACAAGCGATCCAAGTAGATGGCTGAGGCGGTTGTGCAGTGACGATACATAGCATTGTATGATTCGGGCGAACATGGCCGTGGAGTGAATATCCTACAAGAACGGCGCGAATGACTGAAGACGACGCTCGACAGGTCTCTGTCTCGACCCGTCGTGATTGGGGTCGGCATCTTGGTCAAGGAAAGAATTGAACCACGTTGAGAAGCGAAGGAACAGTGTGCTCGACGCTAATACTTCTCGACATACCTCTTACGTGAAGTAGAGACGTCGAGATATCAGATGCTTGGGAAGATTTGTCCAGCCGAGTGGGCTCGAGGCTAGGGTCATCCTGAAAGCTCGATTGCAGCTGTTTCACACTAATTTCATACCGTGCATGATACATTCATATCTACCACGACCCCTTCTTCTTTCTCCTTCTCGCTGAATTGATCACTCCGCCAAACATGGCAACTGCATCAACACTCATTCTCGCGACGCCGACACCGACACCGACACCACCGGTGATTGTCCCATCGTCGCGATGGTCATTCACACAGGGATTCCTGGTCGGACAGGCGTCCTTCTTGGTGCTCTGCGGGCTCTTCATCAAGTATGTCGTGTTTGAGGATGCGGAGCGGTCGAGGCGGCGTACGGCGGAGAGAACAAAAGTGAGTAGTCGAATGTATGCTCTGTTACCCATCATCATGAAACAAACGGGTCCTGTAATAGAAAGCAGTCCTCTCCACGACAAATGTCCCACCACCGTCATCCTCCAAGCTCCTTGAGAAAACTGGCTACGAAATGGCGACGCACGCCGCAGAATCCGCAGACTGGATCAACGTTCTCTTTGCTCAGGTACGCCGGCCTTTCTTACTATGGCGCACGAGGAAACTGACCTGCGCGTAAATAGGTCCTTCAAGGCTACCGCGACGACCTGCTCGGCTCGGGAGGGGAAGAAGGCGCCCGCAAACAGGTGGAAACGTGGTTGAATCCAAAGGGAACGACGTCGAGTTGGCTCGTGAGTTTCTCCTCTCAGCCTCGAGAAAGCTTGCCGATCTGATACGATGCACGGAGACAGGATCCGATCACAGTGACATCGCTTTCCCTCGGAAACTCTTACCCGCTGCTCTCGAACGCACGGATACGCCCTGCGGACGGCCAGGGTGGTCTGGTACGTCCCTCGGAAGCAAGAAGAGGCTGAGGCTGATCGTGGTGGCAGAGAGCGGAAGTGGATGTTGATTATGCCGACTCGCTACATCTATCTCTGGCCACGTCGCTTGTCATAAATTTCCCGCAGCCGAGGTTTGCGATCTTGCCCGTTGCGCTCGGTGTGGAGTTGGTGGCATTTGGAGGAACGGTGGGCTCTCAGCGCTTCTGCGACGAACGAATCTGACAGTTTGCTTTTGCTACATAGGTAACGATGCAGCTGCATGGCTCATCAACGGCTTTGCGCAGTGACGAGGACGTCAAGAGAGAGGTCCATCTGTCATTGTTGCCAGATTTCCAATTGAATCTGAAAGCGACGAGTCTCCTAGGCTCACGTGCAAAGCTACAAGGTATGCCTCTTCATTCCATCTCGTGAACAAGCCCTCACCCTATACGTGACGCAGACATCCCGAAACTCGAACAACTGGTGATTGCGCGTCTGAGACAAGCAATACAGGACCGCCTCGTCTGGCCTCGCTTCGTCGCCGCGAGCCTCCCACGTCTCGTCGCGCGCGGAAGAGAACCGACGGTCGAAGTGCCCGGCGCAGTGGTGTCGACCGCCAATGTCGATCCACCATCCGCGACAGCGAGGCAGCCCGCGACCGAACGAACACTTGCTGAGGGCGTCCGTGATGCCGCTCTATCATCCGTCGCCAACGCCGTCGGCGATCAATTCCGTCACATGCTCCCTCCCTCGGGGGCAGGAACGCCTTCCTTTCCAGGTGGATTCGGGCCAACGGGCCAACGCGTCCCCGGGGAATCGAGGGATCCCTTGGTCTCCGCTGCCGGTGTAGGCGCGAGGTTGCCGGGACAGCCGTACACTAGCTCAGGGTATGCGAGTGGCTACGGAGGTTTGGGAGGGGACGCAGTCAGAGCGAGGCGCGTTGGCGCTTTAAATGCGCGGTAGACTATAGAATATGCATAGCATGTGCGCGAGACTGGCCTCTATTCAGCAGCGTACAAGAATGAGGCAAAATCAGCGTAAACTCGCGGGCCAACAGTTCGGTTGCCCGACAGCTAGCCCGACTCTCGCCCAAGGCGAGTTATCTCGCTCCGAGCCGTGACGAATCAGGTATACGACGACGACACGACTCTTGTGCATACGTCGTTGGGGCATCCTCTTCACTCGGACCTGTCCATTGCTCTCTATACTCGATGTCGCGCTTCGTAAGGCCCAGCAAGTACAGGCATACGTTTGCCAACCAGCCCCGCAAGGAGTTCTGCTACGAGGGTGTCAAGGTATGGCCAAGATTCCCGTATTCGGACGTGCCCTGATCGTTTCTACAGCCCTCAGGCAGCGCTTGGGACACTGATCTGATCAAGTCAAATGGCGTGAGCACCTTCGGATCGCATCTGCTCACATCGCTGATCGCGTGCGCGTGTTCAGAAATTCATCGCGATCAACTGGCAAGTCGCCGGCGGCGGCGCATTCGCTATCCTCCCTTCTCCCTCACCCTTTCACGCACCTACCACGCCATCCGGCTCGACGCCATTCACCACCAAACTCCCCGACCTGATCCCCCTCGTCCGGGGCCACTCTGCGCCCGTCCTCGACACCGCATGGGCCCCTCATTCCGCGACGCAAACCGTTCTCGCGTCGGCGGGTGAAGATTCGAGGATCTGTCTTTGGGATTTCAACGATGCCGAGGAAAAGTTCAGTGGGTGGCAGGAGGATGGATGGACGTGTCCCGAGGACTGGACTGTACCTGTTGCGCGATTGGGAGAGGGAAATGGCGCGTCCGCGCATGGAGGGAGAAAGGTCGGACAAGTGGTTTGGAATGGAACAGCGGAGAATATTCTGGCTAGTGCGGGCAGCGATCATGTCGTGAGTTATGACTTGCTGCAGCAGTGGTTCAAGTCGGTAGCTGATTCCCGCGTTATGCAGGTCAAGATCTGGGATGTCAAGAAGGAATCCGCGCCCGTCCTCAGCTTGACAGGACACAAGGACACCATTCAATCCGTCGCATGGAATTACAACGGCAATCTTCTCGCTACTGTATGTCCCCTTTCCCAAGTCCTTCTTTGCCCACATCTCACTCACCCTTTCCCCAGACGTGTAGGGACAAAAAAGTCCGAATCTTTGACCCCCGTGCTGGCGCGGAACCGATCAAAGTCACGGACGGACACGGCGGCATCAAGGGGTCCCGAGTCGTCTGGCTCGGAGACCGGGATCGAATCGTCACGACCGGCGTGAGTCTTTGTATTCTCTTCGGGATTGCGTTTGTTGAATGGTTGTCGCCCAGTTTTCGAAGATGTCCGATAGGCAGATGATGTTGTGGGACACCAAGGACCTGTCCAACTTGAAGACTGAGACGATTGATTCGAGCTCGTAGGTGCTTTTTCGCTGTTCTGCAGAATGGATCGCTGAGAGTGTATGGGTAGGGGCGTGATTATGCCCTTTTACGCAGAGGGCAACGACGTCTTGATCCTAGCCGGCAAGGGTGACGGTAACATCCGGTACTACGAATATGCAGACGACGAGCTTCATTACCTTTCAGAGTTCAAGAGCTCCGACCCGCAACGGGGATTCACCTTGGCGCCGCGACATTCACTCGAAGTGTCGCAGCACGAGATTGCGCGCGGTTTCAAGTTGACGACGGGGATGGTCGAGCCGTTGGCGTTTGTCGTTCCTCGAAAGGCTGAAGGATTCCAGGCCGATATCTTCCCGCCTGCGCCTTCTCTCGAAGCCGCATTGACCGCCGACGAATGGGTCTCCGGTAAGACTTCGCCGCCCAAGGTCATTGACCTGAAGACAAAGGCTATCACCTCTTACGACGGCCCCAAGACTGCTTCTCCGCCGGCTGCTTCTACTCCTCCGGCGGCCAAGGAAGAACCTAAGCCCGTGCCCGTCAAGCAATCTAGTATCACCGAAAAGACGGGCAAGTTGCCCGACTTGCGGGACCTTGAAATCAAGCAGGATGACCCGGATTCAGACGAGGAGATTACCGAGGCGAAGAAGCGAGCGCCTTCCACTGGCGGTTTTGACGACGAGGAAGAGGTTGTCGAAGCTAAGCCTGTGTCAAAGGTGGCCGAAGCTCCCGTGGAATCGGAAATCGTCAAACCGGAAGAGATTGCTAAGGCGGAAGAGCCTGTCAAGTCACAGGTGAAGGAAGAGTCTGCTTCTGCCGCCAGAGACAACTCAGCTTCTGCCCCTGCGCCGGACAGCGAGTCTAATGCTAAAGAGGTAGGCTTCCCGCTCCGATCTCGGGCGACATATACTGATAACCCGTCGTAGCTCGATGACGTCAAGCGACAATTGGCGGAAGTGACGGCTCGGGTGGCTCGTCTCGAAACAGAAAACAAGACCCTGAAGGAGCAGATGGAGAAGGCGAAAAAGCTCGCGGCCGAATTGGTCCGGTTGTAATCAAGATCATGACAGCTCGCGAGTGTCAGACGTGGGGAAAGAGGTTGTATAAGCATATCTGAAAATCGCAGACAGAGAACAGGTCGGCGTATGTGGCTTGCTGTGATCGGTTTTTGCGGTCATTCCTGACACAGGATGCCATCATGGGGCCACAGGCGTCTATCCTCATGTTCCTCAGTGCGAGTTGTGAGCTTCAAGTCACCTGGCCACGGAGCCAGTACAGCTTTGCTTCACAGTCAGGCAGCTTTCTCCCATCGCTTGCTCGAGCCTGAGGGATGCGTTATGTCATAATTGGTCGTGAATGGTCGTCAAGACAGATATACAAGGTCGTTGAATATACGCGAAAGGGTTGGTCCTATGTCGCCTCCAAATGCCTCGCCTCGAACCGGAACAGTTGAATCATGCAATCACGGCCAACATCGACAAGCTCGCCAACGATTTCTGCCACTCCCAGTACATGACCCCTCCGTTCCACCCGTTCTTCGTCGCCTGTTTGACACACGAGTTCAACGTCTCCGCGCTCATGTATCCGTTGGCAGCGCTCGCTGCGTCGAGGGGTTTGCCGATGACGATCTTGTTGAGGGGTACGGATGAATAGCTGTTGATCTCGAATACGGATGTTGAGGGGAACCAGCCTCCCGAGCTGAAGATCAGCGAGTCGCAGTTGTTGTAGATATCGCCTTGGTTGTAGAATTGGACCTGCATCAAGGTTAGCCGGATTCAAACTAGCAAAAGAAACCACGACGTACATTATAGAAATCAATTCCGTCTCCTACAGCTTGATGTATCTTGGTATATCCGCCGCCCGAGTATTGTCCCGTCGATGTGAAATATGGTGCTTGCGGTGCGTGAGAAATGATGTAGGGAGCAGGAAGCTCTTGTCGGAGGACCGTTTGAAATGCTATAGCGATCGGATTCAGCTTTCCCTCCAACAACCGGAATATGTTTGACCTACTGATCAACCATGCTTCTGCCGTCCCCGTGTTGAAAGCGTGGTTGTCCTCGTAGTCGATATCCACGCCGTCAACATCATTAGCTTTGACAAAAGCTGCAAGGTTGCGCGCGCAGGTTGCCGGGTCCACGCCTGTTGAAGTAGGGTTATCTGCCGAATGACCGTTATCAGGACCGAACATCTGCTTCAAGATTGATTCACACTTACCCGTAGCTCCAAAGGCAGCAATCATGATCGCCACCCCGGCCGCATTATACTCCGTCTTGACCGCCTGCCTCTCCGTCCGGCTCAAACTACTCCAGAACAAAGCATTATCATACGCTCCCCGATCGGAGAGCCAGAACGCGAGGAGGAACCGGTTGTACCCCTTTATCTCGTCCAGGGGCGGCATCGAGGTGAGCCATGCGTCCGAGTAGATCACGTAGTGTGGGGCGGAAAGGGTGAGGTGGCCTGGGTTCGTGATAGGAGCGGCGGAGGATGTGGGTATCGCCGGAAGGGAGACGGAGGGAATGTCCCAGCTGTCTGATGGGCTGGCGGTCGATGCCGAGGCGCTCGTGCTTGTCTTGCGGCTTCTGCGGGTGGTGAAGGGGTTGGTTGATGATCCAGAAGAGTCAGCTGTGGGACTCGGGGTCCACCAGGTGTTGGTCCAGCTTGTAGCTTCAACTGTTGGACTGGGCGTCCACCAGGTATTGGTCCAGCTTGATGCCTCTGGCGCAGCGGAATCCGAGATCGTGTCCGTGGCTGCGATGACAGTTTAGAAAATGCAATAACTGCAACCGATCCAAGCACTTACCATCTTGCCAGTGGAACAAGGCGTTACCAATCAGGGATGGCGAAGCGGTTGGTGTGACCGTCGACCAGGGGTTACTTGGAACCAAGGTGGACGTCTGTTCCGGCAACAGGGTCGATGAACCTGTCTGGACAGTCGCAGATTCAGAGGCTGAGACGTCGAGGGTAGCACTTGGGACTGATGCGTCTCGAGAAGTTGCGGCGGATAACGTTGTTGCGGCGTCGGAAGGTATGATATCGGCTTGCCACGTCCAGATACATCCAGTCTTTGTCGGATCAACCGAGCAGATCATATCGGATGTACATGTTCGCATGGTGTTCCACTTGTCGTCAAAGCATCCTGTAGCGGCAAGTCAGCTTCAATGCAATGTCGTTACGAAATTACCCACGCTGCAACTCGAGTCCCTGGCATCTCCAAGCGCCATACGTGCATTCCTCCCTCCTATTGAGTACGTGATCCGGGTCGCTGGCGTCGACGACCTTGGTGAAGCCTTGATGTCGGGAGTGGTGACGTCTTCTCGGAAGGTGCTGCGATGGCAAGGCGATGACGACGGAGAGGAAAGCCAAAAGGAGGATGGGAGAGGCGGAGAATGGGCGCATTGTGAGTGATGCTGGTGAATAAGGGTCGAGATGCTGAACCAGTCAGCTGAGAGTGAGGGGATAGTATCGGGAGAGACCAAGATCAACTCGGCGAGGAATAGGACGATTGATGTACAATCTGATAGAACCGCCATTGTTCGTGAGGCGAGGAATATAAGTACGCGCTCGACCACAGCTGCGCAACCTCGCTGGAGGCAAAATCGCAAAATCCATCCATCTTGATTGACAGGTCGTGTTTCACCTCCTGGCGTGAAATCTATTCATTGTTCGCGGAAGCAAACACGCGTTTGACAATTGAGGTATTGAATTGATCCATGATGGGATCAGCTGGCGATCTGATCGCATCAGTCAAGACAGGATCCCTCTCACATCACACAGTAGCGCGCAGCTGACAACGGGAGTCTACAAGATGGAGCGGGCTGGGATGATCGGCGCCATGCCGAGAGATCATCACCGCATCCTTTAGCCCCCGGAACGATATCTAGTACTTGCGCAATTATAGCAACAAGCAGTAAGTGGAAAGGCAGGGCAATAATGAACGGGAGGGGCAGACAAAAGATGAGGAGTGACGACAAGGCTATCTCCCATCATTAATCTCCCGCAGCAAGAAGGCATTCGAATCTGATCCTCCGTCTTGCTAATTTATCCATGCACATCGATATCGTAGCTCAAGTACCCAAATACAACCCAATTCCCTGCGATACAGAGTCGTCCCTCATCATCACTCACATCTCGCATGGAGCGTTTTACGCGTTGAGCTTCATAAGTGCCCTCAAGCTCTTCGCCATGCCGAAAGCGGCACTCGCAATCGCCTGCCGCACATGCTTGGAAAAGTCGGTACTATTCTGATGCTCACTCAGTCGTTCCGTTGCGTTCATCATATCGTCCAATAAGGGTTGTCCTTCAGCCTCATGTTGCGAAGGGAGTGCTTTGGACGATACGGCAACGATGGATGACGAGATGGCGATCACCTGCGAGAGGTATTCGCTTAGTCGGGAGTTGCTATTGGCCGCTGTAGCCGGGTTGCTGCCGTTGCGGATCTCGGCTAATAGCTGCTGGATGGCGTTGACGAGTGCCGAAGACTGTTGCGATAGATAGGGCTGGAGGGGGAGAAGGTTCAAAACCGCTGAGACAGCTTACGCGCCTGAGTTCGACTTACTTTGACATGATCCCATTCATCCCGTGCAGGTGTCGACTCTGTTCTTGCGGTCCCATCAACAACAGCCGGCTGAACACTACCGGGAGGCAGTCGAGGCTCTCCACTCGGACGAGCAGGCAGCGTCGGCAGAACTGTCTCAACTGGATCTGCTTCTTCGACTGTTTTCATGCCGGGACGATAGCCAGGTGATTCCGTCGAGAGTGCCGGAGTGGAAGCGTGGGCCTTCAATCCAGCAATCGAGGCTTTCCTCTCGAGATCGAAAGCGTCCGAACGTTGCCCGACGGAAGAAGCGATTGAGACGGCGGACCCGCTGCGAGCTTGGCGTTGTGGAGATCCCTTGGAACTGGGCTTGGGCGAGGATTCATAGGCGGTCGTTTCGCTGTTTTGTTGCTGCTCTGCGCGATGAAGCGCTCTACTCGGACTGAGTAGGCCGTAATGACGATCTTCAGTCTGGTCATCATCAGATTCGTCGCCAGACGTCATCGTCGATGTTGTGTTTAGGGTCTGAAGCGCTCCAGATGATCTGCGCCTGGCTTCGCTCATTTCGGAAAAGCTTCGTCTCCCTACTGAAGTGCTGGAAAGTGACGGTTTCACAGTTTTGCGGATCTTGAGCAACTTGATCAGGTCTACGACATTTGTGGACACGTGTCCGGCAGCCGCATCTATGAGACTGATTGGAGAGAGGCCCGACGACGTTGCGTGGCTTCTAGCAGCCGACATCAGGCTGTTAAGCGTTGCGGACGATTGGTGTTTCAAGCTTTCCAACTTGGTATCGTCCACGTGGAAGTTGGGTTCCCTTTCGAAAGCCTTGACGTCTTCCGATATCTCGGAGATGGCCACCACGACTTCCTTCATCGCAGATAAGACGCTGGATGGCTGGCTCGACCTGATGAGGAAACGTAGTCAGGACCGACCCGCCGGAGATACAATGACACATACCGTGCTGCTTGCAGGAGCGAATCGATAGCATTCTGAAATTGAGTTACGTGAATGTCGGCGATGTTGCCATCCGCTGAGGCAGGCATGTGGTCCTCGGTTGTCGGTCGGGAGGCGAACATCATGGAAGTAGCTAGGTTTCTTGGTCAGAGCGGTCGGACCGAGCGTTACCCATACACATACCTTTGAGGTTCCGCAAGTCCGTCTTTGTCGCTTCCCACCTCCGCTTATAGTCTTGTACTTCCGCGTCCAATCTCTTGATGATAGCCGCATCCTCATCTCGATCCGCCAACAGCTCTTCGTTGCGCACCGCCAGGGAACCGAGTTCCTCCATGAGTACAGTCAATTCGTTTCGTAAATCACGAATGGCGTCGTCGTTCTGTATCAGGCATATAATAAGTACGCGCCGATACCCAGCACGAGATGACTCACTTCAGCTTGATCTCTACGAGACCCCGAGATGCGAAGTTGTTCCGTTTGTTGCACCAGCTTCTCCTCCATATCGTGGCACCGATCCTTCCACATTGCCAATTCGGCCTGCTCCTCCTTTCGTCGCCCTTCATCACGCTTTGCGTCCTGTTCCCGAGACGCCTTGGCCGCCTCGAGCTCGCGCTGTAATGAACGAAGGTTTTCCGCCAGTGTTGCAGCGCGCTGCAGCGATGATGTCAGTAGGCAACCCGTCAGGCGATAGCACGGCTCCCTTACATCCTTGTGGCTCCGAATCTCGTCCTCCAACTCCCTCGTGCGACTCCTCTCCCACTCTTCCCTTTTGCTGCTACCGTCCACCTCTCTCTGCATACTTGCCAACCGACGTTCCATCCCGGCAACCTTGGCCTCGAGATCTGTTCGCATCTTGCGCTCCCTGATCAATTCGAGCGTCGTCGAGGATCCTTGCCGCATGTGACCGACGCTTCCGGACCCATCGTCGAGGGGAGGCGTCGTAGAATTCGACCGAGTGTGGTTCACTTGAAGATGTTTCCGACTGTTGTCCTGGGACTGACTGCGACTCATTTGATGCTGGTGCGCTGGATGAATTTTCTCTGGCTCCGGCGATTCCAACCTCTCCTCGTATTCTTGCGCTCCACCTCCTGAGCGACGGCTCTGGTTCGACAACCTCTTGCTCCGTCGCCTGGTCTCGCCTTCCAGCATTTCAAGACCACTTGCCGGACGTTCGAGGTCCAGCGGCGACGATAATACCCCTCGTTGACCCTCCATATCTGGCGATCTCTTCGCAAACGGTACCTCGATGACTTCTTCCGCTATCGTAGATTTCTTTGGGACAACAATTTCATTCGAGGTCTGATATGCCGCTTGACGTGACTGCTGGGTCGCTGATATCGACTGCTTAGGCGCTGCCGCAGTTGGAGGATACGCAGACATCGGCGACTCTCCGGCGGACTGAGACTGGGCGGACTGTATAGTGTAACATCCATTATCAGCGCGTGTCTGGCAGAGGATAACAAACTTTCCGCGACCACTCACCACCGACTGCGGCATTTCCTGTCGCGGCGTATCAGACGGCACATCCCTTTTGAAGTCTGGGAAGCGTCGATTGAGCTCATAAAAGACGTCGCTAGCGAGATCCTTGAACCTGTTCTTTGGCAGAGTGGCCAATTTTTGTCTCGCTTGGTTGCGCTTTGGATGAAAATCTGTTCGTACAGGAAGGAAAGGATCTACAAGAGACCGCGTAAGGTATAGCGCGAGGGATCTTCGGCGCGCTCAAACTCACTTTCTTCGCCTCTTCCGGCCTCGACGTCTTCTCTTCGAACGAGTTCATCGTAAACATCGGTACTCAGCTCTTGGAATTGACCCTTGGTCAATCTCGTGAGCTTTTCTCGTGCGGAAGCCCTCGACCCAGGTACTTCTATAACGTGGTCGACGAGTTGCCGTCAGCAGTTTCTCGCCGCTTCACAATCCGAAGCCTTCACTTGCCTGCCTGAAGGTATTCCCACAAGTACGCTCTGAGCGCTCTCCAATGCACCCTCGCTGTATCCCTCGCCACGTCCTCCGCCCCGGTTTGCGGAGGATGAGGCATACCACTCGTGATTTGTGGCGCATCACTTCCCCCTCGTGAACGTTGCGTCGAATGCCCGTTCGCGCGCGACTGCTGCGACGTTGCGGAGAACGAGCGATCCCCTGATCCTGGTCGCGCGATGTTGCCCGTCAATCCAGAAGACGATGTCTGTCCTGGATAATCCGATACTGATTTCTGCATCATTCCGATTCCCGGGCGGGAAGGCTGGCCGTTGCGATAAGGCGCTTGACTGTTACTGCCGTATCCTGGAGAGCTTGAGAATGAATGTTGATTCGTCTGGAATCCTGAGATATTGTCGGACAAGGATAGCGAAGGTTTCATTCCCGGCCTTCCCAGGCCTATCCCAATCGGCCCGTTTCCTCCTCGTCTATCCTCGCCCGACTTTCCTGCTACCCTTCCATTGCCCGATGCTGCGCTTGGAGTGTTCCCGTACGCAGAGAAAGTGAGACCGCCGCCGATACCGCTTGAAGCCGAAGTTTCCGCGGGCGATACGGGAGATGCGACCATGGTCAGGGCGTGACGGGTCCGTTGATGCGGTCTGGATTGCGTGCAAGTCGATAGAGATAAAGGGAATTGAAGCCTTGAATGTTTTCCCTATCACTTCGCTTTGAGACGCGACGTGTTTTTCCATCCGAGACAGAAATGCCGGCCGAGTCGATCGAACTATAAGAAAGTCAACAAGAATTTTGGCGGGATCGCCCACTGATGCCCTTCCGCATATACTGCTGTCCGGACTGCCTCTGACGGCCTCGCATACCACACACACCACGATGCCACCCCGGCGTATACCTCCGACTCGACTTCTACCACCGCTTCCGCCGCAATCGCAAAATACGCTTTCACCCATCGTTCGGGAGCGACTTTCAGAATGCATTCATACCCTTCGAAATATGATCGTGACTCCGGTTCTGATAAGCGGCGATGTCGTAACAGAGGTCGAAGAGTCCAAGGCACGACAAACTTCCCGGACGGATCTCGCCATGGACGAAGGCGCAACTTCTGAATCGCCGTTGCAAGTGGAGTCCGCGGAAGACGAGGACGACTTCTACCTCGATGAGTTTGAGAGGTCTTGGGCGGAACGGTGGTTGAATGGAGTAATCACACGCGGGGAAGGCTGGCTGGCAGAGGTCGAACCGGAAGACGACGAGGAGCCAAAGGACTCGGCGTCGCCATCCGAAACTCAAAATGACGCAAATCTCGAACTATGGGAGGAGTACTACGCGAGGGAACAGGTTCTACAAGATGCCAGTGAGCTCTTGTCACTCATGGTCTGCTGCACTGGTAAGTGTCCTGCTTCGTGTCCCTCAAAGCACAAGTCCTGACCAATTTTGCAGGTGCAGGCGCCATCATGCGGGAACTCATATTTCCCGTTCCCGACTTACCCGCGAAACCACCTTCCTCCTTTCCGACTTCTCCAAAAGCTCGCCGGCGCAGCACGTTGACATCTCCGAGGCCTATAACTCTCAAATTGCACGATGCCGCAATCGATGATCATACCGCTGTTGGTGTACAGACTTGGGGATCCTGCATCTTGCTCGGTCGCATGATGTCGAGCGATCCTAAACCATTCTTCGACCTACCTTGCCTAGCAGAGGACGGCAAAGTCAACAATCGTCCGATTCGAATGCTCGAGCTTGGAGCCGGCACTGGATTGCTGAGCATGCTTTGCCATGAAATTATCAACAAGCGGAAAATGGTACCGCTCGCCGATGCACCTGGGTCTGCAAGCCGTTCCGCAGAAATCATCGCCACCGATTATCATCCTCTCGTTCTCGACAACATGCGCAAATGCATCGACCTGAACTTTCCTGACGATACGTTGCTTGACCTAGAAACTAGTCATGCCGCTGCAATGGAGGATCCCTTGGCTGGTCTGGGGGTAACGCCTCTTGACTGGATGACCTTCCCGCAACAAGCCGAGAGGTACCATCGGTCGACGATGTCGAGAAGTGGCAGCTCATCGCCTGGCGACAATACTCCTGTGAGCGGTCAAGCCGCCCAACAAGTCTCCCCGTATGCCGCGGATTCAATCTGGAAACCCGCGGACGTGGGGGAAGATCAGAACACCTGCGGTTCAGATCTGCTCAACTCGCAATTGGTTTCGCCATTCGACATGATTCTGGCTGCCGACTGTGTGTATGATACGGCACATGCAGGTATGATCAGGGATTGCGTCAAGTGGTCGCTTCGGTTGCCTATAGTGGACAGTGCCGGAGATATAGTTCGAGAAGGAGGTGTTCTTGTACGTGCCATCCATCGTTTACTCGGGAATAATTGCGCTAACCTTTCATCTGCAGCATCTCTTATCCCCTCTCAGGCCGACATATGCAGAAGAGACTCTGTCCATCGCCAAGGCTTTCCCCTTCATCGACGCTCTCCCGCCACGGTACCGCCGAGCTAGCCGACGTCAGTCGCCAAAATTCAACCGATCCCAAGGCATTTACAATAGCGGCGTTGCTACACCTGTTACCCCGAATGGCCATAAGGGCTCCAGCATCGAGTCTATACTGGAACTAGACAAACTGAGATTCGACAAGAGCAAGTCTAGGACAAAGTACCTCTACGATAGCGGTATAGCGACACCCACGCCTGAATCCGAGATGGCAAAGGGTGCTGGGCTGTCCGTTGACAAATGGGTAGACGAGTTCGACATGGGCGTGGGTGAAAAGGGTGGCTGGGTGCTTTGCACGAAGCGAAGGGTCGAGCTGGAGAGAATGAAGGGTAATGGAAGGTCGGACGAGGTGGAATACTGGTGGTGGGAGATAGGATGGGCGTAGTCTGGCAGAGGACTATAGGTAGACTTTGTTTTGTGGCCAATACTAGCGAAGTTGAGAGTAACTCGTAGGCAGATTCCATATCAGGGCTACATGAGGAACTACAACGCACGACACATACTACAACAATACTGCAGCCGAATCAAATCAGCTCCACGTGTCTGCACCTTCGACACCTCGCATTCGTCATTCTCGGTTTCCTCGTCCGGACGAGCCCTTCAAGGTGCGCCTCGCGCGGGCTTGCTCCAGATATATTCAGGCTTCTCGTTACCCATGTATGGTCGAATGCCTCCAGCGTGGTACGGACAAGCTTGAAGGCGAAAGCAAATCAGTCTCAGGGCATAGCGATTCCAGGCTCTGAGAGCTCACGTTTATCTCCGACAGCCATTCCCTGACCCCACTGCATAATTCGAGGTCGACGTTCCACCATCGCATAGTCTGTTGGCAACATCTTGAGTCGAGCCTTGGATTCTGTCCTATATCACTCACGGATGCCCTCTTCGTTGACCCAGTGGAAGTCTTTGCACGCTCCCTCACCCGGTGCATGAAGCACCTCGTCCTTTTCCTTTTCCTCTGGAGGAAGGTCGTCTTGCAGAAATCCGTGCATCAACGCTTGATGGGAAGTGTATCGCTTCGTGGGATCCATGTGCAACAGTCTTTTGAGAAGATCCAACGCAGAATCCACGGCTCTGATATGCGCTTTGGCTTCTACTGGCGTCGCTCGCACGACCGGGGGTTCCCAGATCTTGGGGTTCAGCCTGCATACAAGCTCTACCAGGCTGTCGGGCGAGTTCGTCAGGCCAGGTACAGTGGTCGATATCACGCGGCCTGTGATGTCGCCAGTGAGCCAGTAGCCTCACGCCGCAGAAGTTCTCGACTCACTGTGCAGATGAGCAGCCTTTTCTAGCTGTGCTTGCCCAAAGATGCATCCGATCTCCAAAAGCGCTTCCATATCGTCGCCTGAAACGAACACGGGGAACTTCTGACACAGAATACTGAGCAAGATGACACCTGCGGCCCATACGTCGATAGCTATAGAAGTGATCAGGGACCCCGAATTCACAGGGACGTCACCACTTACCGACTGTCTGGTCAGGACACTTGAGTAACACCTCTGGCGCTCTGAATCCTCGTGTGCCTGCACGATTCGCCCTAGCCGATGGCCTGAAGTCGGATTGCCGTGAGTCGACCTTTCCACCCAGCTTCGGAAGGCGCTCTTACCTTGGATCTTCCTTGCGTACACCGACACGCCCCGCTGACATTCTCTTCTTCGCCTCGTACATTGCCTGGTCGATTTTCGATGCATCCGCTGCATTCTGGGGGGCTCGATAGCCGTGGGGCTTCAGATAAGTCGCCGCAGCGTGTCCACAGGTGACTTTGCTAGGGGGATAGTATCGTTCGGCAAGACCAAAATCGACCAAGACGCCATGGCCGGTCTCGTAGTCGAACAAGAAATTTGCTGGTTTGACGTCCCTATGTACGATGCCCCGACGGTGACAGTCGTTAAGCCCCCGAAAGAGGCAGCGCATGTATTTGCGGATGTTGGGCGGATCTAGATGTCTGAAGAAGAGCTTTTCGAGGAAACAATTAGCGTTTGAGCTTGAATAGCGCGGATATTCTCCTATGACTAACCCGAAAGTCATCATTCGGCTGATAGGGCATGCTGATAATGACCTGATCCTCGTCACGAAACGCTGTGATCAACTGTGCCACATTCCGACATGCTCTTTCGGCAAAGTCACATTAGCGAGGAATACCTCAGGATTGACAAGGGATGTAAACTCACCTCAGATCTTCCATGATATCGAGCTCGTTGTATATTCTATCTGGACTACTCGTCACGTAGATCCTTTTCAAGGCAACCCAAACTTGACCTCCACTGGCAGTACCGTTGGCTTTCTTCGATGGTTCGCCGAATATCCTCTGCGTTCGAGTTTTTACATCGGTTCTTTCTGCTTCTCGCTCCAATTGTTTTCGGCTTTCAGCATCCACCGGGACAGGCATGCTTGTTGCTTCCCAGTATCGATTGTCATGTGATGCGTAGTTCTTGTCTATGGCTTTGTAGACCGACGAGAAAGTCCCTAGGTCATGAAAAGTGTAAGTTTACACGTCTGCCGGTAAGCAACAACAGCTTACCCTCTCCCAGACGATCCACGATCGTGTAATTCTGCTCCACGCCTTCAATGTACAAGTTGATCCGTCGGATGTCTTCTCGCATCGCTACCTGGTCTTCGAAACTCCGGGACTGCATATGCAAGCGGTACATCGGCGAGCTTTGCACGACTTCTTGCTCCTCGGGATCGCTTTCAGTGAGTGCTTCGGAAGCCTGGCGTTGGAACCAATCTGGCGGATAGCCATCTCCATCCGACTGGAACGACGTAGCGCACATGACCATATCAGAATAATCAAAAACGTATGTATCTAGCATGACTCACCTCTTCCGGCGCTTCTTCTGGTGCAGGCGAGCTATCTCTAGTATCGTCCGTCGCCTTGCCATCCGCCATCTTCACCTCATCCTCCTCATCAGACAAATCCGTCAGATCGGAATCCTCGTCGTCGTCCACCGGTTTGGCATTCATAGGCGCCACATTCCCGACCTTTGTACGTTTGTTCTGCTGCCTATGTGCATTGTCGCCGATTGGCCTTTTCTGCCCATCTTGGTGACTAACCGTGGCATTGTCTAGCTCCAGTAGCGCCTCAGGGATGATGTTTTTGGTGCGTCGAGCTGATTGTCGCTTTGGTGGTTGGTTCTCCGTGTGTTCATGCAGGTCCGCAGCTGAGGGAACATCGCTCTACAGCAAAGCGAAGCAGAATGTCAGACAAGCCGAATGGGTACACAGTAGCCCTTACCGTAGTTATCGGAGGAAGAATCGTATCCTCGCTTGAGCCTCTCATTCGTTCCGCATGACGTCCATCTGCCAGACTGCCTCTCGCTGTGGTAGCTCCTCCTTGATCTAGCTGTCCCCCATCATCCTGCTCCGCTCCAAGCGATGCTGTCGATGGATCCAATAGAGGATTCGAGTCATTGTATGTCGGATGTGAGGGAAGGTCGAGGTGCGCCATGTTACGATGAGTATGGCAGCGACATGGACACTCTGCTGGTAAGCGATGGCGTCAAGAGTCAGAAGAAGTAGGATGTTTTTGAGTATGTCATCCAACTTTTGGTGGATGGTAGATGTGGTTCAGTTCAGTTGATCGGTGAATTATGAATGCTCGACGCGTTTCAAGTTTCAACGCGTTAGCTTCCGCCAGAGCGCTGACCTCCCTGAGCCCTGAGATGGCCTGTATAGCTGTCTGGCTGGCTAACTACTGCTAGAGCGCGGACCTATACGCTGTTCTCGATGGACGCTCAATCTGTCTACCCGAATATGTCCATGTAACGGACCCGGGAGATCTCAATGTGCAAATATCGATTATCACGCGCTGCCGGTTTCGCAGCAGAATACCTATCGCCGCCGTTTATAAAACCTCACGATTAAGACTGTTGAAGCGTTTTCTTTCGATGTTCCTCCTCCTTGGCGAGATGTGCTCTTTGCCTGCCTCTTCCGCAATGCCTTCTCGAAGTCTGCTTCGGTCGTGGCAGCAGCCATCATCTGAACTGCTTGCTTGAACAGTCTTGCACTGACATGTGCAGATATTCGTCACCCTTGGAACGGCGAAAAGCGATCGAGAAGCTGAGAAGCGGCAGCTTCAACATCTCATTCTGGTGGAATCGTTGTCGTCGAGTCCTTTCAGCCGCTCCGGTCACCGCCACAGTCCGTATTGCACGATATTGTCTACTCCCACGGCGAGTCGACTATACGTATAACAGGCGCTCAATCACGAGGAGCCACGGGCGGAAACCGAAATGACGTCTCGGCTGCGAAAGAAGTTGGAGGATCTGGAGGAAGCAGGGAACAATTTGAATGAATCGTTCTGTTTGGTGAGTCAGGGCGCGTCATGTTGGAATACGGAACATCGCATAATTCGGTCGTTGTGAATCCGCTCCGTATGCTAGATTGGTACGCCATTGCCATCTCTCGCCGATACAAAGCGAGATCAAAATGAGTTTGTGCCGGTTTGGAAACAGGAGGTAAGCGTTGGGGTCGCGGCCTGAACCTCGCACTTGGTAACAATCACTCTTTAGGTCCGAGATGAGCAAGGTCGAAGACGCTTCCACGGGGCATTCACAGGCGGTTACTCTGCAGGATACTATAACACCGTCGGCTCCAAGGAAGGATGGACCCCTGCATCATTCAAGTCGTCTCGTGCGAACCGGGCTGGCAACTCCGCCCGGCAGCAAGCGGCGGAAGACTTCATGGATGAGGAGGATCTTGCGGATCTAAGGGACAGCAGGAGATTGGAGAATACCGAGACGTTCAAGTCGGATGGATTCACCTCAACGGCTGATGAATTAGGGCGACGACCTGAGTGAGTTTCTCTGATCTCGAATATCCTTCTGCGTTCGTACTCATGTAGCTTTGCTAGCTCGATCGGTTCGGCTTTGACTTCCCTAATCCAACCGGCATCGTCTTCGGTCGGACAAAAGTTGCTGATGAAGATGGGTTGGCGGCCAGGACAAGGTATCGGGCCGAGAGTGTCGGCGCGGAAACGCAAGATTCAGGAAATCAAGCTCTCGGGAGGGCGTGCGCCGCTCAGCGCTGCAGATATGGTAATTGAAGGGGAAGAGGAGAAACATCTGTTCGCGCCAAGGGACTCGAAGCTCATGGTCTTTGACCAAAAGTCGGGCAAGGAAGGGCTGGGCTACGTGAAAGGTCAAGGTATGCAAGGGTTAGGGAAAGGAAACCCCGTCGAAAAAGCGGCAACGAATGTGAGCGGTACGTATTCGCCTTAAAATGTGCTTGAATGCGGCTTGATATCAATACATCTTTCACATCAGCTGGATTCGGCCTGGGTATCGATGATGCGGACGAAGATGATATGGACATTTACCATACCGAATCGAGCCGCGCAGAACATGGCGGAAGGACCGCCTATGACCTCGACGAACACAACGACGATGTCGTCCTGCTGGGTCCTGGCGTCGTTGGCGCTGACAAGGCTCGAAGGGGTATCCAAAGATCCGCGGAAGAAGGTCGAATTTCCAAAAGGCCGCCCCTGAGGGAGACCTCACGGGAAGGTCATGTGTGGAGTGACGGGAAACCGGTCCTACCTGGGTTCGTCATCGATCCAAGCGCGACGGCACAGGATAAATGGTGAGGCGCCTTCTGAGGAGCAGTATCAAACCCGGCTGACTTCTTCCACGAAGGTTTGACTTCCCTCCGATGCCGGAGGGGTGGAGACCACGACCTGCAAGGGTATGGAACAAGGAATCAAAGTGGGATCAAACACAGCTTCCGGCCCCGAAGCCGACACCAACGGCTTCCCTCGAAAAGCGGAGTCAGCTTAGTGCAGATCAGGTCAGTGGGCTGTAGCTGTCCCTTCTTCCTGTCTTACGTCGGTATCCTTTTACAGCGAGGGGACATTTTAGGCGAAGAGCAGCTGAAGTCTTCTGCCAAGTCCGTGTTTGACTACATGTCGGCTAAGAGCAAAGAGCGCCTGGCTCAGGCTACAGGTGCTCACCAACCGACCGGCGTCAGCCTTACTACGGAGGGATCCACCGAGCATCCTGACGGCGTACTTGTACCGCCGCTATCGCCTAGGACCGCTTCTGCAGCTCTCAAAGGGTTTATTCCTTTTGCGGACGATCCCGCCAAACAGGAACGCTACAAATCCTACCTGGCCTCTCAGACATATAACACGACGGAGCCGAAGCCCAAATTGCTGCCGGGTCGTCCCGTCAACGAGATCAACAAGGAGCTCTCCGACTTTTCGAAATCGGCCGCCATGTTCAAGCCGATGAGCTTTGCGATGGCCAACAGATTCACGACGAGTAGCGCGAGTGCTCAGGACATCGCCCAGCCCAAACCCGGTCTGCATATCCCAGACCCCGACAAGCTGGACGAATGGACCGACAAAAGCAAGACGCAGACCGAGGTTAAGGAGGTACTCACGCCGCGTCAGGAGGCCGCCAAGGCAGGCATGTACGGCGCCATGACTCGGACGGAAGAGAACTGGGCGCCAAACAAATTGCTCTGTAAGCGATTCGGGGTAGCCGATCCTTACCCGGATGGCCTTCCGGGAGCGACAAAGGAGGAAAGCGGGCCGACCGGCGGTACGTTCGGGACGCGGCCCCTGCTTACGGCCCCGGGCCAGGACGTGGCATGGCAGAGTAAATTCATCAATGTACCGGCATCAGAAACAAAAGGAATGCCGGAATCAGTCAACGGCAACGCTCCGCGGCAACCAAAGACTCTTGCAGAAGTCGGCCTGGCGGACGACGAAAATCAAGGGCGTGATACGTTGACTTACAAGAAGCCGGAGATCGATATCTTCAAGGCCATCTTTGCGGACGATGACGATGACGAGGCCGAGGACGAGGACGAGGACGACGATGAGAGGATGGGGTTGAGTAGAGCTATCAGCGCCAAGCCGCCTCAAGCACCCCCTTCAAAACTCCAGCAATCGACTCGCATATTAGCAGGAAACGCTGAGCCGGCCGTTTCAGCAAAAGGATCCGGGTCAGCAGAGGTTCCTGCTGACTACCGCCCCGTATTTGCTCGACCGTTGTCGAAGCGCGATGTTGAGGCGATGGAGGTATCGACAGGAGCCGACAGCAGTATGACTGACGGTACCAAGGCGAAAAAGGCGAAGAAGGAGAAGAAGGAGAAGAAAGCAAACAAGATCTTGATGAGCTTTGACGCTGGCGAAGACGAGGAGGAAGATAATGTGCGTGTGCGCAAAAAGGAGAGGCGGGACAAGGCCGCTTCGAAATCAAGTACCAAGGCCGCGCCAACAGTTGCCGCTGTGGAGGACGAGGAAGATGTGTGGGTGGAGAAGGAAGTTGCCATTCCTGCCTCCTCTTCGTCGAAGCGGAAGCGCGCCGAAGACTTCTTGTAACGGGCCGGGGTGGTTTCACCTGGCAGTTCTAGAGGTGTTGTACCCGTACCTTGGCGTACCGTCAATATCGCTGCGCATATTGGAACGGTCATCATTCCAGTCAACGATTTTGTATTGCAGTTGTGCTTGTGCTATTCGACGCCAGTGGGAATGCAGAGGTGGGTGCCGACCAGAAACCACTGACAGATATTCGGGCCTCGGCCCGCCATCCTTTATTCCTTTTCCCTCTTTGGATTGACAGCTAGCTACGCTACCTTTGCGACAGCGACTGAGCACAACTGCCTCTGCGTGCGTCAGGTTCGGCGAAGCAACAACGCCATGTGCTGAAATGTCCTGCCGTCTTGACCGCAGCTCATCAAGAATGACTGTGAGTCTTCGAGATGGCAAGCTGGGCTCGGAAACGGAATGGCAGCATGAATAGCCTCTTGAACAATGCAAAGGTTGGGCTGTATCTTCCGCCTGTGCGTCAAGTCCACATCGCCAGGGAAGCCTGGGCCTGCAAGGACTTTCCTCTTTGCGCGAGTATTGAGGCTGTCACGGCTAATGTCAGCGCAGAACCTGAAGCGCCAAGTCATCTCCCGACTGAACCTGTCGATGTCGAGGCCTTGAGGCTGAGGGCAGGTGGCATGTAAGCACAAAGAGCCTGCCCAGTTGCCTGCCCACACTGACCGTAAAGCTGGTTGTAACAGTTATCGCAACTATTTGCGGTATGCGGCGTTTCATGTCTGTCGCTTATCCAATTCAGTCCCCGCGACACCGCAACAGGCTCGGAACTGAAACGCGGAAAGGCAAAAGTCTTGATCGACCATTGGCTGCGCCTAGCCCTTCTTGACTTCCTCAACCTACAAGCTGATCCAGCTGCTGATCAGTTTCTGATCCCCACAATTGCCTCCCTTTTCAAGCCTGGCAAAGGCAAGCAGGCAAATCGCTGTGACCATCCAGCAAACTGTAAACTATCCAGCAGAGTCCAAAATCTGTCGGAATCACTGGACGGGCTCTTAAACATCGCGGCCGTTCAGCTGGCCGTTCCAGGGTGGGTATCGCAACCCGAATCATGCTTGGAAACATAACTAGCTCATCAGGATTCAGGCAGGTGAGCTGGCAGGTGGCCATTGTTGAATCTCCATAGGGAAGATCTCTGCGATCCGGGAGAAGCTCTGGCAATAGAAATAACCGGTTCACCATTGCTTCCTTTACGCTTTGCAGTACGACAGAGCTTACGACAGCGAAGCTGACAGCGAGTACGACTACCTACCGATAGCTCTACGGAGAACTCTACGAGTATGTAGAGCAGCACAGCTATGGTCACTCACAGCTATTCCGAAAAACGTTGCGCCGGTGGGGCGTGGTGACTTACGCAAGCCGCGACACGATAGCTTACCAAACACGTATGAGCGGACCTGGCGGAAATACAAGATTGATCCCGTCTTCCGGTCATTCTCCTTACGTTTTACCCCACATACGCCGGCATACAGTGTCGCACAAGAGAGCGCCAGCAGCTGCACCAGCAGATGTTATCCGCTTCGCCGCATTGGTGTGAGACGTTTGCCGTTGCTATCCGTCTCCCGAAGGAGAAGGGCGGACGGCAAGAACGGTAATAGGCGGACGAGCTGGCGAACGATTTGCCATGCATCCAGATGGAAATGCGGCTGGTTGCGCATGCGTTTGACCCGGGGCTAGGCCAAGTATGTGTCCACGTAACTACTCGCAGCAGATCTGGCCAGGAAACAGAAAGCTGCCTGCGGATCTGGGAGCTGATCTCAGCATCGCCCTGGGCGATATCGCGCGAGCAGGGCGACCGACGTAGACCATTGCGGTGCGGGCGATCCAGCGGACCTCCGTCAATGGCAGAATCGTACAGCCTGAACATGTGCCAGCCAGCTCATCGCCCAAAAATTTGCGTCAGTTGTCACTACGAACGCCAACGGCGGCCGTAACAGATGACTAGGATGGCAAGACGTTTGTGCTTTGAAGCTCTCCTTGACCGGCTCTATGGAAATTTGCGTGGATTGCACAGATCTCAGAGAAAACTTTCATGGACAAAGTGTGGGAAGAACAGAGAAAGCTCGCAAGACGCAAAAGATGGAGCCTGAGCAGTATGCCTAGTATCATAGTCCGTATTCCTTACAACGATGTAGTCTCTGTACTACCCTGTTGGCGCCTTGCCCTATCTGTTTACAATCATGAATGTGATGCGAACTACTTGTAGCTGTTGTGTTGCGAGTCGCAAGATGTCGATTTGGCCGATGCGATGTGTCCTGCGACGATGAAATGATGCTGTGATGTGTTGTCTGATATTATAGTTTGGATGGTGATGAATGCGGATCTAGACGTCGACTGGCATGTCACTGCAGCCGTAGACTGAGTAGGCCGAGTAAAGGGTTTCTGCTTTGCCCCTCAGTGGACAGCTTCGACTGAGTCGGCCAGCGCCATCGACAGTGTCGACCGGATGCACAAACGTGTTCTCTGGCGTTTGACAGAGCTGCGAGTCTGGGCTCGAATGGGTCGAAGACGTGAGGTCGTCCGCACTGAGGCAACCGCTGTCGGAGGCCAACGCCGATTCGTAATTCGATTCGAGCTGTGACGGAACCATGGCAGGCATGTCGACAGACGGTGTGGAGCCGCCCGAGAGTCCCGCACGGCGAACATGCTGGCGCGGAACGTGCTCAAACCCCGTCGTGAATTGGGTCTTCCGCGAGGCGTTGATGCTCGATGCCACGCGACGCGTGGTGGGCCGCGAAGCGGTCAATGCTGATCCGTTCGCTGACGCTTGAAATGCACGATTCGACGCAGTCGATGAGACGTCCACCGCCGAGGCCGCATAGCCACTCGAGGACCACGGAACTTCGATGCTGGGAGCGAATGTCGAGATGGAAGGTACCGATGCTACTCGTGGTGGCGGCGCAAACGAAGATGGCACTGATGCAGCATCGGCTTCGGATGCGATGACAGGGGCAACGGAGACCGAAGACTCCATCCGGCCAACCACTTTGGGACGCTTGGCGGGTAACGGAGCTGTCGGTCGCGCCTCGCTCGAACTTGGTGACGATGGCGACGGTCGAACGAGCTCCTGTTCTCGAGGAGGCTGCTGAGCCAGGAGAGCAGCTTGACGCTTGGCCAGGAGCGCGGCGTTCGAGTGTTCAGCAGTGACGACTCGGTCAAAATCTTCGACTTCTTCAGCTGTGGCATTCTGCAGAGTGAACGGATCAGTAAGAGTAGTTTCCAAGGGCAACATTCACCGTTACTCACCAATTGCCAGTCCAAATAGCCACACATTTCCCTTTCCATCTGGTTCATCTCCTTCAACGCAAACATCTTTTGCCCGACGATGCACCAACTCTGATTGCTGTAGGTGTCATCGCACACGACCTTGGAGGCGATCATGAAGGCGGAGATGAAGAGCCGGTGGCCAGAGGAACCCTTTGCGGAAGGGTATCGGTGCTTGAGGCGTTGAAGGTAGACGAGTGCGACAAGAGTCACAAAGTGTGGTAGTCGTGTTCGGTACAACGCATAGGCGATGAAGTGGGCGAGCGTCGGCTGAATGGTTGGCGGGTTCGTTGCGGGAGGCACGTCCGGACACTGGAATGTTGCTCGGATGAATCGACTTGACATTCGCGCCGTCTCCTCGTGACCGTAGTAAGGATCTTTCCTCGTTGACTTCTTCTCTGTCGGCTGCGACGTCGTTGACGACGATGCTCGAGCGTTCTTGACGTCGGAAGTCGTGGCAGAATGCCTTCGACTTGAAGAGGCGGACGACTCGACGGGAACAGCCATGTTGTTGTTGCCGTTCAAGGTTTGAATGTCGATTGTCATTGACGTAGGGCAGCTTCGAGCTTGATTAGCTTGTCCCGTAGAGGATGGTCGACCTGATCTTTATCGCCATAAAGGTCAGACGATGTTCGTGATACGCATCTCGACAGACTGGAACTTACCTTAGTATGACGAAGAACGCGTATACCTAATATTTCCCGATCGGTGATCACGGACTAAATCTGATCTCGGGGTTGATGACTGGTAACGATTGTCGCCTTCTGATAGATATCACGTCGACGTCGGTATAGGTGATGGAGACGCGAAGGCAAACCACGATCCTCTAACTGGTCAGGATATATATCTCTGGACTCTGGCGTATAGCCGGTTGAGCATGAAAAGGAGTTAGAAGGACATCGTTTCGGCCATCATAGGGGTAGATTCACGTATCACCCGTCGTTGCTTGTCAATACAGTCAACTGGGCCCACCTAAAGTCCTAAACTTCCGAGCGAAGGGTAGCGTGGCATGATTTGTGTCTGCTGTTTGCATAATCGATCCCCTCGATGGGAACCCTATTCCGCCGGCCAGCACGATCAGATTCCCGGTTACCGGATTCTGAGGGGACTTTGGATCACTTCGTGATGCGTGCGGGCAAACTTGTTCAGAAGCATTTCAGAAGCCTGCCTAACTGCGCAGCCTAAAAAGGTGTGACCCCGCAGGACAAGGCTAAGAAAAACCCCGCCTTGTGTTCACGCGCTCACGCGGCTGTACATCCTTTCGGGTTCTCTTTGAGTTTCCCGAGGGATACCACCGCTCGATGCTAGGATGATCTCGCGTGGTTCGCTGGCGAAAGCCAAGTGTCCCGGCGATTTTGTGGCTCGATCGTTCTTCAAGGCATACTGGAAGAGAAGGAGGCAAATCACGAGATATATCTCGAGAACCCAAAATCCAGAGCACAAGTACCGAGACCGGACTTATTCAAGAGTCCGGTAATCCTGATAATCTCCTATCAGCTCTTTATCGCCCGCAGGTCTTGACACATGAATACCACGTCCGCATTGATGGCCCCACAGCTATCCCCGCAAGTCGCGAAAGGAGCGGAGCAGGTGGAATGGAAAATTGGTGACGTGGAGTACGTGGTATGTGGTGACGAATGCTGAAAGACAACTTGAAGATCGCTGGTTCGCGAATCGCGGATAGCTAGTTGCTTGCTGAGCCTGGCGAAAGTAAACTTTCAGATTGTTGGGCAACAGCCTAAGTCAGCATCGATAGGACACCCCATAGTTTAATCGCCAGCCGACATAGAGGGGAAGCATAGAAGCTTTGCTGCGTCAGACTCGGCGCGAACATTGAGCTGAGTAGCTAGCTTAGGTCTTCTTTCGGGCGAGCGCTACTACGGAATAGGGACGAACTGAGGAGTGCATGGGGAATGCTGCCTCAGCTTTTTCGGTGACACCAAGCTGCCTTTAGCGTCCGCGGGGTATAGCTCGGGCGATAGCGATCAAACAACTTGCAACTCGTACGAGCTCATCCGCTATAGTGCGATATGTTAGCGGCTGAAGAGCTGGCTGAAGCTAGCGGAACGCAGTCAATCACTAGTGGACCATGCTTTAGTTAGTGCGCTTTCCAGTTGCTATCCACTTCGCTTGCTTCCCCGCCGATCTTCAGTCCACATTCCGAAGAGGTCGAGGTGTGATGTCTTACTGCTTACAGCTTGTCGGAGCTCTTCTCGGTAGCTCAGGTTAGCTGTCAGGTTTGAGTATCTACTGCGCCGGCTGAGTGGCCTTAACTGAGCTCGATACGCTGGAGAACTTGCTTTCCGACCACCGACCAGTCTAAAATCAGCCTTGTGTAGCTTCAACAGCTGTTTCAACTTGTAGCTCAACTTATAGCCCTGTGTGAGTATCCTCTAGTTGGATTGTGCGAAGAGATGGGGAAGCTTCTAGGTGCTAGGAATAACGTAACTTCTTATAGTGTATGTTTTGACAAAAAAGCAGGGTCACGATCGCAGCAGGTGTATTGAATAGCGAGTTTGCCCAGCGGTCAGCTGTTTGCTCAAAGCGACTGGAATCCGTGTATGCCTACGGCCGTCGGTAGCGTGCCCTGTCTTGCCCGCCGGCACCTCGTCGACACGTCCGTCGTCCGTCATGTCCTGGAGCTGGTCGGTCTTTCGTAATCTCGTCCGCCCTCGTCCGCTCGTCGTTCTGCCTGAAACAATCATGATCGATAGCGCATCAACAGCTGCATCCGGTGTTGCATCAACCGATATTCATAAGCTCGGAAGCTTGGAATACAGCTCGCCCATCTCTGAGTGTGATAATGGATGACCAGGCAAGCTCCGCGGAACATCTCTCGTAAAGGTTCCCATGGTCGGCTTCAGGCAACTCTTCCCGCTAAGTAGCTGACTGCATCTCCGCAGCTATATGTCCGCACCCCATTCTTGCACCTGGGATAGTAGACGCATAGTAGCTAGTAGTAGTAGTAGTAGTAGTAGTAGTAAAGCAAACAAGTTACCGGTAAGGCAGTTGGTGGGGTTCATAACAGCTGTCTCATAAGCACACGCTTCACCGTTCGCATGTATAGTGACAACGGTCATCCGTGCCCCCTAGCTGGTTCACCCTGAAGAGGTCCCAGGCAGGTCCTATCGATCAGTCTCCCAGTTCCCGCTAACCCAAAGAGGGGGCAAGGCAAGCGTAGCGGATGACTACCGGAAGGAGACTGCGACTGTTGCGAGGAGCTTCGCGGGCGTTCTTTTTCTGTTCGGCTGTCTGTTCTGCAGGCCGCAGCTTGTTCTCAGATTCCTCACCCCTATTGGGCATCTAAGGTTTCGGGCCAAGGGCACGAGATCAGCCTTGATGTTCGTTTATGTGCTGAGTATTCGAGTGCGGCTTATCAGCTGGTCGTCCCGTCCAATTGCAGGCCGCTTTTCCGATACTGGCGTTACCGTCGGCCCGGTCGTCGCAACGCGTGGGTCGTCTGATGGCATGCTGTGGTTCACGGGTCACCGCTCGCAGGGAAACGCCTGTACGTCCCAACGAGATTGAGAGCGCAATGAACGTCTTCGGTTGTCCCGAGCATATGCGCAACGAGCGAGCGAGTGAGGGGAACGCACACGGAGGAGAAGGCGTATGCACCAACGGACTAGAGAGCTGACTACAGCTAGCTCTGGAACTTTCATGACAGCGAGCTCGGCCATCAAGCCTTAAGGCAAGAGGAGCCATAGAGCTCCGTCTGACGGCCGCCAGCTGGTTGGAGTTTGTCTGCCTTCCGTTTCAAGTATGCGCCGTCATTCAGTCGAGTGGTGCTATAACAGAGGATGCTTGATGGAGATCCGTGCCTATTATGCAATACAACTCGTGTTCAAGAAAGTAAAAGATAACCTTGATTAGAGGCTAAGAAAATGCTCAAACGTCACGAACGTCGGACATTGCCATTATTGCCGCGGCCCATACCAGCTCTTCTTCCTGCGGTCCTGAAGGCTCGCGACCCCACTGATTTGACTTGAGGGTTTAGGCTGAGCGACGGCCTCGGCCATCTCCTCGAAGTTGAACGGATCAGAGCGAGCGTTGTACCCAGCTGCTGAACGGATCGACGGCGTGTTGGGGTACGAGGGGTATTGAAAATAAGGAGAGTACCCATAGTACTGCGGATACGCCGCACTGTCCGGCGGGTCTGTAAAAGATTTTTCTCAGTGAAATCCGACTCCGGCTCCGCGAAGGAAGCTCACAAAGTTCCATGGGATTGGCTGCATCAACTGCCGGACTCGGCATGGCGGAACTCGCCGGTGTGTTTTCCTGACTAAAGAAGCCTCCTTGTCCTGCTGGATATCTCCACCCGGCATAATTCAATTCTTATTGAGCGAAACTATCGTCAGTATCCAATCAAGGCGTGGTTCCAGAATACTAACGTTTCGGGGTCAAGTTGGACACCGCAGCAGAAGGCCCGGCGAATCGAACATCCTTTCGACCGTCCGGATAGGCGGCGCCCCGTCGACCGATAGTTTTGGAGTGACTCGCGGGACTTTGCGCTGGACTGCCGGTGGCCTTGTCGGAGGGAGTCGCTTGATCGGACGCCATCATAGTACCGGGATCCAGCCCCATATTGGGTCCCATCATGCCAGGGTGATAGCCGTAAAGCATTCCAGGAGCCATGGACGAAAGACCCGGATGCATTGGCATGTTCAGGCCCAGTCCCACGGGTCGAATCCCGGGCATCGCAGCAAATTCAGGGACTACTCCAGTGTTGTACGGAAAGCCAGGGCTGTGGTGAATTGGTCCACAAAAAGGCGGAGGATACATGAACATGGTGACGTAGGTGGCGAGTTCCAGAGTAGTTTCAAAAAGGATGTCAGTACCGAAACTTGGCAGCGGTCGGACGCGAACCCGATGGCGCACCCATCAGCCACCGCGAAAGCAGGACGATCATATATAGCCCCAGTATATCCCGCACTCCCAGAGCGGTGGCGATCGCCTCCGGATGACGCGCCGCGTCCTCGCCTGAGCTTGACTTGATCGCCTCAAAGGGATTGATGCACCGTTTGTGCCAGGATAGATCTCCATCCCTTTCAAGCCGTACAAGGAAGTTGACACCCCTTTGGTGTGACGGATGCGAATGTCGACAAGCTGAAGCGAAACAGGGTGGACTTACTCCTCAGGATAAACGCCTGCATCGATCCCCAACTGATTCAGCTCCCCTATTTGACCAGCTTCTTCGGCCGCACTGCCACTGTCCGCAGCAACTTGTTTCATACCCATCAATCGATAGTATTCTGCCCATGCAGCCTGCCTTTCCGCCTCAGTTTCCGAATCATACTCCTCGCCATCAGGCATGGGCGGGGCGATACCAGCATATCTTGCGGATGACTTCGTTTTGCCAGCTTGTTTCACCGCCGGACTTGGCAGCAGGGGGTCGGATACGCCGGATCGACGGAGATCCGTGGGCAGTGCCTTTGAAGGATCATTAAAATCGTCGTTTCTCGAGGTCGCCCTGGCAGAGTGTCGATCGACAAAGGGGCTTGCACAAGGTCGCGGCGTTGACCTACATGTAGCGAAGAAACCGTTAGCTCCCTTCAAGACCGGCAGATGCATACGGGGACATTATGCAGCAGGGGGGCTACACTAACCTTTTCCGCGGCGAGGTGTGATTGTTTTCGCGACGGCCTTGTTCTCTCTGCCCCGCGGTGTATTGCTTCAAGTCAGATCCACTCTTCTGCTTCTGGACTAATTCTCGCCCAGACTCGGGCCGTTCCTTGACGCGCTCGCCTTCGCCAATAAATCCCGGAACAGGCTTGCGTCGCTGCTTTCCCTCGATCTTTCTTTTCGTCGGTTCAGACTTCGAGCTCGGGGTCACAGGGCCGGATCGACGACCAACTTGTGCGATACTTTCGGTATGGCCGCGCTTTTGTGGACTGGTAGACGGTGTCTGCGGTATCGTCGGGGCGCCTTGGTAACCGGGTGACTGGGTCGGCGTTGAATCGGAAAATTCTGATGTTCCTGAATCCACGTGCGACATGACAGCACCGTGCAGCCCATCTTGATTCCGTCGTCCAGACTCCGCCTGCCCGTTATCGGCATGGTAGTCTCCGCGAGGGAAGACACTCTCCCTAGCAATCACAGCCGGACGTCTCGCCAAACCGCTTCTTGCTTTACTTTTCTGCGGCAAAGTCCTTCTCGCATCGTTGACCTCAACGATCGGCACAAGTCCATTCGCCTCGGCCTCGTTTCGCATGTTGACCAAAGCTTTTAGTCGCTTGCCGAAAGGGACACCGTATGCATTCTCGTGCTCTGGAGGTGGAGGATAGGCGTGTACCGGTCCCTCTGTTCCGTCGACATGTAGAACGCTGCCCCGGCTTTGCTTCGACGCAGATGAAGATGCTCCTGTGCCAGTCGTTGTAGTAGCGCTTGATCTTCCAGAGTAATCGTAGGTGTAAATCCCATCGTGAGCAGGAGCGTCGCGCGATGTTTCCCAGTCTATGCTGGATCCCGCCGCGACTTTTTCCTTTCCCGCTTGACCGGGAACACTCAGTGCTGTCGTACTTGGATGATCCTTTTCGTATTGCAGCATGGCCTGTTCAAGCGTCATCCGGGGTAGAGCTCGTTGCTGCCCCATCGCCGCGCCGCGTTTGCCTTTGTCGCTTTTCGCCGGTGCAGCGTTCTCGATGCCGAAATGTTGATCACCATGTTCGTCCTGCTGGGAAGTCGAGTCGCTGCGAGAGCTTCCAGCGGTTGAGCTGCTATCTTGAACGTCCGAATGAACCTCCTCGTATCCTTCTCTTCTTTTCGCCCAATCCCCTGCATACCGCGGCGCCATGCCGTCTCCGCGCTCCTTGCTCTTGCCTTTAACCTGAGAACTTGCGCTGGACGACCCGCCGGGTGTCACTATCCTGTCACCAGGCGGAACTCTAGGTCGTACGCCGATGTGCACAGAGGTGAGGCCTTCGGGCGTTCCGTTGATCTTGGCCCGAGGGAATTGCGGTCTGTACGGTCACAGGCAATTGGGTCAGCTGTTTCTTTCTAGTCACCGCAGACATAGCTCGATGAAACTTACGGATATGCAATCTGACGATCCCCTGGCCCCGCGATGACCGCATTCGGAGGGGGCTTTATCTTTGTAGGATCATAGCCTCCACGTTTCGTTGGGGTAGGATCGTTCGGCGAGCCAACCTTTGAGGTATCACTATCGGCCGTTGCATTCATGTCCGGCGGACGATTGTCGAACGCGATGGGTTGAAGCACTTTCTCTTCGCCTATGGCAGTTGCCGACGCTTCCTAGAACGTCGACATGACTTCAGAGGCTGATGATTGCTTTCGGTGACTCATACTGGTCTGTAGTCGGTCGAGTATGATAAGAGGACGACAGATACCAGTCAAGACCGCCATGCAGGAATTTGTCGAAATAGGCACTTACCCTTCATGGAATGTTGAAGGAATTTCTATCAATCGCCTGTCCCCCTATCAGCTGCTTCTCCTCAGAACCCCTCACCTCGCCTTGCGGTTGAGAGTACACAGCTGAGTACACAATAGAAACATTGGATTCCCGAGGGCGAAGGGCCAAAGGCAGCCCAAAGGTCCTTTTTGATCACTTCATCAATGATGATCAAGGTTCACCTGGGTGAAACCTGAAACGCGTCCGATCCCTGGCCGGTAATCCCTAAAAGTTGTTGGCCGTGCACCATGAATTTGGCGAGGCACTCAGGCAAGTGATTAGAGTCGAGGTGTAGGTAGATGATTGGTACCATGATATGCAGAAGGTATCCGTTGCGGATTGACCGTCTGTTCATCCGCTATCAGCCGAGGAAGCGGCTCGGAAGCCGGAGCAGATGATCTCGCATATATGCATGACTCATGTCAAGGTCCAAGCGCACGCCAACTCTCGGGAGCTGAATGACGCAGCTCTCGCTTTTGATTTCTTGACCATGACCCTCCGTCGATGAGACTTGTACATATCCTCTTGTCCTCGCATCATCTGCACTTCGTGATCTACCTGCTCACAGACAGTTCGTTCGCAATCGCTCAACCAACATGTCCTGGTTCTCCTCATCCGCGCCTTCGGGCCCAGCCACGATTCAAGACTGCAACTTTTGGCCAGTCACCACGCTGACGTCGGGCTTTGGACACTTGACCGAAACCGACACCGCATGGGCATTGACAACCAACAATGGATTCCAAACGGAAACCCAGACCTGGTACTCCGTGCTTGCCGACGGCACTCTCCTGCTCACGCAGGTGATCTGGAGTTGTATCGGCGTATGGATGGTCCCCGCTCAAACGCAGTTCACGTTCAAGCTACACAACCCCAAAACAGGAGAGACTATCTGGCGATCCGTCAACGCTTCCAACTTTACCGTTGACAAGAACGATGCCAGAACATGCAAGGCTAGCGAGTTCAGCATTACGCATTCCGGATCCGCCAAGGAGGGCGAGTCGGAAAAATACCACATCAAGGGGACATTGGACAAGGAATCAGGCGTGATTCTTGATGTCACGTTTGAAAGGCTGGCCGATGCGCCTGGGTTCAAGCTGGGAGAAGGCGAGGGCGGTGGTTACAGCCGATTCGGAAAGAGTGCTTCCCCGGGAATGGGTAAGGATGGAATGGTCATCCAGTAAGTTGGCTTTGCTCCGGACGAGCGTTCTAATCATGCTCACAATGCGCCGTCAAGCCGATTCCATCCGCTGGTAAAGAGCACCGGCACAATCCTAATCAAGGGAAAGCCCGTCGATGCGGCAGGTGATGCCATGTTTGTTCACGCCATCCAGGGAATGATGCCCAACAAGGTGAGGAACGGTAGTGTAATCAAGAGGAAACGCCTTCTTACGGCCAATATTCTTCAAGGTCGCTTCGAGATGGAACTTTGCATTCTTCACCTCCGGCGGTGGGCAGCCAAGTTCGGAATTCACCAACGTGCGCGCTATCCAAATGGAATTTGAGACCACGGTGAGTCACTCGTGTCGCGCGCAGCAATCTTCAGCTGAACGATAGCTGCTTCTCAATAGGACGAGTATGGCGCCCTTGGACCGAAATCTGGACGAGTCAAGGCCAACCTCGGCTGTATCTACCTCGCTGGTGGCGCGGACGACAAGGCCACCGCGATCTTTACTACCGGTCAGACGCACCCTGCCACAGCGGCCTCAGCGTACCCCTTGCTTCCTGCATTGTCCGCAAAACAGGCCCATCCCGACGCTTCGAGCGCAACGCATATCGGCGCGCAGAAGGAGGAAACTACGGGTTACGATGCTCCCGCGAAGGTCAAGTTTGTGTGGGATGGCCAGAGGAGGGATGGCGTCGGAAGGGTTAAGGCTGAGATCGAGGTGGAGACTGGGCGGGAAAAGGGAGAGAAGGGGTTGATCGAGAAGGTCAGTCGGCGCGTTTGCGCAAAAAGGAGTGCACATACAGAGCTAAACTTTTCATCGTTTCCCAGGTCGACGTTCTTGCAGAAATCCCATACTTGGTGAAGAAGGCGCTCAGTGCCGTTGTTGGCGTCAAGCCATACATCTTCCAGGTTAGTAACCGTCTCTCTAGCCGCCGACGTCATTCGCTAAATTTCGTGCTGCGCATATCCACCAGTACCACAACTCTTCGACTTTGCATGTCCAGATAACCGACAAGGAGGGAAAGACCCGAGACGTAGATGTGCAGGGCTGGCTGTTCAACGAAGCGTCCTTCGTGTCACCATGATTGCCAGAGTAGACGAATGATCCGTTATAATTGCCCATACGACTCAGTTCGACAGCTTGAACAGCTGCTCGGTCTGAACGTCACTTCTTGCGATTCGACTGTATAATTTGTAACATAGCACGGTGTTGAGTCCCGATGACGATAAATTGCGGACTAACTGCCAGTCGGTCTCGGCCTAGGAGCCGCACGAGGAGGACTTGACGTGATTCCGTACGCAAGATCTTTCTCCCAGATCCGACACACCTCGATTACATTTGTTCGAACTTGAAAAGCTGGATCGGTTTGAGACAGCTTTTCCGATTCCTTTTTTTCGATTCAAGTTGGCAACAAAAGTCTGAAGCTAGCTCTTACCAAAATCCAGCCAGCTATCCAGGCCCAGAGTCGCCTCACAACTTCGGCTGACTGCCGTCATAGAATTCGTAGAACAAAATTTGATGCCGTTGGACTCTTGTCGTACTGCTCGGCGCCGCCACGTCGACTCGCGCTCCAGGCAGCTGTCCACGAAGCATCCACTTCCACAGTCAAGTCAAGGCGACATGAAACCAATGCGGCAAGCGCTCCGGATCTAGCGCAGCAAGACATCTAAGAGCTGGTATGTGCTTCGGGCAGAAACGACACTACTACGACACTTGAGTATGAATTGCCTGCGCTCCGATGACGCTTTGCAACCCAAATTGTGGAATTGCGTCGACCTGCTGCCAGTTGAGCAACCGCGAGTGGCTCACGGCTCGCGAAAGATGTAAAAGCTCAAGCTCACGTATGCGCGACTGAGCCCACGGTTCCCATACACCTGGCATCTGGTCGAGCGCGAGCGCGAGACATGTATGACACCGCTGTGCCGCTTCCGCTAGCGGGTCCACCTCCGCATTCCGCGAGTATGCGACATCGGTGGCAAACAGCGTCTCAAATAGCTTGCTAAGCTGAAACCATCAACCAGCTCATCAACCTGACCGACTGAGCCAGATCCTCGCCTCGCATCCTCGCAGAAAAGAGCTCCGAAGGCTGAGGAAAGCTTTGAGGAAGCTTGGCTGGGCGCGGCTTGATATCGAGTGTGTACCTACCTTTTCCGATCGACAGGTACAGTTTTGCCGCGTTTTTTGACTTAGCGAGTCCGCGAGTCTAGTCTGAAAGTCGCATTCTTCATTTCACTTTGGGCGTTGGTTTCATGACGACAGACGGCGATTGACAAGCTGACTGACATCAGTCCAGAGCCTGTATCGAAACCATTCCATACTCTATTCCCTCGGCAGATCAGAGACCTTGGCAGGATAGCAGCCAAAGCAGAGCATAGCCATCGGCGACATCGAGGAACTACAATTCCAAGCAGGAATACTAAGGCCGTCATCGACCTTATCGACCTTTACTCCCGTTTTTCGGAAGCGCACCGAAATCCACAACGAGACGTGCGTAGTAGTCGGCTCTTTGGGTATGTATCTCTTGACGGCATATTCATGAGCTAGCCAACTGCATCTGCTGAGCGTTGTGACCCGCAGACAGCTCCCCTTAGCCCTTTGCGCACGACGAAGGGCGACGACATCGACAACATATTAGTCAGCATACCAGAGAAGACAGCTCAGAACGAAGGCGTGTACCATTCGGTTACGGCATTGCCAGTCATCATAACGTCTTCCGCTCTCAACAGGTGACTTCCAGCTCGATTCCCAGTGCCTTACACAACTCGACGGGGTCACCGGTCAGGGCCTGCGCTGCTCACTAATCGGCTCATCGAGCTGCTCATCCTCATCGGGCAACTTCCGTCCGGCGCCCAAGGCGGCTTCATTGAACAGCTGCGCTCAAGAAGGATTCTTGTGCTGGAGAGGAAAGGGTCGGCAACGGAACCGCTCACAGGAAAGCCACATTGTGCCGCTGAAAATAGAGGTATGTGTGTGTGGTTTTGCAATTATCGTGACATCGGTGCGGTGCACCGAAGAAGTTCGGTCTAGCTACTGATCTGTACTTTCGGCTAGGTCCATACGACTTCTGGCATGACATTCCAATAGCCAATTTACGAGTAGCGCCCATGTCAAGCAATCGACCTGTCTGCAACAAGTTGTCCATTTCGCCTCGCTATGGACTCGATGACAAACAGCAACAGTGCTGTGACACCTTCGATAGATGCAAGAGCCTCGAATGGAGACAATCTCCAGCAGCCCTTATCAAATCCACACCCATTGCCCTCACCGGTACGACAGCTTTCAGGCAATACACCACTTGATAGCGGACGGCCATCCATTCACCCTTCGCCAATTCAGACAAGTTTCGGAAGCGCACCTGGATCTGGAGGAGGGACCCCTTCAGCGAACAATCCGCAAGGACTCCACGGCCTGCAGAATCAGAGTTTTATGCCGATGGGAGCTGGTACAATCATGGACGGCAATAGGTGGAATCCTCAGTGGTCAGGTTTACCTCTTTCGACCATGCCGCAGCCTAATCAGCCCAATACGAACGAAACGGATGCCCTCGCCCGACAAATGCAGCAGGCATCGCAACAATTACACTCTGGCATGAGCAGCATTGTCGGGACGCCAATTCATCAACCCAGTCTCAATAGCCTGATGCCACCGAGGGGACGGGCAGGACAACCTGCGGCCATCGGCAACGGTCCACTGGATCCGAGCATGTTTGTGGGAATGACTTCCAACGATCGTCAAAGGGGTGACGGTCGTGGATCTCAGCATGTTGCAAATCAACCTTCCAGTGCTGGGGCACGGGTCAACCTGGGCTGGGCTTCGGGCGCTGCTCCCGGTTCGCGAAGCAACAACCCAAGTACAAATGTCTCCCCTGTAATCCCTTCCACGACCCAAAGCTCGGGGCCTACGCACGCAACTGGCTCCCACCCTCAAAATCTCAGCGGAGGCAACAGTTCCGTTTCCAGTCGGCAGGCTTCACCTATACCCAATACCAATCCATCGAATACGAATGCTGCGTGGCCGGACGTACAAAATGCCACCGCCCAGCTGCAGCAGCAGCGCTCATCCATCAGCCACGGCGGATTGCTGGGAATGATGGCTAATCATCCGGCAAGCGGCCACCCCACACCTCTTGGCTCTCCTCTTACGTCCCAGCAACCTCTACAATACGCGAGCCAAGCTATGCCTCAGCATCAGCTGAACCCGGATATCAACATGATGCAAGCCATCGGCCTGAACATGATGCGCAACGGACACGACACCGAATTCGCTCGTCGACTGTCCGCTACCGGTACTTTGGATCATTCTTCGGGTAGTAATACACCGCATACCACCGTTGGACCCTCGGGGAGCAATACAGCATTCAGCAATATGCCAGGCCAATTCAACATGAGCGTGCCTGGAATGGGGATGGCACCTCGACCTTTCAATATGGCTCAGTCGCAACTGCCGGATAGTCATTTTCCTCAACAGTTCTCGTTTGCCGGTGCTCCGCAAGGCGGCATGGCGGGATCAGGAACGACCTCTCCGATCAACCCGCTCGGAATCGCCTTCGGACAACAGCTCCCAGGCTCGATGGGATTTCAGCCAAACGTGGGACAAGCTTCGTTTGCGAATCAGTATGGCCAGGGTCTGCACTCAAACCCTCAGGGTATCTTGACAGGACATAATCTGGGTATGCCTACCATTCGATCCAGCCTCAGCCTCCCGGGTTCCCCCGCACTGACAAGCGCGAAATCGTTAGATTCCTCGTTCAATCCCGGATCGCAGGGAGTCCATCACCAGCATCAACCCCATGTGCATTCCAGTCTGGCCAACAAAGTGGATTTCGCCATCTCGCCAGATGATCCCATCCAGCCGAAATTGGAACCGGTCGATATTGAAATGACAAATGTCATGCCTAACCGGACAGGCTCCAAGAGCGCTCCCACCTCGCGGCAGGGAACACCACCATTGGTAGCGATCGGTGCTGGCGGCATACTAGGCACTAAGCGATCGGCATCGGGGACGCGCAGAAAGGACAAGGAGAAAGCGGAACCCGTGTACAGTTATTCGGGTGCTCATTCTACTATCGGCCCCATCAACTTGCACTCTGACGGTGGTGTCGAGGAACAAGATCACGACGTCCGGGAAGAAAAGATTGATCACAGAAAACGCAAACGGAATAGAACGATTCAAAGCTGTTTACCTTGTCATCAGAATAAGCGCAAGTGTGACCGCAAGAAGCCCTGTTCCCGTTGTAAAACGCTCGGCCTGGTAAGCTTGGAAAGTTTCTCCGCTATTTTCTGCATCACGCTAAGGCCCAAGCTCGCAGACCGGGTCTTGCGTATACGAGGTGGATCACAGCAGAGAAGAGTACGTCTCCTGCACGAGGTCTTGGCTGGAAGAATGCTAACCTCTGTGCTCTTAGAGACGATCCGGATCAGACCGAGAATGACCACCTACGAAGCCGCATTGCCGAGCTCGAGCAAGTCGTGCGCGAACTACGTCAAAAGGGCTCGGGCAAAGCGTCTTCGATGACGACGTACTCGCACAATGAGGAACCCGCCAACAAAAAGCGAAAAGTTATAGTCGACAGATTCGCCAAATTTCGATACGACGAGGCCATGCGGTCAGCCAATGGGCCGAGTCTGGAGGACCAAAGCACCACTACGTCATTACCGATTCACCCTCCGTATCGGGTAAAATTCGTTGCGGATCAACAACAGACAGCAGAGTCTTCCCGCAAGACTTCTCTCAGTGAGGATCAAACTCATCCGGAAAGCCGACGCAGTAGCCTGGTGGAGAGCGATCGGAAACAGGATTCGAGGAGGTCAAGTAAAGATCAGGTCGAAGAGCCTTATATTGCGAATGTCAAGGGCGAGGGTGACTCCTTGATCGGCGACGCTGCCGGAAGAAAAGCATATGTGTAAGCCTCATCTCAAGCTCAATCCCGCAGGTGTGCTGATTCTTCATATGATCAATAGTGGTGTTCCTGGTGGCCGCCAACTCTTGAAAATTCTAAAGAATCTGTCCGAATCGAAATCGGCGTACAATTCAGAGGGAGCATCCATTCCCATTCTGGAAGATGTGGCATTCACCGGCGTGTTCTCGGATCTCCGCAAGACATTTCCGTTTACAACTATCTGGAGTCACGATAACTTTACCGGGGAAATCATCGGTCTTCTTCCCACTCTGGCGCAATCGGAATTGTAAGTCTCCTGGTGATGCCCACTCTGATCTCCCTGACCACATGGTTGTCGCAGAATCTGGGAAGCGTTCGAGAGCGACATTGCATGTTTCTTTGCGGCCTGGCATTTACCGACATTACAGGCCGACTATAAAGCATTCTTTGCCGCTAGTCAAGAGGAAAAATCGATGACGCCGCTCGGCACATTGGCCGTCATGTTGATGATCTGCGCTCTCGGAGTCATGATGAGAGCATCGCAGACAGAAATTTTCGGAGAAGCCGTCGGGGTGTCTAGTCCGCAGGACGCCGAAGCCGATCTGACATGCAGCAGACTTCAGAGCGAGCTTTATCGTGAGTGAAATGCCATTCCGAAGCCGCAAGAGGTCGAGAGCTCACTCCCTCTGCTGCAGTGTCCGGTGCGTATCAAGCGATGCGACTTTGCTCCTTTCTTTCCTCGCCTACGGTGTCTACAATTACGGCAGGGGTGAGTGTGAAGAAATACGGGTCCGACGGCTTCTGATGTTTCACTGCAGATCATGATAGGGATCTACCTGTTGAATTCAGAAAGAGCGAGCGATTTCTGGCCGGAGTTGGGCTCCATCATCCGTCAAGCGATCTGCATGGGTTTGCATATTGATCCTCTCGATCTTTATCCGAATATGTCGCAAAAGGACGCCGAGGTTCGCAGGCGCATGTGGTCAGTATCCAGCCGGCGTGGTAGTGCAACCATATTTGCTAAAGTGTGCAAGTCAGGTGGACCATCGCTGGTATGGATGCCCTTGTCTGCCTCAGTCTTGGACGACCTTCTGCGATCACGTATTATACGACGAAATTGCCGCAAGATATACCAGACGACCAGTTGGGCGATGTCGCGCCGGAAGACGCGAAGCAGTCTCCAGTATCAAATGAGGCCACAACATTCAGCTATCACGCGTGTTACTTCGCCCTCACCATACCTTCGCTCGATATCTTGGACCGTGTGTTCCCGAAGAGGCGCAAGTACGGGAGGAACGGTGTCTTGGGATGGTTTGCACCGCCTGTTGAAGACGAAGTCGACGCTGATAAACTGCCCGATCTCGGATCGTCGACTTATGAGGATGCGCTCCGGCTGGACGAGGATATCGTCCAATGGTATTCCCTTGTCCCTCGCAAAATGCGTTTCATCGCTGATGAAGACGACACGAGCAAGCTGCTGGAACACCGCAAGTACTGGCAGATACAACAGACTTTGGCGCTATGTGTCAAGACCAACATGATTCGGCTTATTTTGCACCGACCGTACCTGCGCATGGATCCCGAAGCATATCCGCATTCAAGCAAAATATGTTTCGATGCCGCGCATGCCATCTTGTGCGCATTCAAGGCCATGGTTGGCACAAAGTGCTCGATCGTCTGGAGCTGGTGGACTATGAGTCTCAGGGTAAGCCTGCTCGTGCAAGCACATCGTTCGCCGGTTGATCGTGTCTTCGCAGGCGTTCCATTCCGCGGCCGTCTGCGCATTCTTGGCGATGCGGCAACCGAGTGATCCGATGGCTCAGACCTGTCTGGTGGGTTGTGCTCTCCGCGTTGACGATCTTGTCCTGAGTCTGCTATCGTAGGACGACATTTCTGGTGCAGCCACCATCTTCGAGGGCCGCCTTTCTACGTGGCTGAAGGCCCACCCGGTTCAAGGCCATCTCTGTCACGGCATGGTTTCCCTGCAGACGTTGACCAAAAATGCGATAGAGCAGTCGCGCAGCCAGCCAGAAAAGGAGGCGAAGCGTCCGTTCACGCCTGGCGCTCCCACCGGATTGGGGATCAGTCATGCGAACCATCCGGGCATGTTGGACTTCTCATCTATACAAGCGTTTCCAACAACAGGAATCATTCCGCCTACACCAGGCATAACAGGCCGGCCAGCACAGGCGGTGCGTGCCGCCACTCCTGCCGCCAACGGAGGTTCGGTTGCAAATGGTATGCTCGCAGATGTGGCCTTGTTGTCTGCTAGACTGACGTAAATTTTGCGCTCACAGGGCAAGGACGCGATGCCCAGTTGAATCTGGACTTGACTGGGCTCACCGCTGGCGAGGATACGATGGCTTTGCCGCAGTTTTGGGCCGAGGTCTGTGAGTAGATGTCTCCGTCATTCGCGGCAACACTCGCTGATATTGTGGTCTAGTCGGGGTACCGGTGGCGGGAATGGACGATGCGAGCGTGAATCCTTTTCTACAAGCACCGCAAGGGGTACCTTAGGCAGGCAAAGAGCGAAGGCATGCCCCAGGACGAATGGACTGGGGTCAAGATTGGAGGCCACACGGAGTGATTTGCATTATCCCCTACGGGTGAAGTTGTAGCGGATCCACGGACTTGTGCGTAAATATAATGAACTAGAATAACGAAGGCGAAGTCCGGTCTCTCGACGCCTTGCTTTGATGTTACCTCGTCGACGTCTGTAAGCGAGCGGTCTACCCGACCGACGCCGTTGCAAGTTGGGCCTGGATGAAATCTCCGAACGACTGCCGCCGTCCATCCAGTGCGAACGAAAGCAAGTCGTCGAGCAGCGACAGAGATTACTCCGCCGTGGCGTCCAGCCCATCGTCACCCAGCACTCTACGTTCAGTCTTGAGTGTTCGTCTGGAGCAGCGCGATCGCAGGGTTGATGACCTCTCGTATCCTTGACGTGTCCTCGGACAGGCCGTGAGGGCCAGCAAAGTCTCTGAACGGCTCTATGTCCAGCACCGTCTCTCTCTAGAGCTGATTCGATGATACAGGGCGACATCTTGCCAGACAGTCGGCGAAGATAACTCGGTCGTGGTGGCAAAAAAACACGCGACTTTTGACAGCCGATTGCTCGTTTTTGGCGATAGCTACCGTTGCAATGAGCATACCGGCAGATAGATCAGAGTCCAGGGAACGCACTGATGGGTTGCAAGTCTGACAGACTTGAGTGGATGGTGAAAAAAGACTTGTCAAAAAGAATGATCAGAATGGGATTCGAACCCATGCCCCGAAGGAGTGGAGAACTCAACGATATGAGCAAGGTACAAACTTGAAACCACCGGATTAGACCACTTTCCTATCTGACCATTTGATGTCTTCGGTTTCTCAACATAGAATGTGTCAAATTAACCTCGGGGCTCTTTCAGCTGCGTTCCTTCTGCTGTGATTCCCGCTTTCAATATTTTCTTCCACTATGTCCTGTCGGGAAAATCGGCGTGAAGAATGCTTCTGCCGCATTCGAGTAACTGAAGGCATCGGGCGTTGGCAATCAAAATGCGCGGGGCTAATCTGCCCGTAGAGGCCTTCTTGTGCCTTTAATATCGATTTGATTGCCCTCAAGCTGGCCAAGGATGATGCAGAGCCTCGCGCTACATGCCTCACCATCCCTGAGACAAGGAACAAAGCTAGCTCGGGCTCGCAAACGCATCTCGCTCGATACTTTTCCAAAAAGTACAGCGGAGTTTCGATCCTTCGCCATTCGTTCGGAATGCAAAAAAGAAAATGTGTCCGCTGGGTGAGTCGAACACCCGACCTGCGGTAATCGATTGGAGATACTCCAACTTCAGACCGTCGCTCTCCCACTGAGCTAAGCAGACATTGATATTTCGATTTTTTATCGCAAAACCAAGATGGAAAACACAGTCTATCCCGCTCTGGGCCTTACATGAGCTCGTCTGCTGCTAGCTGAAAGGTTCAATGGCCCGTCTCAAGGTCCCACAGTCAATAGAAAAGCGGAGGCGGCCATAATGGACGGCATCAGTCAAAGAATTGCGCGGGTGGCGACTCAGTCGCACTTTCTCTGACACGAATGGCCTGAGTGCATTTGCGCAAATCTGCCTGTATACGTGGTCTTGTTCCTGATATACATCATCCGGTATCGACACCGATGGGCTAGGTGGCCGCGATAACTAAGCAGGGAGTGGGAAAATTCGCAGCCTCACCGTCGTAGCAATTCCCGGGCAGGTATACCGACTTTTCAAGGATCCGGCGCCTCCCGCAGGCTTCGTCAAGTGCTGTTGCACCGCTTGGACTGGGTGCCTGGATACTATGAGCAGGTACCTGGCCTTTGTCAGGGTCGGAGTCAGTCTGCTAGTACAGCTTGGGCCATCGAATATCGTTCACACTACGCGCATTCCTCCCGCTACGGTCGCAAGCAGGCTGAGCTGTGAATGTCGCACCCACTTTAGAGAACGCCTGCTACGCTCCCGTCGTAGCTTCTGCGCGGAATTACCCAATGCGCCAGTCCGCACGTTAGACGTACGGTCTCTTGGCAGCCGCCCTTGCCACCGCCTATCACTTTATCCTCACTTTCTGTTTCTGCTGCCATGGCGCTATCACGATTTGACGATCTCACTAGGCAAAGTCTCTCGCAACGGGAGCCCGACTGAACGCTTCGTCACCTGTGCGACTCGGCACAGAACGATTCATGGCAGTATACCCAATGAACGTTTCACATTGCGGGCAAGCCGGCGAAGAGGCGTACCCTACCTACATATCTACCCTACGCCACATGCGCAGCGTACTAACCATTCGAGTTGAATTGCGAGAACGAGCTGAAAGGAAGAGGAATTTGTAGACGCTACATATCGTTGACACCACTCCTGCCATCGCTGCGCGGCGGCATAAAGCCGGTAGGCAAGCCCGTCCCTGCAATGCATGTGAAGCCCAATCGGACGAGCAGCCGATGTTTGTCGACTTGGATATTACGGGTTCGATGGTCTCCTCTCGCGGCAAGACGACCAGTGGGTGTTCGACTTAGCCGCAGCTCAGCAATTGCGGGGTGCAAGCCTGTCCGTACGTCGCAGGAAGCCTCTCATCTCTGCCCAATAGCGGTAGCACTGACGTTGACCAAGAGAAAGGCCAAAGTGGGTGATGACCAGAGGGGCATCTGTCCAGAGGGCCGACGTGAATTTGAAGCAGGCGGGTCACAAAGGTACTTCCTCTTGGGATCGGACTGCCGCGATCAGAGAGCCATCTCGGCCGCTTGACATAGCAATAACTGGGGCTGTTGGGCGGACAACGGCACAGTTCCGGGCATGGCGGGCGCTTTGACGATATCATCTATTCTTTGGTGCGCAGTACAAATCCAGAAATTTACTGACAAGACTCTTACGGACACTTGGCTATCTCCACCAGACACCTCTTTGGCATGTCCCACCGTCCACGCGAGCGATACGTCGATTCGCACGATAAATATGATGCCAGGAAGGGAGTTCGGACGAGCATCACTGTGCCGACCTAGACACGAGGCGGTTCCGCCGCTACCACGGGAGTCGCTGGACGAGACGTCGTAACAGGAGCTGCGGGTTGCGTCATGTTCGGCATCCCCGTCCCCGCTGTAGGTTGCGACAGGGTGGCCATTCCCGTTTCCGCGCGGGTTCCGAATTCTCCATCGACGTAGTGGGATTTAATGTTCGACTTGTAGATCGCCCAATCTCCTTGGGGCCCGCGGTGAGTGACGCACCAGGCGATGATAAAGGTGAGGAGGGCCATGAGAACGATGGTTGAGATCCAAGCGAACGCCAGCGTTGCTTTCGCGAGTCTGCAGAACGAGGAGTGAGCTGCGTTCACTACACAAGGGGAAACACTGACTGGCAAGATTTGGAGGAACAATTGAATTGATCTGACTTGGAGGAGAGGTCGGCCGCGCCAGCTGTATCGCGACGCGGGTAGTCAGTTGGGATCATGCATTGCACGACCCGCCTCTGCCTCACCTAGGTTCAATACCAACAGGATATCGAACACGACGATCTCCACAAGCTTGCTGTTCTTCATTCCTTTATAGAGGTTGCCGACGAGGTTGAAGACGAGGCTGGCGTGGGTCGAGCTGGATCAGCAGAGGTCATGGGGGAGAGGAAGCCGACTCACAATGTTACAGTCGCGATAATAGTCAAGACACTCGCCGCCACGATCAACCCGGAAGCGTCAAAGTAGTAGCCTGATGGCAAGAACGTGTGGTCAATCAGCAGTTTATGATTGACCGCAGACGTTATACTCACCATAGTATAGCCTCTTTCCCCTGTCCACGAACGCCGCAGATATCGCTAGCGTCAAGAATTCGAAGAACAAGAGAGTACCGAGAAGTGCGAGGTGAATCAGGTGGTTCGACCGAGGATTGGCGAGAATGGCCATGATGTAGAGTGGGTGAGTTGCCTTGCTTGCTCGGTAGTACGAAAGATCTCAGATGAAGCTTCAAGTCTTTAGATCGAGCTGACGCGTGTTGTAGGGGACGAAGAGTCACACGAGATCGCTGAAGAAAGAGGGTGGAGATGATGAGGAAGTGGTGATATGCATTATATATATCCACGTGTCGTTACCCCTGATATCACTGATCAGCTGAAACGCCAAAAACGTGATCTCTGACTCCCTATTGTTCTTTGTCTAGAATTCTTGGCGGGATTTGTCCCTTGCGCTGAGAGCCACTGCCGACGTGTATTTCCTCGCGAGTCTGTTCTTCACACCACCTGCTGTTCAGCGGACGACCGTCCCAGCAGACTCCAGGCCTGTCGGCACCGCTTTGACGTTCACGCACTTCATCTTGTCGATGTCGACGGGCTACGTACCTATGGCACGTGACGCGTTTTCAAAACGCTATACTCTCACCCGCTCGTAGATATAGCTCACGCTACGTTACGAAGTTTGCGCAGTCATCCTGCTTGCCTTGTAGGTTTCGAACTCACTGTCAAGGCTTGTGCTTGGCGGCTCTGCATAGTCAAGCAGTAAACTTTGGAGATGCCGAAGCAGGGAAGCCCGAATGCCAGACACCCGTTCTGGCAGGCCGGCAGCGTAGAACAGCTCGTAGCACACACAAAGAGGGCATGAAGCTGGCTCACCACGAATGCCTGCTGGGGAGCTTGCTGGCAGCCTCGACTTGTAGCATCGCGCACATCCTCGAGCTGCAGAGCAGCACGGTGTCTACAGATCGCGGAACCAAGGGGATGCAAAGACAAAGATAACGAGAGGCGGTGCACCGTCGATATGAATGCCGAAACCAGCTGGTGAATACCCACCTACTTACCAGTCCCACACCTGGTTGCTCTATTCAAGTGGACTGCCGGTGTGCGGGGAAGCCACAAGCCGGAGTAAGTCTGCCGTCGACGCTAGAAACTGGTGAGGAAGACGGTCCCGGAAGCATGGACAAGCCAATGACGAGGCATTTAATTAACAAGACAGTCGCATTCGCATACCCTTCTCCTTTTGTCTGTTGTCAAAGCCGGTCCGGATTCCGTAGGCAGCTACATCAGCTGCTACAAAGCTACATCCTGGTGAACCTGGCCAGCTCCCTTGTCTAGCGCTCTTCGTCCAAGCCCGACTTGCCCTTCGACGCCTGTCGGCGGCGAACCAATGTCTCATAGTGCTTGAGGAATGCAGGCTCTGCCAGCTGTGATGCCGAGTGAACCCGCCACGCACAGCGCGTGATAGCCAAGTGCCATCCGAGATCCGAGAGCAGAAGTAGTTGACGAGGATAATTGGCGATGTGAGCGCTCTGGGATCACCTCTGGGTATGCACACCGTTCATGTTTCCACAGCCCGGTTAGCTGTCCGCGCTGCCGTATAAGCTCTAAAATATGCGCCATTTATCATATACCTTCATAGAAATGTCCATCGACGACTATGAGTGTTCTATTGTGCTGGCGGGCACTGAGGAAACAGATGCGAGAGCCGACTGTGCTGATTTGTCGCCTCCCAGGTCCTTGCCGCTATCCAGGCCTTCTGCCCATCCCACTGGCGGCAATTCCAGGCCTCCCTTTCGCCTTGCGTCTGGCTGTTCTGTACCCATGATGATCTCGAATGGACGAACGCCGGGGTGACCATCTTTTCGTCTCCATGCCCGGAGAGCGCTGCAGAACTCTTTCCCACTTGGGAAGATAGTCGTCCACCTGTCCCAGAAGGAGTCGGGCTGTCGCGAAATATCAGCATCTCTCATCTGGACCTACTTAACGGACTACTCACCAACTCCCAGCAGTACATGGACCATGGATTGCCGTAAATACTGTGAGACGAGAACGACATCAATTTATTCCAAGCGGACCGCATAAAGATCGACCTACATAGCCTCGTGTAGCGTATCGGAAAGATACGCAGTGAGATCCAGATCACCTCGGTCTTGCAGCTCGTCGCAGAGAATGATCCTCATGCGCAAGATCATTGCCGGAACCATGTCAACCTGAACGTAAATGAAAATCAGTCGTCATCCGGAACGGGGACGCAGAAGCCACTCACTCGCTTGTCGCGGCCTGCATAAGCCGCCCACCTCTCGTACACTTCCCTCTGACTAGGGGACAGCTCGGATATCCTCTTTCCGTCGAAAAAATCCTTTGAACCGGAAGGCGAACAAGCGAACATCAGAGCACGGTACAAGATGTGTACCTCTGCGGGCGTGAAGGTATCGCGCCATGTAGGTCGCCGAAAGGGTGATTCACTGCAGTCCTCGTCGACCAAGGTACTGGCATCCGAGTGATTGCGGGTGCGAAGGGCGTGAATCTTCCGTTCCTGCTCCATGGTGGTATTCCATGCTCCCTGCTGAGGCGTATACGCGGAAGGCGGAAGCTTCTCTCGAATCAAAGATTGGGCGATCTGCAGGAGGCTGGTGTTGTCTAAAGCAAGGATCTGAGACTCGGACATGGTGTCGACTGTCTGCGATGAGGGATCGACCGGCCTCTGCGAAGATATGACACTCGTGGTGTCGCTCCTCGGAGCTGTTGCCACATTCGCGGATGCGCTGTTCACGGGCGAAGGCTGCGCCGGCGAGCCGTTCATAGTGTTGAAAACTTTCATGTACGGCGCAGCGATGGAAGGATCTACTGCAGGCAACGCATCAGCAAGATCAAAGATCTGACTACGACAAACCTTACCCTGTTCCAAGTAAAGAGACGTCCTGCCAGCGGGGTTTCCAGCATTCGCAAAGGTCATCTGACCTGTCTTTTCTTCATTCCGAATCGCGATAAGGGTCGACTCAAGATCTTGTCCGTTCTCGACAGACCGCGAGATTTGAGTCGAAGAAGGATGGCGGGAGGTCGGACTGAGTCGCGCCGGGATAGACAGCGGAGAGGCGGAACTTCGGTACTGGTCTTGATGCGATGATGGGCGGCGGACGGAAGGCGCGCCCATCGAGGGAGACATCATATCGACCACAGAGCCAGTGGGCGGTAAACTGTTCTCGATCGAAGGCATCGTCATGTTTGCCTGAAACATGCCTGTCATCTGATCGTTGACTCTGTTGTTGTCGGCCGACCGCATTGTGGGATAGGAGGTGAGGCGTTCGGCGCCTCCGCCGGCGCGAGGCGGAATGCCAAAGTGGACTCGGACGTCGTTGAGTTCCCGCATTATCGATTGGTCGAGCTGCCCATCACCTTCCCGTAGACCTGTGCTAGCCGACTCGAGCATCTGGCACCGCTTTCTCGCCTGCGCCAACCTACTTTCCAGCTCGAATACCCACCTCTGCCACTTGTCCTCTCGCTGCAGCGCTTCCGACTCGAGACGCTTCACCTCGTTCTCCAGACGTTCGAGTCGAGCGTCCTTTTCGGCGTTGAGATGTTCGAGGTTATTCAACTGTTCAGCTCGACGCGACCGAAGACGCCGTTGCTTCTCGCGATTCTTCTCCTTTTTCAGCTCGTGCTTGTCATGTTCGCTCATCTGCGCGCGAGAGCGAGTTGGCTGCAACTCGACGGACGGGCGTTCAGTCGACGAGGGCGTCGAAATGTTGGGTGTCGCTGTATTCCTGAGGTATCCGTCTATACGGGAGGACCCCTCTTCCCCTGGTCCACTTGGAGCCGACAGGGAGTAGACGCTGATGTCGGAAGAGAGCTTTCGCTTTTTGAATTGTTCTGGATACTCACGATCTGGCGGAGGCCCTGCCACGAAGGAGGATTGATGAGGAGCGACACCCGAAAGTGAGCTGTAGCGATAGTCGTAGCGCGCGTGAGGTGGTGGAAGCGGTGGCGTTTGCGACTGATACATTCTTGACATGTCCCCATAGGCAGGGTACGGTGAAAACTGCTGGGAAGACTGATACCGAGGCGGCTGATCCAAAATCGGGGGAAGCCTACTAGCGGCAGCTTGAGGAGGATACGCTTCGCTGAGTCGTCGGCTGTCGTAAGGGTACGTCCCCGGACCGGACGGATAGGGACTCTGAGATGTTGGCGTGTACGACATCGTTCGGCTGATCAATGATCAGGCGGTTGTCGCAAGGTTGATGTTGTTCGAAATTGCTGACGGCGAGCAAATGATCAACTTGAGTAATATGGATTCGCAAAGGCACCAACCTTTTCGTGGGCATACGGGGACGACCGGAAGGTGTGCATATATATCAGAAGGCGAGATCGTGTCGGGTGAAGCCACCGACAATGGTTGAACCGTATAGGAATAGCGCTCGTCGCAGTTACGCGTGGTGTCGCCGAGAGGTATCGAGGTCTTCGCCATGGGTTACTGACTGACTACCGGCGCTGTCTACCTTTGTGTTTGTTGCCTTATTGATGGAAGAATAATAAAAAACGAAAGATGCTTGTTGAACGACATCTTGCCTGGGTTTCGGTCTCACATGACGGAATTTAACCGGCACGCCCCACGGATCCGGCGCAGGGAATGAGGTTCCACTGTACCACTGTACTGCAGATCAGTGGATCCAGCCTTCCCTCGAATAGTTCCTCGAATCTACTCGGCCGCGCGGATTTCCCAGTCTATCTATGCCAGAGCTGTCACAGTCTCGTCCGATCAAGAAGACCGCAAGGTATCCGTACTTTGCTCTATTCCCTCATCAATCCCATCCTTGCCAGTTATCACGTAGTTCCCCACATACCTACCGCAACTTGCGAATCTTCAACCGGAGCCATTTGCCTAAAGCAATGCCGCCGAATATCAGCGCTTGCAAATCCACCAGATCTGTACGGTAACTGGTAACGTAAGCTGCGATACCGTAAAATATCGCAGGTTGACCGATCAATTTGACGGATTCAGCCGGCAGTTATTCCGAGCAGTATTCACTTTCCAGTCTGCTATTAGCGCATCCTGGTTCTGTAAAATGAAGAGAAATACTTGTGCGGCGGGCCCAGCTGGAGAAGCTGCTGGAGAGCCCCAGCAACTACGAAAGTAACTCGCTTACAAAGTCTCAACTGGCCTGCAACCAGCGGCAATGGCTCATATGGTAGCGCTTTGGAGCTCTCTCGCAGTATCGCGGTTGCATGGTTGCAACTCGGCATCCATAGCTCATGGACCGGAATGTCTTGGGCAGCGGACAATATGGACGACTGAAGAAGCTGTAGATGACGTCCCTCTATCCATCCATAACAGCTCTCATACCGTGGCGCAGAACATTCTTCTTGTAGCGATGAGACGCGGAACTCGTGATGGACAGCTCAAAGGACGATTAACATTGTGAACGATTGACCGCGACAGACGTCTCTAGCTCCTTTACCATCCCCATGGCCCGTGGCGGCGCCTGCGGACCCCTTCTTGGAAAGGCAGCATATCAGAGAACTTGTCAGTCAGGGCCATTTCAGACTGGCACCTTTCTCTAACAGTCCTCCTAGCGCAGGTCTCTGGCTATCTGGCTGCTCTCGTTTCAGAAAAATTATACCGTCGTTTGTGAGTACCGCATTCATAGGTGGATCCTCATTTCGGCAAGTGGGAATGCCGGTTGTCACCCTGGACATTGATAGCGTGTAACTTTGAGGGTTGTACTTGCCGCTGCGGGTCTTCCGCCGATCCTTCCTGCCCAACAGATCTGGAGCTAGATCTGATTACTCTACTTGTTGTCCGTTACTCCTTCTCCGTTTCACCGGGTAGATCTGCATTTGCCAAGACCAAATCTGATCGTGGATATGCGGAGTTCTATGCGGAGTTGCGTGACTGAGGGGTTCATTACCGTACCCATTCTACCAGCATCCATTTCCGGGTAGTGCGCGGGCTCGAATGCCCGCACGCCGCTTCGAAGCGGGCGAGTCTGGCCACACCCCGGATGGAGGGTCTTTCTGTCCTGGGTGAAAGAGGATAGTCTGCACGGAGCCGTTCCCAACGCAGATGGTACCTGTTCATGGCTTCGGAGCCGCCGAGCAGCTCGCGGCATGAGCGGTGGCTAATTCCCGGTGTTGTCAGCTGCTTGGGCTACAGTAACAGACGTCTTATCACTGCCATCAGACAGCTCATCAGAAAGCTGGTGACCACGAGCTTTCTACCCGCCTGCAGTACTGCCGTCGGTAACTCTCTTGTTCCTTCACTGCAAGAGCTCCTGCGAGCTACGGTTCACTCTGACATCCTTTGCCCGATCTTTCTCCCATGCCCGTCGTCGTATTATCTCTCAAGCCACCTCGCTTTCCAAGAGGTTGTGGATAGCCTAATGATCATTCCCGTCGTCTCGTCGATAGCGCTCGCACACCGAGCGCTGAGACTACTGCGATCCAGATGCTATGTGACCTGTCTGCTGTCAGTCTGCTATCCTATCAAACATATGAAATTCATCGTCGCTCAGTTTGCCCTGAGCTGCTGTCATAAGGAAGGGCGGTGCACGTGCAGTAGTTCGAAACGACAGGGCAGCCAACGAGCTCAAGAGACACTTGGGTATAGCCGTTGAATGAATGGACGAGCGATACAACAATATGCAACAGAAAATACAACTATTTCGAACCCAAGGGCACCCGCAGGGAAGCTACTGGGCAGGACCCAAGTACTCATAATCTATTCCTCCTCTTCACCTTCGAGGACCTCATACTTGACTTCCGCCTCCGCTCTCCGTCTCTTTATCATCCACAGGCCCAAGACTGTAAGCCCGATGATCAGAAGTCCCGCAAGCCCGATGAAAGCAACAAGCCAACCCCACTGGAAGAACCAAGATGGCTCGTAGGGCAGCAGGACATTATCGATCACCAGAAGACCGCCTCCGAGGGTCATCATGCCGTTCCATGTCGAGTTGACCAAGGTCAATTCGGTATCGAGGGCGTCTCCCGACGGAGGATCCGTCGAGCTCGACCGCGCCCATCGCGGAGTTGCCCTGCCCCAGGAAATCAGCCTGCCGGCATTGTGATCCTGGCTGTGGCCTCGTGCATCTTTGACGCCGACGATCCACTCATCGCCAACTATATTCCTCATGATCAGGTCGCCGTACGAGCTTTCCGCCGAGTGGAGAGTAGGGTAAGTGATATCTTCGTGCAGCGCCAACGGGTTACCCATGCGCGGAAGGGGTACCGACGCGTCCGGAGCCAAGTTATTCTTGGAAGCGAGACTCGATGGAATAAGATGCAGCTTCAAAAGCGACATCAGGGCGGCCTCGTTGTTGCGATAGTAGGTCAGGTTGATCTTGGAGAATGCGTGATCGGTAGGACACAATAAGGTGTATGCTGGAAGGGCCTCACGCAATGCGTCGCTTGTCGAGGTTGTTGAGTCCGCCGCGCTTTCTACGAGGCCGAGACGCTCGTGCTCCGATTTTGAGGGCGGCTTACCCGAAAGCACCCAGTCCATCTTGGCCCGAATGAGGAGATCTTCCATCGTGCTGATTTTGGCGCCTGCAATCAGCTTGCCAATAGTGATGCCGAGATTCGCGGGCAATATGACCCGGTCAATACTGTGCAATGTGCCAGTTGAGGTAAGCTTGTCACCGTTTACCAACTTTCCTTGAAGGTAATCGCCGTTGGCCGGGAGAGAGACCGACGTGTTCCCCCGCTGATATTGCGTTCCGTGTACGGAGATGGCGTCCGTAATGTTGGTAGGATTTGATGCGTTCCGCCACGTCCTGTTCAGGAAGATCTCTTCTCCTGCAACAGTTCTCAGTGCGCTCTGACCCAAGGCGATATCGTCCGTATACAGGATATCGTCCACCATGTGGTACCGCATGAGCTTCTTCAGATCGGGTTTGGCATCGGGTAACAAGAGATAATTCATCACGAGGCCGAGTTCCTGAAATGCCTGATTTTGGGGAGCGAGATACGTCTTGCTTGGCGACCTCTTCACAAACTTGTCGAGCCCGGCAGCAAAAGTTGATGCCACAAATGTCGACAGCGACAAATCCGAAACAGCTGTCTGGATCAGGTCGGCTGGCGGTTCGAGAAGAGTGCTTATCAGGTAGATGATCGAGTTCCCGGTCTCGACTGGAAACAGCGAATAGGCGAAGGGGTTTGTAAGCCGACACTTGTCTTCGACGCGCAACAACGCTTACCAGGCTCAGCCGTCAACACTGCATCACCGATCTTGATATCACCAATCCCGAGCGTTCTATCTCCACCCTCTCTGTGAGGCCCGATGTCAACCTTGACCCGCTGCCGCTTCCCGCTCAGACCATTGGGAACGAGTTCCGTCTCGAGCAGCATTCCATCCTCGAGATCCTTCAGCGATAACTTCTCCGGCAAGATATGGTACAGAAGCTGCTGCTTGAGCGCATCCGCGAAGCGTAGGTCGCGAGCTGAAGGCGCATCGAGTGACGCAGCATCCTCGAGAAGAGCATCCCATATCGGCATATTCCATCGGCCCATTCTTTCCAGCACATCATCGGTGGGAGCGAGAATGGTGTACGGTTGATCTGAATGTCTGGCGGTATAAGTCTCCGATAGATTTGCCATCCGTAGCAGAGAAACGAATCGTGTCGCATTCAGGGACAAGAGTTGTTTCTCGGGTGAGTTGAGCAACTTGAAATCGTGCGGGAGCAGCAGGTCGTCAATGAGATGTACGACGCCATTGCTGGCGAATATATCGGGGGTCTTGATGCGTGTTCCGTTGACATCCATTATGCCGCCCTTCAGTTGTACACTAAGGCGGTTTCCATCAATGTCCAATACTGTAGACATCAGAATTTCAGTCTTGCAAGAACGACATGCACAAACGCGAAAACTAACCTTGCGTCGTCCTCGACTTTTCCTTTCGGTCGCTTCTCTTGGCCTGAAACGAGCTCCGCCACCCCACGATCCCTTTGACGTCTTTGACGTTGCCGCTCTTGCCTTGTTCGGCCGTCGGAACCATATGATGGCCCAATACGCGCCGAATACCTTCATAACCCCAATCCGATTCGAGGTACTTGAGTTCCAGGCTGTCAAACCTATTCCGGAACGCGTCGTCAGATGGTGCGAAGAGCGTCAAGTGTCGAGAGCTGGTGAGTGATGGGAGACTCGTCTCGGAGGCGATGGAGACGGATGATTCGTCGCCCAGAAGCCGGGATAGGTAGGATAGTTGCGGCTCAGCGGCCACAACTCCGGCTGCAATGCGCCATCAGCTCTCCTCAACGAAGCGACATCGCGAATCATTTACCTAATGACGGCGGCAACTCCAAGACACGCTGGATACCGATAACGATGCCGTTCGAAGCGTGCCTGACGACACCGTCCTTGTTGCCGAAGAGAGTGTCATCACCAACCGGCGGTACCTTGGACCCGCCTTTCTTCTTGACAGGCCATCCGTTCCACACTTCCGATCCTCCGTTTCCAAGCGCATCGCATCCAATTTTATTGGGCTCTGCATCCACATACCGCAAACGAATCTGCTGACCTTTCCCGCCGAGATCTCCGTCACCGCCTTGAGGAAGCCATGGAGACCCAGTCGGGGGCTTGTGTGGGGAAGGAGGCATGATAGGTCGATTCGGGAACAGGAGAGTCGTTTCGGTGGTGACGTAAGACTGGGTCGAGTCATTTGCGTATGATGAAGCGTCATGAAGGGTGTAGTTGAGGACATGGTACAGGAGATGTTGGCGAAGGCCGAACAGGACATTGTCAGCCACGTCTAATTGAGGGTCGTCCGAAAGGAAGCTATGAAGCGCAAAGCCTTGGGCCTCGCCCCAGGAAGACCATGCTTCATCCGTCGGGGCGAATATCGAACTTGCCTGGATGAGGTTGAGTGTCGGGATTAACTTGGTCCGCTGCAACAGGCGGAGGAAGGTCGAATGGTTCGGTGAAGAAGATAAGATATCGATAGTTGTTGTCGCCTGGATGTGTATCGTATTGTCTGTTTGCTGGGTCGATTCAGGCTCGAGAACAAGTTGTCCCGCCTGCGCCAGCCGCGCAAGCAGGAGTAGCGGTATTGCGGTCGGCCTCATTGTACAACGGCCTCATCCATACTCCGTGAGTTTGGGCGAGAGGCGAAGAGGAGAACTCGGCTTGATGACGATGTGCCGGCTGACGACCGGGACTGGAAGAGCACTCCTTTGCACGATGAATGAACGAATGATGAATGATGATCGCAATCAGCTACGTTTGCTTCCGAACGCTCCGAGGTTCTTTCCGACGGCCAGGTGCAATCATCTGTTCACCTTGCCCGCAAGTCATGTTGGCAATGACCATAACGGTGTAGCTCGTGAAGGCTGGCAAGCCAGCGGCAAGCCGTCCACAGAAGCCAGCTCAAGAGCACTCCTGACAGACGTATCCCGAGCGCAATTCGAAGTGGCATCCACTCATAGCAGCCCCATGGGTTCCGGTGCAAGCGAATCAAGTAGTAGCACGAGACTCGTAAAGCGACATCGAGCGCTACAGAATGCGAATGCGGACCAGCTCGACACACCACCTCGCGCAGAGGCCGATCTAGTTGTTGGCGATTCATCATCATCAAGACCGTCGGATCATGAGCAGCTACGGAATAGTGACAACGTGAACCCTCGAGTCCATCCTTTTTCTGCAACTATGCCCGAACGAACGGGCAGAGTCCAGCGTGCAGCGCGACTCGTGATCGTGCGAATCCATCCGACAGACGAATCATGAAGAGAGAGATGACCGAGCTAGAGAGAGATTGACGACGTTGATCGTTTACTTCTTCTTGGCTTCCTCCTCGGCGGCCTTCTGTAAACGCGAAAGAGCAAGACTCCATCAGTAAAGAGATCAACAGGATAGTTGTGACGGCTGGACGTACGGCATCGGCCCTCTTCTTTCGCTGACCAGCGTTCCTCTGGTCGGCTCGGGACTTTCGCAATGTCAAGAAAGCGTTGAACTCCTTCTCCTCGGCGGTGATAGCTCGCGGCTCCTCGGCGACGTAAGAAGCGGGGATGGCGATCTGCTGACGAGTGGTGGAAGCGGACAACTCCTCGGCCTGACACAGTAATGTTAGCGGAAACCCAAGGCACACCACCGTCCGCCGAACACTCACGGAAGAGTCTCCCTTCTTGGTCTTTCCGGCCTTCTTGGGGAAGACGATGAGTCGGCTCTGGTACTCCTGCAATCGAGCGACGTTGACCTTTTCACTCTCCTCGCTTCGCGGCTTCCTCCTGTGGTCGATGACGATACCGAGACCCTTGGCGGCCTTTCGGGGGATACCGGCCTGCTTGATCTCGGAGAGGGTGAATCCTCGACCGAGCCTGACCTTGGTGTTGTATCGGATCGTGGGCGCTCGGACGGCAGGTCGGAGGAGTTGAAGGGGTCGGACACCCAAGGTCAAGGCCTTGGTCTGTCGAGCGACCCTTCTCCTGTGCTTTCGGCCGGGCTGGTCGAACCAGGTCTTGACCCGTTCCTGTAGGGGACGCAAAGCTGTTTAGCCGCTGCGCATGCTTGGTCACACCGCTGCGCTGGTCCGCATCTTCATCCATCCATTCCCGATTTCCCCTCGACTGTATCCTTCCTATCCCTTCTCCTTTCTCTCCTTTGCATGCCAGACCAGCTCCTCCATCCTCCAGATCGATACGTACTTGCCAGTTCTTTCGGAAGTTTCCGGCCTTGGCGAGGGTGTTGTTGTGCTTGACCATCTGAGCGATACGATATCCGTCAGAACGTCCTCGCGAATGAACAGCGTTACGATGTCTCTCTCACCTTGAAGAGTTGACGGAGGTCGAATCTAAATCCCTTAGCTCACCCTAGAAGGCTTTTGGCGACGTTTCAACCGCGAGGACGATGATCTGGCCGCGATTCGATGTCCGCCGTCACCGCCTGCGACAGCGAAACAGCAGCGGAGACGCCTTCGCAACGGGTGCCGACTCGCCATACTGAGGCTCTGAGGCGCGACGTCAGCCTTCTTTGCGCTTGACTTGGACAGAGGCAGTTGTCATAGATTTCAAACTCGGCGACGGGAAGACTTTTGTTTTTCTCTTCTTGCTTTCTTGACTGAGAGTCCTTTACTTCGGCGGCCTTGTTCCGTGCTCAACGCCGATGAGCATTCCCGCAGACTTGAACTTATCAACAGCATTACATCATCGCAATCGCAACCCAACCTATCACCTCGACAGAATGCAGCTATCCCACGCATCCGTCAACCTTCCCCGACTCGTCAAGAGTCTTTCTACACGCGCGACAAAGCTAGATCAAGAAGACTGGGCGCAAGTACGCAATGGGCAAGCTGTACGTTCCGGGCGTCTTGTTCTTTCCTGCAATTTCACTGACGTTTTGCGCAGACTGTCGAGTATACCCGTGGACTACTCAAGCTTGTAAGGGAAGAGAATGTCGTGTAAGTTGCTCTATACAATGCAGATCGTAAAGGTGACATGGTGTCCTGTCAGCCCCGTTGGAAAGGTTAACACCCTGGAAAGGGATCTGAACGACATTGCCAAAGCTTTCGATGAAGCCGTCAAGGTGCGTCTGTCTCATCTCATTTTGATATCGACTTGTCACCTGATTTTGAACGTCGCACGCAAAGCCCGTACCCTCGAGTTCGACTTCCGCAGCCCCACCTTCCTTGCCAACGATCCCCATCCCTGCCAGCCTCCTCACCCAACCTTCACCTTCATCGATCCCTTCCGCTCAACCGGATCCTCAACTTTCCGATCCCACCTCAAGCTCATCAACCACCCGCCAACTGCCCATCCGCGAAGCATCCATCTCCCTGCCGGCCCTCACGACGCGGGAAAGCTTCCTCGCCGACAAGGAAGACGAAGCCCTTCTCCCTCTCCAACCGGAAAACGATGCACGGAACGAACTTTTCAGCGGCGCCCAAAGCGGAAGAGGGTTCCGTGGTGCCGCGCAGCTACATGATGAGTTGGGTGGACAGCTGGCAGAGGTATGTGTCATCTCTGGTAAAGGGGAAAGGGGGCTGATGTTTTGTGTGGTAGATGTCACATCAGTTGAAGTTGAATGCCGTTCATTTCTCCAAATCGCTAGAGGATGAGAAGGGCATACTCGAACAGTCGACTGAAGTCCTGTCTCGTGAGTCCCCACAGTGTACCCGTGTCCTCGCGTGAGTTGACTCTGTCGCTATAGGAAATCTCGATCGCACCCAAATATCGAAGAAGAGTCTGGATAGCGTGCGGAAGAAGACGGGCGGAACGACTTGGTTGACGATAATTTCCATTATAGTCGTTATGGTTGCGTTCATGTGGACGTATCTGCTGATACGCTTCACATAGCGACCATATGGGTGGCTGACCACCGTTGTATCCAATTGTCCTGCGTCGAGATGTGTCGAGACATCCTCCTGACCTCCAGGTTGTATTCCAGCAACAGTTCAACTGCAGCTCCGTTCACTACTGAACCACAGCTATCCTGTTCCCCACCTGCACAGCCATCTCCATACTCTGCTCCGATGTCCTAATTAAATCATCATCAAACCGCACTCCCGACACGGCACTTGAGGGGAATACGCATATCAACGTCGAGCCGCCGTAGGCGAACCATCCGATCTCGGCGCCCTTCTGGACGGTTTCTCCCACTTTCTTGGACCAACCGATACTACCTACGAGCATGGCTGTCGGGAGGCCAGCAGAAACACTGATTAGACCTACAAGTCGTATTCGATCGGCAGGGAAAGGGACTTGCCTCCAATGGCAACGAGTGCGACGGGAGTTCGTTCCCTTCCCGGCCCCAGGTTGGCATTCAGGAGCATGACGGACCGCTTGTTCTTAGTGAACACGTTGAGGTCTATGAAGAGACGAACGTCAGCATACAAGGGCGTGTCCGCATATCGCCGAGGCTTACCTTCGTTGACGGCCTGGGGGTTCACCGCTGTGGAGTCGTTTCGGTCAGATTGAATCCGTTACAGAGTTTCAGGATAATTGGCCTACTATAAAGTTCACCTGCAGTCCAGGAAGGCAAGGCGACGATCAGCTTACCACCGTCCGACAGGGTCTCTTAACTAACCGTCGATATCCTTAACATACTCCACTTCCCCTTCCACCGGCGAGTGGAACCGATGGTAATCCTGCACAGATAGCCGTCAATCGACACTCTGACTCTGCCAACCAGAATGTCCCACCTGCGGAGCCAGTCTCGCGATACAAAGCATACACCCCTCATCCTTTTGCAGCGCGTCAAATCGCTCATCATGTCCCAACAGCTCCGGAATGCTAAATTCCCTGCCCTTGATCCTGCAAGCGGCCTCAAAAGTCAGCATGCGAAATATGACATCGGATGAACCGGTACGACATACCAGAACTTCTTGGCCTGATCTACGTTCTCGAATACTGTCATACGGCAGTCCGCAGGGGAGATGACTATGCGCGGATCGTCTTGTCCGTCGATAGGTCGCGCAGAGGCTTTTAGTCTCCGTGCAAAGAATGCGTTGAAAGTCTATTTCGGAGTGGGTATCAGCGATGAGCGGCAGGAAGAGAGACAGGAGACTTGCCGGGAATTTTGTCAGGTCTTGGATGAGCAGTTCGTCCAGTGGCAAGTCGTACGTCTGGATGAAAGATTGGATGTGCGGTAGGACTTCCGGTCCTTCCTTGTCGTATAACTTTCCCTCTAGAGGAGCGAGGAACACGGTCAGCTCTGAGCGTGCGAGTATGGAGGGGCTTACGCCTGATGCTTTGAGCTCGAAGGAGATCCTCTACGCGATTGTAAGAGATAAGTTCTTTCCCTTCGCAGAAGAGGAGGTGCATTCCAACTCGAACATCTGGTCAACTCCTGTTAGTATGGAGGGAGAGGGGTAGAAGTTGCAACCTACAAAGCGGCATAGTCTCGAATAGCTTCTTTCCTGTCTTTCTGTCAATCACGTAGTTTCCTGTAGGACAAGTCGGTTAAGAAGCGAGAATCATTCAGAGGGACGGGCCTACCCATGTGTTCATATGCGAATAGCTAGATGCAGTCTCCCATTAGCTGCGATCGGAATTCATCCCACCTCAATCCCACCTTATCCATGGTCTCCTCAGATGGCCACAGCTTTGCGATCCAGCTCCGGGACTTGTGGTGTCCGGTCGTGTGAATGGCGTCCGCATGGGGAACCGACGCTGTCGTCGGGGGGAAGGTGTCAGCTGATACAGCGTACGAGACGAGAGGTACGACTTGCGAGCTTCCTGATCAGCATGTCCTCCGCGACTCTGGGAACCATCAACCAAGGACACCAAGGATGCTTCGAGGGATTTCGCGGTCTCCGGTGAGATGTCTTTGACGACACCTGGATTGTTGGACATGGCGGATCTGCAGTCGGAAATGGGATCGGTGGAACTCAGGTAGCGGAGATACCTGTAGCTCAATGCCTATGTAGAGATGAGGTTTCTCCAAATGTGATGAGCTGCGCACCAACGGACGTCGGCTTCGGAGCGACTTGACGACTCGGAAATAGCTCATGATCGCATCATCATCATCATCATCGCAGCAGTCCGACTGAGGAATTTGCAGCCGCGCGCGGAGGCTCGGCTTCGGTGAAACGCGAAGAAGCCCAGCTTGAAAGGCACAGACAGGAGGTATAGGAAACAAGGACGGTGCATTGTTCGAGGACAAAGAAAGGATTCCTTTCGAATGCATGTCTGTTCCTGCACAGCTCCTTGCACTTCTACTCAAAGTCCTGTTCGCTGGTCCTGTCAATGCGCATTGTCGTGCCAGCCAAGCATAGACATACGCTCGCAGGCAAAGGCCTACAGACTTCGCTTCCATACATATGCGTTCGAGTTACAGCTGAGGCCATTTTTATATGAACAGGTCTCGACAGCAACGCGTTCCTCCGCTCATTATCAACGCCCGTCATGCCTCCTCGACCTGCAAACCCCTCTGGTCGCCTACACAAGAAACGACGTCCAGTCTCCATCGTCTCGTCCCGCGAGTCCTCGATTTCACCTCTTCACCACGTTTCTTGGGCGAGCAATAAAGCCTACTTGCCGTATCACGAAGAGGAGTACCAACATGCAGTCACCATTCCTCATCCGCACTACCAACCACCTATCACCGGTCAAGGATATCGACCGGTCCCGGACGAATTGTACGGAGTGCCAGTCTTCTCCGATCAAGTGCAAATGGACTCTTACGACGATGCAGAAACACGACCAGGAAAAGAGCCGTATCTCAAGGGACTCTTCCGCAAGGGATCGAGGGCAAAGCCGACGCCCGTATCGTATCCGCCAGAACTCGCGAAGATGTCGATCCCTGAACGGCAAGAGCTCGCAGTGCAAGCGCGACGGAATTCGGTTGATCGCCAGGAAACAAACGAAGAATATCATTCTCCAGCGGACCGTCCTCGCCATGTCAAGTCGAAGAAATCGGTCTCGTGGCATCCAGATCTAGGTTCGCTTACGGCGTCGTCCTCGTCCTTCGCCGCACATGCCTCGGGACAGGATTCAAGCGGACAATATAACTCGGATTGGCCGACGAGCGATGGGGCAGGCTCGGTGGCTTCGGACAAGACGCTTTGGCCGTTCTTCCGGAGACCAAGATCGTTGTCCGACAAGCGCGCAAAGTCCCCCTCAGGGAGTATGATGTCGGCCATGGATGTCGACCCGCCCTCTGTTACGAATGAAGAAACAACACCCGGAAAAGGCTTCGAGTTTACGCCTCGTATCTACGTCCCGCTCTGGAACCCATCTTCCGCTGAGATTGCCGCACAAGATTCACTGCCATCTACGCCACAACCCTCGCCATCGCGACATAGACGGACCATGTCCATCTGTCATCCGCGCACGAAACCATTTACCCCGGAATCAATGCCTTCCTCCTATCCTCCGGCATTCATCCATCCACAACTGTCACCATCACCCTTTCGTGCACCGGGATCATCGGCTTCCGTATGGCCCACGCTGCCAGCGTTCGGTGCGAAAGTGTATACCCCTCCGTCGCCGTACGAACACTCGCCGGCGGATCTGCACCAGCAGCAAGTCTATCAGGCGGATCTGGGAAACGTGAAAGCCAAGTGGGAACCAGTGGATTTTCGCAAAGGGGAGAGCGAGGCTTCGCCGAGTAGGACGCTGATGTATGCTGCGGAAGAGTGGTTGCGTACACGATGAGGAGCGCCGGGTTTTCCGAAGAGGTGGGCGCGTCCTGATGACATGTAATAACAAGTTGTACTACCTGCTAGGATACAGGAATGCATGCAAACCCAATGATGTACACTGTCCCATCTATGTTCAGCTTTCCCAATGCTGATAACCCTGCTTAGGCATGTTCGGTGCTGGTACATGGTAGGCTCCAGGTGGTCCCTGTGTACCAGAGTCATTGGTCTGATATTGTTCGTTTCCGACATGCATAAAAGAAGGTCCGTTTTGCTGCCCGACGTAAGGTTCATTCGAATACGTGCTCTGAGAGTGAGGGTGCTGATGAGTGAAAGGCGAGGTAGAAAATTGCTGATACGAATGCTGTGGCGGAAATTGTCGTTCTATTTGTTGAGGCGGGAACACGGCGTCCATACCCGGATGATACTGCTGAAAGCGCGGCATTACGCGAGGTTGAGAAGGCTGGAACAGCGGATACGGGGTGACTTGCGGAGACGGTAATATACCGGCCAACCCATACATATTCGGCGAGGGAATCCCCTGAGGTACGCGTTCGGAGTCATGATAGGTGGGAGTTATTGCGTCAAGCGCTCCTCGCATTTGTGCCCATCCAGACGCCGGATAAGCCGAGCTTGGTCCCTCATACGGCCCCTGCATCCTCGGAGGCGCGTTCATCCAGTGGCGACCCGGCTGTGGAAACATTGGACGGGGAGGAATCTGCGTTCGTGGCGGTGGCCTGAATGATTGAGGTCTACGGCCATGACCATCCATCTCAGGGCGAGGCAGCGGTCCTCCCGGTCTCGGACGTGGAAGAGGAGCGCCTGGAGCGGTTATCGAACCGGGTCTATCGCCGCGGATGGGAGACTTTGGACGAATTGCTTCGATGTCTGCGGATGCGGAAAACACAGGATCAGCAAATGACGAGACTTTCTTGGTAAAGGGTACTCACCTTCCTCTTGCGGCAGTACGCAGCGTCCTAGATGATCCGTTACGTTCTGAAGCATGGCGTCGTATTTCTCGGGAGTGTAATCCTGAACGTCGTTTTGTCTCTCGCTATCGGTCCGCCCGCCTCCATCATTAAGCCCCACCGTGACCCATCCATTTCTCGCCTTCGATCTGGGCCCAAACAGCTCCAGTCTTCGCGTCCCGAGGCAAAAGTTTTCAATGATGTCGTACAGCTGAGGCGGGAACCGGGGCGAGGTGTCGTCTGTGAGAGGTGAGCCGCTGAAAAATTTTGTGGTCTTGGAAGCGGCTTACCATCTTCGTCCCTTTCCCAGACGATGACGTCGGTATCTGAGATACAATGAACATTGCACGGATCAGTTCCGTTCTGACAGGCTATTTCCGAGCGCTAGTACTGACCGACATTGCAATGCACAAACCAATTATCCGTTTTCCGCCTCACAGTCCCGCGAATCCCCATCAGACAATGTTCCTTCTGCGTAATCATGATATTCCTCGGCCGATCCCCTTCATCCTTCCGCCCCTGTCTCATCCACCGCTGCACCTCTGATCCCCCAGCCTGCCCATCCTCCGCACTCCGTTCCCTCGCAGCGACAGCCTTTCTATTCGGCTTGACCCATAGAATCTCCTCGCACCGCCGAAACCCCCACTTGAGCAGCGCCTCACGGCCCCTTTCCAGACCGTCTCCGGCGGCATCGCCGACCCAGAGGAAGACGAAGGACGGGTCGGCGCTGATCAGCCGGACAGGGATCGACGTGATTTTCGTCCAGTCGTATGATGCCGGTGGGTCGATCAAGATGACGTCAAATGGAATGGGGAGGTGGGATGTTAGAGACATGAGAGGGTCGGTTCTTGTGTCGAAGGGTAGGTGGAGCGCTGGATGGGCGTGTCTGGATACCTGCTCTTGCTTCAGTTCCATGAGGTGTCGGAGTTTGGGATATCTGTGAAGCGATTAGTGTCAGAAACGAGAAGAGCTTGCAATTTGTTTGGCTTACTCTATGCATCTTTCCTCCGGAGCAACACCTTTGATGTGATTTCCGCCCCATTCTCCACTTGTAGCGTATCGCAGTGCAAGATCGTTCCGTATCGTCTGTTCCTCCTTATGGAAGTTCTCGAGCTTTTGCAGAGCGGCTTCATCCTCCGGACTAGGTTCCGCCTCGGCGTTTCTCGTCGTCTGAGGTGGTAATCTCTTTTCTTGCGCCGACGACCCGAATCGTGGGTATTGCGGACGATTGCGAAACCCTCTATTCCCTCCGGCAGATGGCCTCGGCTGTCCGGTTGGTCCTTGCTGTCCTTGCGCCGGCAGACGAATTGCAGCCATTCGGGGCGCCTGCGGGCGAGCGTTGAAGCGGTTGCCTTCTGTGTTCATGGCATGGCGATCCACTCGAAGCTCGATCTGCAGAGCAAGGAAGACCTATCTTGCAGTTGTGAATCCGCCTATGACGCACTGAATTTTGTTGACAAAGTGATTGTCTCATAGAATTCCCGATCACACGATCAAGTGATTTATCCGACTGTTCTTCAGGTCTTGGCTCGACTCCAGCTCGTCCGGGTTTCTATATAAGAGCTCAGCGAGCTCAGGTAACGAGACCAGCTGGATACCCGCATCATCATTCCTGTCGATAGCCTAACCGATACCCGCGGTCTGTGAATTCCCGCCCAACATGGACGCCGTCACAACACTCGTCAAGTCGTCCTTCAGTTGGAAAGACCTTATCTCAAGCACAGGCTCCGCCACCAAGGCTTCCGTATCAGTGATCTTGGTGTTACTCTATGGTTACCTGAGCCGGAAGTACAAGTTCCTGTCAAAGAAGACGGAAGATGTGAGTCCAGAGCAAGGCGGCGCGGAATCCTTTGTTGAATCGTGGATACCTCCCCGTCGCGTTCATATAGCAAATCTCCAGTCTCTGCGTTACATTCTTCCTGCCATCGCTCCTCTTTAGCGAGATCGGTCCTCTAGCAACACCCAAGAATCTTGCATCATGTGAGTGAATCGGCGGCAGCCTGAACTATATGCGACTGACTACCGCGGCCACACTTTAGACTGGATTATCATCGTCGTTTCGCTGGTCTTCCAGTTGCTCTCGCTGTTGTTCGGTCTGGTCGGATGGAAGCTTTTCAGGATGCCTCAATGGATAGTGTGAGCAGGCGCACACAAGTAGCTTCGCGTGAGATACTGATCATGTCAATACAGGCCGTGCATGGTGTTCAACAACGTACGTTCAACGTCGCGTAACGTGTGCACAAAAGACAAGATGCTAATACTCAAAGCTATAGGCGACATCACTTCCCCTGTTGTTGCTCGAATCCCTTGGCAACACCGGGACGTTGAAGCAGCTCATGCGAGATGGCGAGTCGATAGATGAAGTCTTGAATCGCGGAAGGGTGAGTATCACGTGTTCGACCCTGTGAGAGCGAAGCAGCGACTCATCGGATTGCGCAGGTCTATCTCTTGATCAACGCACTTGTCTGTAATCTGACAAGGTAAGCTTGCTTCCCATTCCGGCGTCACATCCGCTTAACCAGTCATGCGGTCCTAGGTTCGCGTTCGGTCCTTGTAAGTCCCCATAGACCGCGTTGCCGGCTTTGCTCTGACGAGCTTCTGGTGCAGACTTGTTGCAACAAGATTCCGAGTCAAACCTGAACTGGTCATTCTTGGAGTTTTCGAATCCCGCCCAGAAGCTCAAGGAACTCAAAGATCAGCTGCCGTCTCCCGAAGACCTCAATCCCTTCAACACCGCAGAAGAGGGCGATTACCCCAACGTCGCGCCGTATTCTTCATCATCGGACAACAACGAAACCCAGCCTTTGCTCACAAAGCAACGTGCTAAGCGTGTCTCGAATAACATTGGCAGCAAATTAAAGGCAGCATGGGAGACCGTCAGCGAATACCTGAATCCTCCAATGATGGGCGGCGGGGTAGCCGTCATTCTCGGCCTGATCCCATTCATGCGGCACGCACTATTCGACAACACGGGGTTCCTATCCCCCATCGCTGAATCTGTCAAGAACCTTGGCAAACTGTATACCGTGCTGCAAATGTTCGTGCTCGGAGCTCATCTCTACAGCAAGCAAGGTGGTCGTCCGGCGGTCCTGCCGATGATCTATCTGCTGGTGGTTCGGTTTGTGGTTATGACCGCGTTGGGATGCGGAGCGGTGTATGGTATGAGGCAGTGGCTAGGATCGGCTGTAAAGGAGGATCCCGTGCTGGTGAGCCTCAATGGCGAAATCGTCTGGCGCGAACGTTGACTTACCTATTCCGCAGGACTTTATTCTTATCTTGATCCCCGTTGGTCCGCCGGCATTGACACTAGCTGCTGTGTGTACTTGACAACTGACATGTCCCCCTTCGAGCGATCGCTGATCTCGCCATACCTTCCTTAGATCGTGGAAATGTCGGACGCGGGAGAGGAAACGCAATCGGCTGTGGCGAAGACAATCTTGATTTCATACGTCTTCACTCCCGTCATCTCACTCTCCGTATCAGCGGCTCTTTCTACCGTCAAGCTGCTGCATTGAACGACGCCGACCGTATCACCAGGAGCGTTATTTTGCGCGCCTTTTCGGCACTACGCATATTTGTAGATACAGTTGTGCGCCTCGTCTCAAGCAGCCAGGTTACAGGGTCTCATCCATACATTGCATATACACAAGCAGTACAATTATCACGTAAATACAACTACAACATCTGTAGCATATACCGTTCTGTAGCAACCATGAAAACACAGATCCTCGAGCTGATCCTCGAAAACGCTTACCCTCGTAGGCGCCAGGTAGCTTCTTTACAATACGTAGCGGAAACCCAGATCCTCGATATCCGTTCTGTTATCCTCCTTGGGCGCAAGTCCGGGTTCAGCCTCCGCGACTCCCTCGGCCCACAGTCTATCCCGTCTGGCATTCTCCCTCGCACAGAGCTGACGGTAAACAATTTGTGCTGTGATGAAAACACAGTACATGGCGATGATCGTGTTCATGGCGGTGGGATACAGGGGTGCTTCGGTGGCCTTAAAGAGCTGGGGAGCGATGATGGAGCCAAGCGAATACCTAGTTCAAATCTGATGTGTCAGTGAATTCCCTCAAGGCGGGATGTGAACGCCTTACCCGATGAAGTCTGCATGGGAAAGCAAAGCCGGGTAGCATCCGTCAATTCCTGCCACTGCCACTCGATTCGCGCACGCGGAACTTACAGATGATAGACATCATCGATTTGCGAGTGTGGCCTTTGCTGTTACTAGCAATCATCGACATGTTGATGACAAAGACACTGCTGTTTGCCGTCGCCATCCAATCTGTGAGGAGCAGCGGCCATGTCAGCTTCGCTTTAATATTCATCGTCGATACTTACAGCCGCCAACTAGACCCCAACTGTTTTCGTACGGGAGCTTCTTCAGGATAATTACGCCCGTAAGAGGGATGAGGAGCAGAAGAGTCTGGATAATGCCTCGCTGGTTCGGGAAGAATTTACAAGCGATGACGCCGATCTGCGAGCAAGGTGTAAGGGCTGTACCCTGTGAGATCCGGGGAACCGGACTCACCCAGATAGTCGCAAACTGGATTCCGGGTCCAGGTAAACCAATGAGAATCGTCTTGAATCGATCAAAGCCAAGGCCCGAGATGACCAAGGAACCGAACCTGTCAAGCGCACTTTAGCTACGTGAGGCTCATCTCTAGCAAGATTTCCTACACGACAACGGATGTGACACAAATCATGAGCGCCCAGAGGAAGACCTTTGAAGCGGATCCGATAAGCAGTGGAATCTCGGTCGGCGAGAATGCGCTCACGAGCCAGAACTTGATATCTTTCAGAGTGGCAATTGCCTGGTCCCACTGGAACTTGTCATGTTGAGCAGACTGAAGAATTTTCGTTCGAAGGTCAGTCATGGGTGACCAGATGTTGGCACACTGCTCGAAATCCTTACAGCATGTTCCTGTGCGACCCGCTGTTGGGCGACAACTCTTTCCTCCGGAGTCAAGAACCACGCGGTCGCCGGCGAGACGGGCACGATCCACATAAAGACGCCGCCAAGCAATATCGTGATCTGGCAGAGGAGAGTTTGCCTCAGTTCAGGAGTAGGGCAACCTGTTACGTCTACTAACAGCTCCTGCTAGTAGGAAGGAGATTCTCCAGCCAACAATAGCGGCGTTCGTGATAGATCCGCACCCGTATAACAAAAGCCCTCCTGGAATCGAGTGTCAGGGCCCAAGGGTGTCGAGAACACGCTTTGCAACTGACCTGCAACTTGTGCGAAGGCATTCATGGAGACAAAGCAAGCCAGTCTTTCAATCCCTCGATATGAGCCTCTTGCAGACGATTCAGGAGCAGACCTCTTACCGCAAGGGATGTTCCCTCTTTCTCCAAAAGATACTGGTCATGATAACGAAAGCTGGAGACACGGCGCCTTCAGATGCACCAAGCTGAATCGAGAGGCTCAGGGTCAACAAGAGCAAATCAACGGCAGAGTAAGATACAACTCACAAAGAATCGTCTAGCCATCAATCCAGAAAAGTTCTTCGTGGCAGCGAGGCACATCATGACTGTGCCCCACACCAGAATGGTCACGCCTACAAATTTCTTGATAGGAAAGCGCTGAAATTGTCACGGGCGTTAACATCGATACAAATATGCGTGTCAAGATTGGAGAGCCGACGTACGTGGAGCAAATAGACGGCAGGATACTCGAAGAAGAATTGGCCAAAGTCTATGGTAGCGGCGGATCAGTCAACATGGTACTACCTCACATACTGCGCTTCTCGGACTTGCAAAATATGCTGGTGCACCAAGAATAATCTTGGCCTTGAAGGTTCAAGTCCGTCTTCATTCCGAAAATCACGGCGTAGCTCAAGGCGATCTGCACAGACAAAGAGCATATTCAGGCGACTCTGGAGAAAAGTCCTCGCGGTTCCGCTTACCTTGTCCAGATATTGAAACATGAAGATCAACCCAAAAATCGGAAGTACCACCAGATCGATCTTGCGCCTGACTCGTGCTTCCATGGCGGGATCGATCTCAATGGGTTCTTCATATTCTTGAGCAGGCTCCCGGACACTGCCATCGGTCGGAACAGGCTTGAGATCGTGAATGACCTTCTCGTCTGCGTGGTCTGTTTTCTCGCTGGCCATTTTGAGTGCAGTTGTCTGGGAAAGGGATGACGTTCGAGTATTTCCTGAAAGGCGGTGAGGCTGGGTAAGTCGGAGCTGTGACGCTGATTATATAACCTTGGGTCTCCCTCGAGTCCAGTCGCAGTGGTCGAAAGAGTCTTGAGCGCCGAAGGTATAGGGATGCCGAGGCAGAGAGCCCGCCCTGGAGGAATCGCCGCGAACGACCGTCTTCCGGCTCAGCGGCTCCGCAACTGCTTCTGGCCGTATCCTTATCTTGCGGGACTTCAAAGTGCTCGGATTATCGTAGCGGCCAAGTTGATTCGTATCTGTCACGAGATAGAAACTGTCATCATCGTCGCACTGCTCTAAGGGGGGAAGGCTTACCAGCTGGCTTACCATGCTGCAAACAGGTGGGCGGGATTCGGCTATCGGCTTATTCGGCAGGGGTTGAGCGGCCACGAACCGTCACGTTCCACACCAAGGGGCAGCAAGCTCCCCGAGAGTCTGCACGAAGAGAAGTGATTGCTTGTCATCGGACAAGCGGCCAATTCCATCTTTCTGCTGCCACTCACCGAAACGTCGCTGTGATAATGGTCCGTGCGGCGAACAGGACGTCACTGGGAATCGCTCTGTGTGTCAGCGACGACGAATAGTAGGCCGATCAGAAGATACCCATGAACAATGGGGAGCTTCCCGGCCAGGTGGCGGTCCGAGTTCCGATGCAGTTCCGAAAACAAATGATGTTTGACGGTGTGTTGCGGAACCGTTATCTGGAGCAGACGTGGCGTTGTAAAGCTCGTTGTATCGAGCCTCTCCTCGATATGGGTTCTCCGATAGCGTACCCATCGCCAGGATGGCTGAAGCATTTGTAAATGTGTATCAGTGATCTTGCTCCGTATCTAACACAGACCGGAGGAGGACCGATGGACTGCAGTACTCGAGCAATACGCGTTAACAGGTTGGCTTGACAAGCTTCTTGACAGCTTATGATTCACGTCCCGGAGTAGACCGAACGGCGATATCAATCAATTTAGCGTGGAATGCGATAGGGGCGATCAAGCCGACATGACGAATCTAGCAATACTTTGAGTCGGCACGCATGGTCACCTTCTTCTTGGACGACTTCGGCAGCTCGCTCCGCATTGGCCGGATCGATAGGTCAACATCATCAAGCATTGGCCGATGTTTTGGCCGCTCTTCCATGAACACCTATGAGGGAGACTAGACAAGCATATTGCCAACAAGCAAGCTCGGCGGCTCGCAGTGCTCCAAGTTCCTCTTGCCCATCTAAGAAACGATGCCACCTGTCTGGACGGCTTATATATAGACTGAAAACAGACAGTGAGTACTCGGGAATCGAGGTTGCTGATCTGATCCTCTTGTCTGATCGTACGCCCCTCGACCCATCTCTTAGAACTGAACCCATGGGCGGCGGACCCTGCGAAACCAACATGAACGGCGACAGTAAACAGCAACGCAAGAGGCCGTATCCCGGACCGGAGAAGACCAGGGAATCATTGTAAGTCCTCCTCGACTCCAGTGCCTTCTCCGACTTGCCTACAGCCCTATCTTTCTCTAGACTCTCGAAACTGGCGATCAAGCCATGGCTCGAAGCCGCACCCAAGGGAGTGGTTTTCACCAATGCCCATGTCATCGACCCTGCCACATCGATACTCCTCGATGGGCTGCAGACGATCGTCATTCAAGATGGCAAGATACGCTCCGTGAAGTCAGTCAAGTCTCAAGCCGTTTCGGACGATAGCGATGTCGCCATGCTACCTGTGGTCGACCTGAAACGCGCCTATGTCTGCCCGTAAGTGTCACGAGTTTCCTGAACGCGAGCCCCTTCCTTAGATGCTTACAATTATCTTATATCGTAGAGGGTTGATAGACTGCCACGTCCACGTTACTGCTGTGCCAGGCGTGAAGACCATGTCGGAAGCCGTTCGCACGCCAGAAGAGGTGATTCATTATCGATCCAGTTACGTGTTGAAAGGTGAGCTGTCATATTTATCAGCTCATAATGCCATATTAAAGTCTCTCGTTGCAGAAATGCTTCTGAGAGGATTCACCACAGTCAGAGACACAGGTGCGCGCGTCTTTGTTCTCGCATGTAGTCCAGAAGCTTAGAGAACGTTTCGATCTTCAGGCGGAGCGACAAAGCCTCTGGCTCTCGCCATCTCCGAAGGATTGATCGCCGGTCCCCGACTGATACAATGCGGGAAAGCGATCTCCCAGACAGGCGGGCACGGCGACTTTTCCCCTGGAATCTCGGGAGGATCGGGGACGGGATGTTGTGGTGGACATTCAGCCTCGTTGGCCCGGGTGGCCGATGGGGTACCACAGGTACTCAAGGCCACCAGGGAAGAACTGAAAGCCGGGGCCGAGTACGTTTGCTCAAGAGGACAAGAAGGTTACTGTCTGCTGACAACTGCTTTCTTCGCTTTAGTTGTCAGTCTTGGCGAATTGACCGTCATGCTCCTCGGATATACTGACATCTTCGTCGATAGTCATCAAGATCATGGTAGGCGGCGGCGTCGCCAGCGAGACGGACGCCATCGAAACGGTTCAATACAGTCAAGAGGAGATCAAGGCCATTACATCGACCTGTAGACAGATGGGCAACAAGCACACGACTGCGCACGCCTATGTAGGTGACCAAAATCTGTTACTGCTGGAACTGTGATTGATCATTGCCTACCCTCAGACCGTTGAAGCAATCAGGCATGCCATAGATAACGGCGTCAAGGGAATCGAACATGGAAATCTTCTGGATGTCGAGACGGCAAGATAGTAGGTTGATGCGGAACCAGTGCCAAGTATCGAGCTGACAAGGTGTCTTTAGTATGGCCGCGCATGATGTATACCTGACGCCAACCTTATCTTGCTATGGTACGCGACAATCCCGCGCCCCAGGAAGCTGTAACTTACCGCTCCTTCTTTAGGCATTATGGCTCGCCCGCCGTTCGAAAACTTCCTTCCGCCAGACGGTTACGTCAAGAACGAGCAGGTGATGTCGCAGGGACTTCAAGCTCTGAAAATCGCAGAAGAGAATGGTGTGACGGTGTGCTAGTGAGTCGCTCCCGTTTCGTAGCTGAAGACGCGGTACTGAAGACTGATCCCCGTCCAGTGGGTCCGACCTGCTCATATCGATGCACGCTCTGCAAACAGAGGAATTCACCGTCCGAGCCGAAGTTCTTTCTTCACCAGCAATTCTGAAGCACTGCACGACGAATGCCGCCAAAATGCTCCGCATGACCGGTCAGATAGGCACGATCAGCCCGGGCGCCTTTGCCGACATTCTTGTGCTGAACGCCAATCCGCTGGAGGATATTACGGTTCTCGATCGTCCCGAGGACCATCTGTTGGCGGTGATGAAGGAAGGCAGAGTGGCGATGAGCCTAGTCTCTGGATTGGCGAAGCAGGAATAGTTGGTCGCATTCAGACTTGATGAAGTAAACTTTGTAGGAATCATGAGTCAGAACATGTCGCGTATCCATTTTGCTTGAGCCGTTCTGCGAGATGTCGATGGAGGCGGTCATGGAATAAACGCAGTCTGAGCGAGCAATCAATGGCCTTATCATTGTTTGTACCTCCCTTTACCTATGTATGCAGCTACCTGAGCATTACGAGAACGCGGAACTTCTATTTAGCGAGAGTGTGCATTCCGGGAATTGGCTTAAGCGAGAGTGGCCTTTCATCCGACGAGGAGTCACCTGATCACCTGACCGTCCGACAATCGATTGAGCCCCGGGATCTGTCTCAGTCCGCTAATCTTTTCTTTCTGGTGCGATAAGTCTATCTCCTCGCATCGTGCTATCATCAAGCACAAGGCTATAAGAAGACATCCTCCCCGCTTCGTGCTGGGAGCCTTTTCGGGGATCATAGTATGCCTGTCGCTGCGACCGCATTCGATAGCGCTTCCGGTGAGTTACCAGGTTCCTGTGCAACCAACATTGAAGTATTGAGAACTTTACCCTCTCCAAAGGTCGGCAGTGGAGATCAAGAAAGGACAGGCCGTGTGACCACTGTAGGCGATTCTGAGGGGCCTATGGGCTATCATGCTAACAGGCTGGTGTGGCTCAGGTCGGGTGCAGAAGCATGCTTGCGTCATAGCGGTAAAGGGAGAGCCGTGGTAAGTCTTCCAGAGATCCGTACTACCATTGAAGAGCATGCTCATGAAAGATCGGCCCAGTCGTGCATGCCAGCAGAGGGAACAACCTTGCACATTTGATCTTCCGCCGACGACTCGAGTCCGCAAGCCAGCTACAGGCGCAGCCGGTTCGACTGAAACGCAGAACAGGAACGAGCGCAGCCCCGTCGCGTCCAATTCGCATGGCTACAGTTCGAGAGACGGCAGTCAGGTGAGCGAAGTGAAATTTCGGGAAAGGTTGCAAGCTGACAATCGCGTCTCCCAGACAAATGGAGACTCGCCCATTGCTCATCAAACCACAAGTCATGCGCCGCCGATGGCCGGGCCATCAATACAGAACACACTGCCGAACATGTCGATGCGGCCTCAGCTTCCACAGTCGCTTCTCTTTCAGGGAAATCCTGGCCCACTTCATCCACCACAAGGGTTCAATCATAGTAAGGCGAAATCATTTGTGCGATGAAGTCAGTCCAGCTGATGTGTTCATGAAAAGACGTTCCACCCCCTTCAGGGCCGCGCCCTCTTCACAGTTCACTCCGCAGTATCCGACAAAATCTGACTTCCGACAATCAGAAACACATACCGGACCATCATTCAGCCAGACCGCTCCAGTCTATGTACAGCCAGCCCGACGATATCGCATCACTTGACGCAGGAGTAAAAGAGGAAGAAAACCAATATCTGAATCCCGAAGCCTTTGCGGAATTGACACTCGAAGACGTCAAGGATACTGCTGATTCTGGTGAAGCCGTGGCCTACCGTCAGGTGTCTAGCGATCATACGAAACCGACATTCTTCATCAAGAATCCCACATTGATATACGGACTTACGCAAGCGGGAGGCGCACCATTTTTCCAGCGAGCTTGTGAACTCATCGGCTACGAGTGGCCTCCACGGTTATTGCCTCTGTACGTCTTGGGGGAATACTTCCAGGCAATCTCCGCTCATGATTCCATGTGTAGATTCCTGCAAAAGACTGTCGCAGCTTTCCCGATCGTGGATTCGCGGCGTTTACAAGCGTACCTGACGGATCAGAGTCAAACGCCATCGGCTCCCTACGCATTGTTCTCTGCGATATTGGCACACATGACGACCTACATTTCCGAAATACGACCGCATCACAAACAGCTATGGGTGCAGGTCCTTCTCGCCATGGAGGATGAATTCCGACTGCCGCGTATACAGACTGTACAATTGGCGCTTTTGATCTTGACATGTACGTCCCATCAGCTTCTCTTGACCCGTCACTGACGCTTGCACGCCTAGCCCGTCCCGCCATCAATTCTGGACAAAACACCATCTTGACAGCGAGGGCAATTGGCACCGCTCAACTTATCGGACTGCATATCGACCCTACGGACTGGAAGTTGCCCAGGTGGGAGCGGAACCTCCGGAAACGGGTCATGTGGGGTCTCATCATTCACGAGTATGTGCAAGAGCATCCAGAGGACTGCTTGCGACGTCTCATACAGTCTTTCTCTACCAGCAAATGGCGCGCTCTCGTCTTTGGTCGTCCGAGCAAGTGAGCATGCTCCGTAATCTCAGGAGCGCGCTGGCTCACAGTCACCTCTAGCATCCATAACTCGAACTTTAGCGTGCCTGTCCCTTCCATTGAAGACATGGATCCAGATACCAATTCGACATCAGATGAGCAGGACTCGATGCGGGCTTTCTGTGGACTGTGTCGGTTGACCTTGATCCTCGAGTGAGTCTGCGTCGCGTCTGTGGTGCCGTAATCACATAGTGAAGCTTTTTCCCAGCGATCTCTTACTTGAATTCTACAACGTCAAGGCGAGCTTGCAACCTCAACGGGGACCCACACGCCTACGGATTCTGGAGGGTATCAGCGAGGATTTGGATAGCTTTGGACGCAGTCTACCCGATTCTTTCCGTATAGACAGGTCGAAGCCGAGCCCGGCCACGGGTGTCCGTGAGTATTCGCGGAATCACGCGAAACGCACTAACTAACCGTTCACACTCATAAAGGTTCACTACAACTGTCGCAGCTCGGTCTCAGCCTATCAATCGTTCGACTTTCCCTGGGAGCGCTTCAGGATACACCTAGTGCAAACGTTGTTCAAGCTCTGCAAATGGGGTACGAGGCCTGCTTGCCCGTCGTCGAGTTTCTGGAGATGATCTCGGATGTGGATGCGGGAATGTTTTGGATACCTTGTGAGCTCACAGCGTTACACGTTGCACTCCAGCTAATCGAGACGTATAGACGCTCCTTATCATATCATCAGTTGCGCGAGCTTGATCTTGCGTATCATGATGCTCGCCAAACGACAACAAGACTCGACGCTACGCGTCGCATGCGGCAACCTGCTGGCCAGAATGATCTCCACTTTGACGGCTGCCCATCACGGGTACTCGTGGGACGTGGCTTCACTGGCGTTGGACCGTATTGCGATCATCATCGCGTCGGTTGAAGGCGAACTTCCGGAGGTGTCACCTCTACGGACAACCTTTTCGCAGCATATCCAACAGTCCGCTCCACTTCGCGCACGTCGTGAGTATCTCTGACCTGTTCGATGTTGTTTGCTTGCTGAAGCCCCTGGCTTGCAGCGGCACAAGCAAAGACGGAGAACCACCCCACACCGCCACCGATGAAGGAATCCATGGCGCCCCACCCATCTAGCGAAGCTATGCCCATGATGCCGGATGCCCTGTGGTGGATGCACAACGATATCACCAATTTTCCGGAAAACTTTAACTGGACGCTGGATGGGTTTGCCCAGTTTGCGGCGAACGACGCCGCGAATGGGCCGAGCATGTTCTGATTGGGTCGCGACTTTTTAGGCTCGCTCAGGTTGTATAGAGCATGTCATGTAATGCGGGTTGCGTGTTGAGTCTATAATCGCGTATGGCAGGAGCATCTATAAACCATGAATCAATGAAGATGAACAAACAATCCAAGCGCCGTGAAGGTCAAGCTACTATCGAGCTGGTCTGAATGGGTCGTCCGATAGACAACACGGCCAGTCCTTTGATCGAGAGTCTCGTCTTCTCGGACGAAAACCTGACTTGCCCTGCCAAACTAGCAAGCTAGCCAGGTAGGCTCGGAGTCACAGCAGGGATGACAACTGCGCAACTCCAACTCGAACACATCAGAGCGGCCCGGTACTACAGCTCTCGGAGTCGAAAGCGTGCTTGTCCGCGCGGGCTTGAATTTCGAACACAACCGTTCTAAGCGAAGCCGGTGCCAAGCAAAGTCTTCCTTTCGCCTGATGCCTTTGTCCCCTTTGTGCTGACTTTGCTGTTGGCTGGGGCAAGAGTGACTGTTTGTTTGTACACGACGCGTTTCCCAATCGACGTGATGTGATGACAGCTTTGATTCCATAACGCAGTTAGCGTGTTCTCCTACTGCCACAGCCTCAACACCTACCTGTAAGGCTATATCATCAGGGTCGTCCTCTCTCCTCCTTGCTCATCTCTCTCCCGCCTCGCCTCTCACCATCCATAGCCGTCGAACAATCAACATGTCCGTCGGAATTCTCGCCACCGCACTTTTCTCCGCCGCCGCAGTCATGGCTCAGAACTCGACCGGAGGAGCCGTCGACCAGACTGGTGTCGTCGCCACCTTCCCGAACGGCGCGACCAACCCCGCTGCCCCCGCTTTTGCTGAGGTCGGAAGCATCGTCAACCAGACGAGTTACTCGCGATTGCTTTCGTTGAACGGTGTCGATGACTTTTGTGTTTTCGGTCCTCCCGAGCCAGGACCCGATTCTTTGATTGGTAACGTGAGTCCCACAGTCCATCTGGTTGCTTGTTAGCCATGCTTATCCGATTCGTCGTTCGATTTCACTAGGTCGAGCCCATCGTCGTCGCGTATTGTTCGCAAGCCCGAAACGGCGCGCGTATCATTCCCGATGGTACCATCCAGTCTGCCCACTTCATCAAGACTCCGATGTATGTGCAGATTCAAGGTAAGCACCAGAGGATGTGTTTCTGGTTGCGTAGCAAAAAAATCTGACCGTTTACCTTGAAAATTAGGTTACTTCGATGGTACCAAGGTAAGAACGTTCCTGTCGACTATCCTGGACGTCTAAGCTCACGTTCAAACGCCTTGAGATAAATATTCCGTTCGGGGATGACGGTGCGTTTGACGCTCTTGCCGGACGTTCTGAACGTCCGGGGAAGTTGATATGACCAAAACTGACGTTGTTTCGCGTTATTAGGTGGAGAACTCGACCCGCACGGCGCGGAAAACCTCGGAAACCCGATCGGCGGCAACGTAACGTCCAACGTCAGCGGCTCCGACGTCTTCTACGAGGAATGGATGAGTTTCATCTCGTACAACCAATTCTGTCTCCGAATCTGTACCGCCAACAGCGAGGACGTCAACACGGCCTTGCAGTGTGAGCACGAGCTCGACGTCATGGGTTGTCAATGGGTCATGCCCGGAGACTACACCAACGGCACTTTCGACTCGTGCCTGGGTGAGCCCGCTGCACCTCCCGGATCGTACCCGGAGAACACGGCCAATGCCGGTCAGGATGCTACCGCCACGTCGACTTTCCGACAGCGATACACCGGTACCTGGTCCTTCGAGAGGTGAGTAGTGTCGGTCAGAGTTTGCGAATGACTCTGACACATCGCTCGGTAGCACCGGTGGTATCTTCACCGTTGGTCAGACGGTCACCCCCGCTGCACCCGCGTACACTCCCGCTACTTCTTCCTGCACCTACTACGCCTCGCCTTCCAGTAAGTCGGAGACGAGCGCTTCTTATGACCATCCCTGACACCTCTTGTAGACGGTATCAACACTGCCGACTACCGAGTCGTTGAACGAAGCGCACTCGCCGTCGTTTCTTCCGGTGCTACCGTCCCGACCAGCCGAACTTCGTCCATGACCACCGCCGCCTCGAGCTCGATGGCCACTAGCATGTCGTCCGGTTCGTCTGCGGGAGCCTCCTCGTCGGCCAGCACCACCGTCCGAACTGGAACCGCTGCTGCCGCTTCCGGCGCGGCTTCTTCCGCTCCTGCTTCGGCTGCATTCCGATCGGTCGACTCCAACTTCCTCGGCGTCGTTGGCATGGTCGCTGCCGGCGTTGTTGGCGGCATGGCCCTCTTCTTGTAAGAGGTGCTTGAAGTTGAACAAGTGTTCGTTGGCGTGCATCTTTCCCTTTTGTTATCATTCAAATATATACACTCTTTGCAATCAAATACCCGGCATGTCGACTTGTAATGGACGATCATGATTCTGATGATATCTCAGGCTTCGTTCATGTTCACTATCACCTCCACTATCTGTCACAAGCCATGGCCAGGGTTCAGGAACGTGGTCTGGCATGTGCGATCTGCCTGCGTATGCTCGTGTACACGCGCAAGGACGGAAGAACTCAGTCGCGGAAGCAGAGCCTACGCGTTCTATGATCGGCGTTTCACTTGAGCCCGCTATGGCCAGTTGACTTTGTAGCCAGAATGCCAGATGCCTAGCCAGTTGACCACTATACCCCCTTCGATTGATGTTATCAGCTGATTATTTCGCAGTCACCGACATTGTTTGGCCCCGTTAGGTCCAGCTACGACGTCATATCGCTCAAGTTGCTCCCTTGGTCGACGTCGACTAGCTCGTCAACTCGAGGAGGAGACGTGGATCACAGGCGGTTCTTTCTTTGAATCGGTCTTTGTGGGTCGTCCCGTGGGCGTATATATACCGGTTCCCACTCGAAGAATGTTCGGTACCACACTCCTCGTCACCGCATACCAGCGATACACCTAAACAAACACACTCCGACGCAGCTATAAGTCCAACATGGGTCTCCTCGGTTCCAGCGATCCCGTCAAAAAGGAAGAGAAATTGATGAAGAAGGAAGCCAAACATGATGAGAAACTCGTCAAGAAGGCCTCTAAAGAGTTCGAGAAGACGGAGAAAGCAGAACGCAAAGCTGAGAAAGTAAGAGCTGGAGCCCGAACCACTGAAATTCCAACAATGACAAACAGCTCACTTGTTTGCGTTTGTCAGGAGCACGAGAAATCGTTGAAGAAGCACGAGAAGCTCGAGACCAAAGAACACAAACTCGCGGACAAGCTTCACAGCGCTTCGCACCGCCACGACGAAGCGTTGTCCAAGGAGCAGATCGCAGCCAGGGTGAGCAGTCCTTACACGTTGTCACAATGTTGCAGCGTCCGTCTGATATCCTCGCGTCAATAGGAAGCCGAGCAGCACGAACGACGCAAGGTCCAGTTGGAGCAGGAAGCTGCCGAGAGGAAGATGACTGTTGAACAGCTCAAGCAAGAGGTTTGTCGCAGGTCACATCCAACTTGACGCGACTGACAACCGGCTGGTCATTCCTGCAGCACCGCGCCAAGGAAGCAGAACGATCGCAACGGCACCAGGTATTGCAGACCGCACACAACTCGGCGCCCGGTACCACCGTGACGTCTAGCACCACGCACGTCAATATTGTCAATGGCGAACCGTACACCGCTACGGCGACCGCCGATGGACAGGGAACGCGGGCTGCGGGCGTTGTTCCTGGTAACGCGAATGCCGGAGGAGTCGGCGCGGGGGAGAGGTACTGATTGCATGGCGAGCCTGATAGTCAAGTATTGGACTGGTAGCTCTAGTTGTACGCCCCGGATCGGATAGGTAACATGAAATAACCACGTCGTCTACGTATGGACACGCTGTGTTCATGCACGATCTACGAATGATCTGCGACATCTGCGACATCGCGCCGAGACCGGATTTGATTCCGCGTTGACGTCATAGCGCTGCTTCATTCATTTGTTGTCCGACGGCGTTTGGAGCTGCGTTGGGTGTTGCCATCCCATCCTGCACTGATATATACCCCAACCCGTCGCCAGCAGAATCTCAAACCTTAATTCATCTCTCATCCGCGCTTGCACAGTATCAGCATACAAGCAAACGTCCCACAATCAACCTAATCAACAACCGCAGCAAATCAACAATCCACAATGGGACTCTTCGGCAGCAGCGATCCCGTCAAGAAGGAGGAGAAGATGCTGGCGAGAGAAGCCAAGCACGATGACAAGCTCGTCAAGCAGGCCTTGAAAGATCTCGCTCATACGGAAAAGGAGGAGAAGAAAGCTCAACATGTAATTCATCCCAGATTCGACAGCGAGGACATCTGGCTGATTGCTTTCGCTCGTAGGCTCACGACAAGGCCGTCAAGGACCACGCTAAAGCCGTGGAGAAGGAGCACAAGCTCGCGGAGAAGATGAATGCCGTCGTTCACAAGCACGACGAAGCTGCCTCGCGCGAGAACAAGCTGGCGCACGTGAGTCGTGACTTTCTCTTCGCTCTGCGTCCGTCTGACGTCCATGCCCTCATAGGACATTCAAGCTCGCGAGCAGCACCACGCCAAGTTGGAGCAGGAAATCGCAGCGAAGAAGAAGGCCGTCGAACAGGTCACCCAACGCGTAAGCACGCCTTCTTTTCAGAACGATTCAGGCCGGATTGACAATATCTCTTCACTACAGCACCAAGTCAACGACGCTCAACGTACGGAACGCCACCATGTCCTCGAGACTGCAGCTGCGGCGCCTGGAACGACGGCCACCTCGAGCACCACGCATCCTGGTGGCCTGACGGGCGCGCCGTACACGACGAGCGCGACCGCCAATGGATTGGGCACGACGGGTGCCGGAGGTGTTCCGGGGACGACCGGGCATGCTGTGAATGCTGGTACTGTGCCCGGCGAGAGGTACTAGTGTTTGAAATGCAGCGAGCGAAGGCGCCGGTCCCGATAATCGAGTTGTATAGCCTGATGTGTCGACACTTATAATCTGATTGCTTGGCTTGGATGAGCGGGCTGGTCCTTCGAAAAGGGCCAGGAAATGAACGATGATGTGACATTCCCAGGTTAAACCATTACCGAAGCGTCGAGGAAAGATCCGCGAGATCTCGAGGTCTAGGGTTGGTTGCAAGCGTACATACTTTCAACTTGCACAGCGCTTTACAGGCATCCTCTATTTTCAACAAGGCTTTACAAGCCGGACGGCACTTGCCGCGTTCCGTCGTTTCCCTTGGCATCTATCTGTCTTCGCATTATATGATTGTTCTGCGCCTCTCGTCGCGATTGCTCTGTTTCCTCAGAGCCCCGACTCTCCGGCCGGCGCAGGAATAGAAGCAATGATATCCTTCTACAATAGGCACAACACCACCCTTTAGCGCCAACTACCCAGCGTCGAACTCGGGAACTCACCACCAGCGGCGCCACCTGTTTCCGCGTACTGCCCGCATTCCCCTGCCTCCACACCCCGCCAAAGCGCGCACTCTCCGCCGCCAACTGGGGCACCACCAACTCCTCCTCGAGCCCCTGGACGAGGGACTCGTCCTTGTCGTGCGGTCTGCTAGGTTTCCACACCTTGGCGTCGAGGATCGGGCCGGCGGCGGTGATCCCGCGCGCGAGGGCGTCGGCGATTTGTTTCGCGCGGCGCAGGGTGGCAGGCGTGATGGGTTCCCGCGCGCGGACGAAGAAGGCGAGTTCCCGCCGGTGCTTGCCTTTTGTCTTGTCGCCCTCCGCCGCTGCCGCCAAGGGCGAGGGCGAGGGGTCGTCTTTGAGGGGATCGTTAAACGTCGTCAGCACCCCTGCGACGTCCAACCCGCGCTCGCGCATCCATCCGTCGATCGCGATCAAGAATGGTTTCCACCCGGGTTCGAGCCCCGTCGAGGCGTTGTCCCGCGATAGCCAGGCGGAAAGGCCGAGCGGGACGGTGGAGAGGCCGACGGTGAGTGCTTCCGTGGGTAACTGGGTCGCCATGATGTATTCTTTGTAATCCCGGAGCAGTAAATCGTGGGTCGAGAGACCCGTGACGTCGTTCTTCGCAGCGAACAGAGTCGTCGCGTACGCCGTCAACGCCTGATCTACCTCTCCCTCGCGAAGGGACGCCGTACTCATCTCCCCTGCCGCGCCAACGGCACCGGGCCAGGAGCCTCTGGCGACGCTCCACAAAAAGGCGGCCGCCTCGCGATCGGTATCCGTCGTTTTGGCGTTTGGACCGGCTTTGAGGGCGCCCGTGTCGATGAGGATCCCGCTCAGGAGGAGCGTCGCGAGCTCTACCGGTGGGCGGCCTTGGTGGGTGTCGATTGCGCGGCGCCACGCGTCGCGGAAGAAGATGGTGACGAGTGATGTGGTGGACCCCGTGGGAATTTGGATGATGCGTGGGGAAGCGTGCGGGTGGGATCCGTCGTCCGCATGATGATCGATGATCGCGACCACGGGATCCTCGACCCCGTCCGCGCGGAACGGGGGTAACAGCGTATTATGATCCACCAGGGCAAACTTTACCCCGCGCCTTGCCAATTCATGCGAATCCACGGGGAGGTCTTCAACGTGGAGAAAGGTGTCTTCTGCCCCGTTGGGGCCGATGGGGATACCCGAGGTGGAGAGGGCGAGCGTGTTTTCCGGTCGGAGGGACATGTAGGTGCGTGGTGTGAGGAGGAGGGGCAGGGCGCGAGTGGTCGGGTGGAAGGTTGATGAGAGGGCAGAGTAGGCGACGGATGATGCGAGCGAGTCGAGATCTGCGTGCGGTGCGGTGAGCAGGTGTGAAAGAGGAATGAAAGGTGGGGATGCGCACCTCCTGCTTCATTCCCCATGACGACTGTCCATCCCTCTGCATGACCACCTTGAAGCGCGTTTAAAAACTCTCTCCGTTGTTTCTTCAAGAAGACGGCAAGCTGTCCCGCTTTGGTGGTCGTCATCGTTCCCTTTGAACAAGAACCGAGCGAATGTGCCGAGGATGGTGACAGTCTATCGAACCGAAGCGGAAAGCAGAGGCGCATAGACTTTTCCTGGCCGGGGAATAGCCAGGGCGGGGAAAGGAGGGCGAGGGCGAGGAGCGAGGCGAGCGAGGCGAGCGAGAGGAGGGAAAGCGTGGTCCGGCGTCGGAGGGAGGGATACATGCGGATGTTCACGAGTTCAAGTTCAAATTCCAAGTTCGTGTTCAAGAAGCTTAGAAGCTTCAGCTAATTCAGAATTCAGCTCCCAGAAAAGGGCTATAAAAGGAAAAAGAGGAAAGCGAAAGCGAATCTTTTGTAAAGTAAAACGCAAAAGAAGTAAAAGTGGAAGCAAAAGGCAAAATTCGGGGTCAGAAACAGAAACAGAAACAGAAGCAGGCGAGGCGAGGGCCTATAATTAATTAGCGCGCATGCACACAAGGCGGCGGCGGCCGAAGTGAGTCGCGTCCCGTCGCGTCGCTGGATGCATGCATGCGCTGTTCATTCTTCATCGAGAGCCGGGTTTATTCATTCCCCCTCCCCCCCGGACACCCTCGACCGCCACCGACCCCCACCGACCGCCACCGACATGCCCATCACCATTTCCCCAGCTCAACAGCGGCTCGCGATCCGCCTCGTCCTCGGTTTCGCTGGACTCCTCGTCCTTCGTTCGCTCTTCTTCCCGTCCTCGTCGCGCTCCTCGGCAGACGGAAACAGGAACATCCAGTCCCACGGCGTACTCGAGCGCGTCCTGTTGACGGAAAAGTACCTCGACGTGCACAAGTATCCGTTCCTCCAGCACCGGCAGGGAAGAGACGAGCGTTGGGATCTGTTTGACGACCAAGTCAAGGATGGACTCGAGGATTTTTGGGACCGGTTTCAGAAACCGTTTGTGACGGGCAAGGAAACGGCCCATCTGGACCAGCAAGTCGTCCGTGGCGCGATCGACGACCTGTTCAGCTTCAACGGATGGGTCACCCAGGGCTGTTCCACGCTCAAACGTCCATTCGGTCAAAATTCGATCGACGAACACTACGAGGACCTGGCGGGACAGGGAAAACTCTACTACATCGCCATCATCATCCATTCCGCCGATCACTTCCTCGTCGACCAACTCGCCGTCATCGTTCAACTCGCCAAACGCCTCGGACCGCAAAACATCTTCGTCTCGATGCTCGATTCCGCCTCGGACGATTCGACACCAACGCTGGCCGATCTGTCCGAAGCCGTATTGATCACGCTCGGGATCGCGTTCCGGATCCGACGGGTCCCGCCGATGACGGTCGACCCGAGTGCGGCGTATTACCCGTTGGAGGAAGCGACGGCGCGGAATGCCGCGCTCGAGCCGCTGCACGAGTTGCTGAGCAAGCGCAACGTCAAGTTTCACAAGGTCATCTGGCTCAAGGGCTTCACGTGCCCGAATGATATCTTGGAGAGCTTGCGCGTGAGCGAGGTCAATCGGGCCGCGATGGTCTGTGGTATGGATTGGGCAGAGCATAATGGGTTCTTTATCTTTTCCGATCGGTATGGCCCGCCTGTCGCGCGTTTGTTTGCTTCGAGAAACGCTGATCGAGAATCCGGGGTAGATGGCGAACGCGGGATATCGAGGGCAACTTGTTCCGTCAGGCAAAGTCCAACTCCAAGCCCGAAGCCGGTCCACCACGGGACAAGACCGGGACGGAACGCTACGCCCAGCACCTGCCCTTCCAAACGTTCTGTTGTGAATCCGGCACACACGTCGTCGACCCGGAACAATCCTACTACCGCGGGATCGACTACCGCGCCTCGCACTTGGCGCAAAACATGTCGTCCAACGAGGCGCCCGTCGAATGGGATCCCGAGTCGCAGTGTATGGATTCCACGCAGATGTGGTTCTGTCGGGATCTGTGGACGGATGCCGCTCGGGGCGGGTTAAAGGGTGGGAAAAAGGTGCAAAAGTTGCCCGCGGGGCATCGCAAGTTGGAAGGATCGACGCACAAGAAGCGGGACTTTGTCGACCAAGTTGCGGCGGAAAATGCGCCGCCGATCGTGGAGAAACGTGAAGAGCAGATGCACAAGCAGGACGAAGTCAAGGACGAACGTGAATCCGGCACCGACATGGACAACATGGACGATGCCTCGGAAGCCGCCGCGCCACCGCCCATCCACCCGGCCGACGCCCTGCCCGCCTCGGCCTTCCTCGTGCCGAACAACGTCTTCACCCCCGCACGGATCCTCGTCAACCCGCGGTGCGTGACCACGTACGGCGGCGTGTCCCATACCCAACTCGCGATCGACCTGTTCGGTGCGCGCGGGGGCCCCGATGAGGATGTCAACAAGTACGTGTTGGAGGATTGGGCTGGGCCGCCGGATAGTTTTGTTTGTCAGGAGATGAGAACCACGGGGGGCCGGACGGCGCCGAAGAGTCAACGCAGGGTCGGGTGGTTGCTGCAGAATGAGGTGAGTTTGCGCGCGAGGTGGGGTCGAGCGTGCGTTGCTGATTGCCTCCCACAGGTCGGAGGGTACTAGATGCACCGATAGATGTTATGCTATAGAGTGTATTACGATACCATGGTTTGATTGCATTGTGTATTCGGGAATGCATGTTTGTTTCGCGCGTAGTGGAGAGCTGCCCGAGCGCGACGAGGCGTATATCAGGCGAGTCTGGGGCATCTTACCCCAACGCCGGGGCAGTACGAGACAGAGGTGAACGCCAGAGCTCTCTGCGGCTTCCGACATCGAGTGTCAATGAGAGAGCGTGGCAGAAGTCGGGTCTGATATATTCGTCATCTGCCTTGAGCGATCGACGTACGGTTGAGCCTGATTTGCAGCGAGCATGGAGAATGATGAACAAATAGATTGATACTTGGATACAACGGAACAGAGTCTGGACCGTCTCCAAGTATACCCACACTGCATCCCCCGGTCAGTCTTGAGAGACCCTTGAATCCCCGACAAATCACAAAGCCTCGACATGGACAGCAATATTTTACGGATCAAACGAAAGGCGACGGAGCAACCATTGGCATCCCTCGGTAATGACTACTCTCCCTCGTCTACATACCCAAGCTGATCTGTACGCCATCTGTATTCAGTGATCCAAGAGTCGGCAGAACGAGCAAAGAAACGAAGCAAGCAGTTATCCGGAAACGAAGATGCGAACCGAGATGGAGCGGGAGTGTTCCGTCTTGCGCAGACCGTGACAAGAGACTGGGAGGGCGTCGGAGAGGAGGCCGAGGCTTTCAGAGTCAGTCCGGGGTCGAAAGCCGTGGAGAGATTACTCGCAGCGGACTGACAAGTTTGCGACCCAGCAACGGATTCAACGCCTGATGTCCCAGGCGGCTCAACAGGTATCCCCTGATGTCACCAAGGAGCCTACGGTCCCCAACGCTGCCGACATGGCGGCGCAACAGCCTGTATCGAGCACGGCGACATCCTCGCAGCGCGTTTTCCGAGTATACAAGCCTTTAGCCGGAAGAGCCGCCGGAGGGAAGAAGCCGAGGACGGGCGTGGGAGCGAGAGCAAAGAAGGGCGGTTTCTTTGCCGATAGGTTCGAGAGGTACGTTCCGTCTCCCGTCTTCCTCATCACTGGCTGATCTTTGAGAATCTATGCCGTCGTCCAGCCCAACACCGGAACAATCAGCAGACTTTAGATTCATCGATGCCCGTCCGGAACCTGCGAGGCAGCAGCAACCTCAACCCCAGTCATCAACGGCGCCGCAAACGGCGAACGCTCCACCTGTAAATCTTGGCATGGACGTCGACGACCAAGATATGAAGGAGATTGCGAAATTTTTGCCAATGTTGCACGAATCAAGTAGGCCGTAAACGCTCACTTGTGCACACCCCGGATTCGGCTTGACCTTGTCTCCCGACAGCTACAGCGCCGATATCGAAACCGCAAGCAGGCCCTGTCCCGCTTGCGCCGCCACCGATGTACTTTCCCGGTGGGGCGTCGACGCCTGGTCAGCCTTCTTCAACGCGTGCTTCGTCCGCCGCCAGCACACCCTTGAGAAATGGCGCCACTGCTGAGGACGATGATGGTGAATACGTATATGACTTGTACTACCGCGATCCGGTGGTTAGTGTGCAGGATCTCAGCGAACAGACTTCGGGATTGAGCGGCGAGGCGATTGGCGCATTGTAAGTGCCTTCTTTCAACCGAAGCTAGTCGAGCCGACCTGCGTCAATAGAGAGGGCCTCGATGAGCTGCTGGACGAAGAGAATGATCCAGGTAGTGATACCGAAGAGGGCGATGAAGCAGACGAAGATTCAAACGGTGAGCTTCAGACGAATCCGTGCGTCTCGTGACATCCCACAAACACGCGTGGCGCTTCAGACGAAGACTTTTACCGGAACGAATACCCTGAAGACGAAGATGCCTCGTCGGGCGACGAACGTTTCGGCGCAGACGCAAGAAGAGCCTATCGATATGGCGACGAACTCGATCCGGATCGAGACGGATTCGACGACTCGGATGAAGGGGAGGAGACTGCTCAGATTGCCGACGCGCCGCCAAGTATACGAGCTCGACAGCTGGATAGGATGATGCGGAATCTCGGGCTGAACAAGGCTGATTTGCAAGTGAGACAATCGAGCTTTGGGGGTTATCCATCCATGACGGGTGGCGCGCATTATGATGCGGAAGATGATTCGGACGATGAAGAAGAGGATGAAGAGGAACAGATCCGAAAGTGGAAGATGCTTCACGATGACTAGCTGGGTGTGCCGAGTCTTCGGTATCGGCACTGTAACACGAGTTCAGATAATGTGAACTCGACCAGAAAATACGAATGCAACCAGTTTCAAAGAGTGTATTCATGCATGAAAGAGTGATTGTATGTATATCCTACATCCGCAAAAAACCCATCTAGACGACAACAATAATCTTGCGCGCCATGTTCTGTTGCAACGCATTGCTTTTCCAACTAATGGCCTTGTATACAAGCCGGAACCCCCAAACGAGAAGGTCAACATCTGCGCCTTGCCTTTCAGCATTCGGCCGACGACGTCCTTTTGCGCAGAGATCGCATCTAGATCTTGTCGGCGGAAACATCGACACCGGAATCGGAAACACCTCCATTCTCATCGACGCCGACTCGCTTGGAGAGACCCTTGCCGTTTCGGTAGAACAAGATGTCACCCTTGTCCTCGACCCATCGGCAGTCCCGGTAGTTCTTGAACAAGTCGACGAGGAAGTTTCCGTCCGACTTCAAGTAGTATTCACCGACGTAGTTCTTGATCGCCTCTGTGGCCTCCCACGCGGCGTAGTGCGGGATCTTGGAGCTGATGTGGTGCGCAACGTGGGTCTCACAGATACCGTGCAAGACGAGTCCACCGATAGGGCCGAGGAACTGTCGGTCGATCGTCGTCAACGCGCCCCGGGCAAACGTCCACTTCTTGGCCGAGTAGTGAGGCGAGAGCGGGTCGGTGTGTTGCAGGAAGGTGATGCCGACGAGCCAGTGGTTGACTTGAAGGTACGGGATGATGTAGAGGACGAGGACTTCACGGAAGCCTCGCATCATGCCCCAGTACGTGAGGACGGAGAGGGTGATGAGGAGACCGATGTCGGACCAGATGACCTGGCTCTTGTGATCCGGTCGGAAGATGATCGAGCTGGGAGTAAAGTCTGCGACGGCGATGAGCGGAATTCAGCGAAGAGAGGAGAAGGACTTACGGTTGGTGAATCGAGGGTAGTGCTTTTGTCCCGAAGCGTTTCGAATGAGGTACGCGGGCCAACCGAACAATTGCTGGATGATCAAGTTGGTCAAGACGTAGAGCGGAGCGTCTCCGATAGCTTCCTGAAGTTCGAGTTGCCTCGCTTCAGTAACATCGTGACCATCGATCTCGGCTTCCTCCTTGATTTCACCAATCTGGGTCTGGGACCGTGTCTTGGGAACGAAAACTTCATCTCGGGTCATGTGTCCGGTAGCGGCGTGGTGACGAGCGTGCGAGATTCGCCACGAGTGGTACGGCACGAGGAGGAACGAGTGAAGGACCCATCCGACGGCGTTGTTGATATTCTTGGACGACGAGAATGCCTGGTGACCGCATTCGTGGGCAATGATCCAGAGACCGGTACCAAAGAGACCCATCCAGATTGAGATGAAGGTGTGCGCGGCCGCTCGCGTGAGGTTGTACGCGACCGGCGACAAGTTGAACTTGGCGACGGTCGAATCCACGTTGAAGGAAGCCCAGGCGAGGAGACCGAGCGCGATGAAATCCTGTACAATGTACAAGGACGATCGAATGGCGGATCGGTGGAAACAGTGCGCCGGGATGGCATCGAGCAACTGCTTGACGGTGAACTGGGGAGGGACAAACTTTTCCTGTGCACCCGTCGTCGAGGCTGCACGAACGTTGGCCTCTTGCTCCTCTTGGGCGGCGGCGGCGGCGATGAGCTGCTCCTTTTCGGCCTGGCCGGGAGCGCGCTGTCGAAGTGTGGCGGACATGGTGGATTGAGGGAGAGTGAGGGGCCGATGAGTAGCTCAACGGAGGGGAGGTGACGGACGTGGGGAGGAGGAAACCAGGGATACCGTCAAACGATGGCAACCTCTACTTATCTACCTCGACCCGGCGATGCGATGCGATCCCTCGCCAAGGCGCGTCCCTTCGCCCTCCATTTCCTATTTTTTCCGGCTTAGCCTTAGCCTGTGGAGCAAAAATGCCCCATTGTTCGCTGGACCCGCGGATACAGAATTCACCCAATCAGTACCCGATCAAACGGTGCGAGGTCATCTTACATGCCGCTTGACGGCAAGGATCTCCAGCGAGCGTGTAGCAATGTCTTCTCGACTCACAGCTCGTTCGCCCGTGTCCGAGGGCGATACCATCTCCACGTCGCGTGTTTCGTGATATGCAGCTGCCAGCGCCGCCTGCTATCCTGGGTGCGCTTGAGTCGCATGTCCATGGTCAGACACCAAAGCCTGACCCTCGCAATCGCCCAGTAGCATATAACACATTCCGTATTCCTAGCATCTCTTCTATGTTGCGTGTGTGTGACGAGATCCATGTCCCATCCCGACGGGCGCACGAGTCTCACCGATAAAGTCGCGTGCTTTCAGTGGGAAACAGGGACCTCATATGTGTCGCTCCCGCCAGAACGGCGTCTGCATCCCTTTTCCTTTACGGAGTTGCGGAAGAGAAAGGTATCAGGCCGATAACCAATGGATTTTGAGGAGCGGTTCCCTGATCAAGTATCGACAGCGGGACCTACGAAGGATCGCAAACGAGAACTGGAGAAACGGGCCTTGCCTTCGCCTTTGATTTCGAAGAGCAGTATCGTAGTCCGCTTCGAACAGCCCCTGGTTTGTAGAAGCTGGATTGTAGGAGCCGGGTATAACTATGAAGTCGAAAAATGACGCCGGATGGACCAAACAGACGCTCCTTGAACACACGAAACCGATTAATGCACCTACACAAAGGTGATTCGGAAATGCAGTCCTGCTTTTGAACCTTTTATCGCACCACCATCCCTATCTAGCAGGACCCTCGAGGGGGCTACTCCAGCTAGCTCTTATTCTCGTCCAGCCGTACGCACCGAGCGTGTGCCTCGCGCTCCGGGATCATGCAAAGCCAAGACGAGACAGGCGCAAGGTTTCGGATCGAAGCAAAACACTGCGAAAGGAAAAGACAAGGATTAATTACAATGGAAATTCGAGATACAACTAACCAGAACCCAGACATTGCCGCAGATAACAACATTGACAGGACTACATGAATCCGCCCCCAAAGTTGCCACCTCCAAAACCACCTCCGAAACCGCCTCCAAACCCGCCTGCCCCCCTCCCAAAGCCGCCGCCGAGCCCACCAAACGGATCCATCGCTCCTCTCCCACCCCTGCTCGCCCCTTGCTGCCCAGGCAGGCGCAAATCCGGTCCAAACTCCCCCGGCGGCAAAAGCTCGTCAAAGTCCGGATCTCCGAGCCCAGACGAAGGGCCGCCGACGTTCCCCCTCCCACGTCCGAGTCCGCCGCCGCCGCCGTTGTGGTTCCTGCCCGACCCAGAGGGGAACCCAGGTCCCACAGGGTCCCACCGTGAGCCCGGGGGGTTCATCATTCCCCCTGGCCCATCGTCGTCGTCGCGTCTTCTCGAGGCGAAGAGCGGGTGGTTGAAATCGACGAGCATGCCGCCCCCGTCGTGGCGCGGGTCGAAGCTTGGGAGACGGGCGCCGGGGGGTTGGAATGCCGCGGTCGGGTCGAGGTCGCGGTGGCCGATGGAGGGGTTGTATGATGGTCTGGGGGGATCTTGGGACGTGGGTGGAAATGGTTGGGGCAGGATGCTGCCGCGTGGTTGCGGGGGAGGGGGATTGCTTCGTCTGGAAAGAGTTAGTGAGGTGTAGAAGGAATAGAGGACAGACTTACGATGTATCCTCGGAGACACCTGGGAGTGGGATTCCCGGAACGAGTACGCGCACAATCTCCCGGATAAATTGTCCCACCAACTCTTGGACTTTGGCGGCAGAGGCGAACGCCTCGTCGAGCGGTCGTTGGCGGGACGTCGGTTCGTCTTGTCGCGGCCAGGGGAGGAACGAGGACTGAATGTGCTCTGAGAGCAGGATCGAATACTGGTGCGGCTCTCCATCCTGTAGAATGACAAAGATCAGTATAGGACAACGCTTTGCGGCACGCAAACATACCTCTGCCATCCCGCTCACACACACCCGTCCGCCCATGCGTCCAACCTTGATCGTGAACGCCATCTGACTCTGGCCATGCCGATACGTAAACGTATATGAATCCTCGCCCCGCGCATTCCACCCCTCGGGAAGTCGACTCCTCGCGGCGACATCGGTGCTCACGCCGAGCGCCGCGGTCCGCTGTTCAGGTTCGGCAGAGTCGTCCGCCACCGCGGTAGCTGCGTCGTCATCGTCTTCGCCCGTTTCCTCGTCCGTAGATGTGTTTGAGGCGTCGACGGATGCAGGCGGGTCGGAACGGAAGCCGAGGGAGATCAGAGTGGCATGGATGACGAGTGCAATGATGTCTGTCGGATGGGTGAGGGTTGTGATTGGTGTGGTGCGTGGGAGAAGGTACGCGGCAAGGGCGAGAATTGGTTGTGTGTTTGGTGGAGACATTGGTACGTGTTAGAATGGGTTGAGTGGCGATGGAGAGTCAACTGAAGGTAGTTATGAGATAGGATAAGCTTGATCATCCCAGTCTTGGTGAATTCGTCATCAGCTCTCGATCGGATTCACAAGTTGGTTTCAACTCGCGAATCCCCTAGATCTCCTTATACGCGGACCTAGGCCACTTCCGTTTCCCATTTCAGGGGGAACTCATCCTGCACAGCATGGACGAAGAGTGTAGCAGTACGTCTTCTCCTTTCCAAATACGCTTATATAGATGATCAATGTCGTGATTTTGCAGGATTTCACACAACCGTGCTGTTGTCGAGGTCCATGTCTGCGCTGATCCTCCCTGAACGGGCCGCAAGAACCCGGTCGAAATGGAAGTACCTGAGCAGGACCTGGACGTGGCCGAGCTCATCGCTCGTTTCGGAGGGCAAGGTCTGACGCTCCAAGATGGGGCAGAGTACGACTGGGATCAGCTGGGCGTTGGGTATGACCCTTACGGAGATGACGACGTCGTGCCGGATATGCTTGATTTTCATCTCGGAAATGCGAAACATCCGTTCGCGGAAGACGATATCAGGTATCGATTTGATGTCTGCTCGTTTGCGATGGGAAACTTGGACGGGAAGCAAATGCAGTTCTACGAGGTACGTCTCGCATCCATTCTCCCACATGCGCGCTGATTCTGTAATAGGGTATATCCTTTCCGACTGATCCATCGCCGTCAAGTATCGACTTCAACAAGACCCGCATGCGCTTCGAATTCAAAGTGGAACCAATGTCAAAAATGTCAAAAGGCCGCGCATCGTACCCTCACGCGGCCAAGCCCCTCTGGGCCGAATTCGAGCTGACCGACATCCGATCCCGCGGAATCAGCTGCGTCAGGGACGTCACGACGACGCCGTTGGCTATCGGTGGAGGAAGGATCATCACCACGAGGCGAGTCGTATTCACTGTCTCGTTGCGCAGACCGCCGCGGTTTCGTGTCCCGATTACGGATCAAGCGGGGAAGGAGTATCAGTGTGGGGGGATGGGGAATGGGGTGAGGAAGGTGACGTTTCGCCAGGGCACGTCGAGAGATTTTGTGACGTCGAATATGGGGCGAGTGGGGGAGGTAGCCGCGGGACAGGCGAGTGTGTGGGCGGAACAAGATACGTTCAAGGTGAGTATCAAGCGATTGCCTTCGATGTTTCGAGCTCACCTCCTTTCAAAGGTCGGACAGTATCTCGCATACCGATTCGAATTATACCTCACCGACGCGCGCTACCGAATCCTCGAAAGACTCCTTCAAAAACTCCGCCTCTGTTCCGCGATCGACGTTGGCGCTCCCCACCTCATCAACGCAGGCGCAAACGGCTCTCAAGGCATCCAGGGGATCGACGTCCTCTCGCATCGATCGGAAACCGCACAGCGGCGGGACCTCGCAGCGCAGCCGATGCCCGCGATGCACGAGAGGTGGCGACCGGCGCAGGGGATGACGTTTGGCGTGGCGTGGTTGATTGAAGGGCTGATCAGTCATGGGATCATCCTTCCGTTCGAGGCGATCACCCTTGTCCGCGCGCTCGAGGAGAATTGTCCAACGCAAGTGAGTGGGAAGAGGACGGGGTACGAGCAAAGGACGTGGGTCGGGCTGCAGGAGAGGATTTTAGTGGCGACTTATAACGAGGAACGGATCAAGGATATCGAGGCGTACGTGCGAAGTGAGTTGGTCGCATGTAGGTTCACCTTGCAATGTGACACCCATCTGATTCGATTGCAGAAAAGGCCAAGTATATTCGTCGGTCAAAGACACTTGCGGAACCGGCACATTCCATTCGAATCCGCCGTGTTACCGTTACACCGACACGTGTGCTCCTGTTCCCGCCCGAACGCGAGACGAGCAACAGCGTCATTCGTCACTTCAAAGATTCGGACAGTTTCATCCGTATCTGTTTCGCTGATGAGGATAATCGAATCAAGGTTAGTACGACTCCTGGTGTTTTACAGTCCGCGCTGATCGAGTGTCTAGGTGGATAATGTCGCTCGACTAGTTGACGAGGTCAATCCTTCCGCCGGGGTATTATTGGCTCGAATTCGCCGTGTCCTTCGTCATGGGTTAACGCTCGCCGGTCGGCATTTCCATTTCCTCGCCAGCAGCGCGAGTCAAGTTCGAGAGCATGGATGCTGGTTTGTCGCCGACAGCTTCAATGTGAACGAAATCTACCATTGGATGGGCGTCATCAATGAAACCAACGTCGCCAAGTATGCATCAAGGATGGGGATTCCCTTCAGCACCACGAGGGAAGTCGTCAGCGCCGATTTGACGCGTCTCATGACGCTCGACGACGTCAAGCGAGGCTCATACACGTTTACCGACGGCGCTGGGCTCTGTTCGCAGCCACTCGCCACGGCCGCCGCCAAAGTTCTCGGTCTGAAAGGAAGCGGCATCAAAGCCCAACCGTCGGCGATTCAAGTTCGGATAGGAGGTGCCAAGGGAATCTTGGTGGTGTCGGATCGACTGGTAGATTTACGGTACCAGCTTCGGGATACGATGATCAAGTTCTCGACGGGTCGAACAGAGTTTTGCGCGATCAGAGTCAGTACTAGAGTCCGAGTCGTGATATCTGCTGACGAGATCTTGCAGACCGCTGCGTTCAAGAGAGCGTCCCTGAATAGACAATACATCGCCCTGTTCTCGGCTCACGGTATCGCCGATGATACGTTTGTCAATATGTTTGTAAACGAGATCAATCGAGTTCGCGGCCTTCCGCTACGTTTCCGCAACAACACGTATGATCGGCTGCAAGACGTCAAATTGGTCAAGTCAATGATCACGGTAGATCACATGCGTGAATGCTTGAATGATATTGACGGAGCGCGCGTAGTTTCCGATCACAGCTCTAGCGAAAGCTGGGTTCGGTCGAGATCCCTGTGTGCAAGAAGCACTTCGAGTACTAGAGGTCCGGATTCTTTATGATCTCAAGTGGAAAAATCGACTGTCTATCCAGTCGGGGGTGTACCTGATGGGTAAGCTGAGCATACATCTTTCGAACAATGAACTCATGGTAGATGCCCAGGTGTGCCTGACGAGTTCAGCGTTTTGAAAGAAGGAGAGGTGTTTTGTCAGTGGCAGGATCCCGATGACCCGTCATCCAAGCCGGAAGTCGTCCAGGGTGACGTCATGATTTGCAGGGCACCGGCAATGCATATGGGCGACATTCGTCGCGTTCGAGCAGTAGATCACGTCCGGCTACGCCATCTTGTCAACGTGATCGTGTTCAACGTTCGAGGTCCCCGGGATCTGCCCAACATGCTCGGCGGCGGTGATCTCGACGGCGATGACTATACGTTGATCTGGGATCCGAGATTCCTGATCCGTGAAAACTCGCCGCCTATGGACTACACTGCGCCCGAACCCGTACGTGTGCCTCAAGTGAGGATGGAGGATGTCTGCGAGAACTTTGTCAATTACCTGAAGAACGACATGCTCGGCCAAATAGCGAATGCTCACCTAGCCTGGACCGATATTCTCAGCCCGGACTCTCACGAATGCGTTCAGCTCGCACTCTTGCACAGCGTCGCTGTTGACTTCGCCAAGACGGGCGTCCCAGCAAAATTGCCCCTCGCACTGCGACCTAGAAAATGGCCCGACTTTATGGGCAAGCCAGAAAAGTCGTATGTCAGCGATAACATTCTTGGGAAATTGTTCCGGCTCGTGGATCCGGAGCCAGTGTACCGAGAGGTCCGACAGGCCGATATCGAAACGGGTATCGACATTAACCTTGGCCAAGTGCGAATACCGACCGAGGTGCTAGTAATAGTCGCAAAAGTCAAGGAGGTCTATGACACGGAGATCTGGTCTTTACTACTGCGGTATCGACTTGCCGAAGCCGAGGCCTTTTGCGGGGTGATCTTGCGCAACGCTAGTCGCCACAAGGTCAAGGACCACGATCACAAGGATCCCGTCAGCGATGCCTTTCGCGCGATTATCGAAGAGACAAAATACGAGCTACTCTGGCGGTATGCCGAAATGGGCGATCCCGAAGAAACGTTTCACTCGCCGGAATTGAACTGCACATTGACGGCGAAAAGTCTGATTGCGATTGCGTGCTACCAAGTGGCGTATATGGGAGACGTGGGAGATATATTGCATGAGGATCCCGACGACGCGTCCGATCGTAACACATCCACTGCATATGAAGGTAACTCACGCAGGTGAGCGCTTCCTTTCCCTGTTGCCCGACAACGCTGATTCGTTTTGTCTATAGGCGCCTGATCAGCTTCGCATGGCTGCTGGCCGAAGATATCCTCAGCATCCCAGCCATACGGGCACGCTCTCGACGGCGTGAACGAGAGTAGTGAAAACTTGTAAACCCGAATTTTCAGCTTGTATCCAATTTGTAAAAACCCATTGTCGCATACCTTGGGCACCGCTACGGCAGTACAAGAGGGCCACCAAATCTGGTCTGTACCAAGGCGTTCACTTCGTCTCTGATATCTCGAAAAGCGCTCCTCCATGCTGCTTCAATAGCGAGTGCCGCCGGATCCTCCTGCCGGCTGAGCCTATGTTCTTTGGGCCACAATCGCATATAGGTCTTCCGCCAATACGCCAACACTCGAGTCGCATCTTGTATGCCGCCCAACCCGCCGGTCTCTGTGTCAACGCATCGGACGAGGTATTTGCGGATAACCTTGACTTCTGTGGCGTTGGGTTCATGGAGATATGCGCGATTCATCCATTCGCTAACCATGTCCATTATTTGCTCGATGTCTGAAATCCCGTTCATTTTGGGCCGTGTGGGAACATTAGCAATCGTGACTTGGTGACTCTGCTTTTGCGGAGACCGTCCACCTGCATTGGCGGGATGGACCGCCACGCCCCGCTTTGTCAGGTGATTTCGGGTCATCCGCGATGTTGCTGCTTCTCGATATACCTCGGCCTGAACGTCGGCCGGGAGGTTGCTGAATACTTGCGGATCGAGACCGAGATCTACCAGATCGGCGTTTCCGTAGGCCAGAGGTTTAGGCGGAGTCGAAGAGCCGCTGATATCAACCACTTCGCTGATAGCGGGAGTTGCTGACCTCACGTCCCGGCGCTTCGGGCTGACCTTGACCTTTCTGGCGATACTTTCGCTTCGCTCCTTCTTTCCGGCTCGAACTGAAGTCAACCTCTGCTGTTCGTGCTTCGCCTTGGCGGCCTTCGTGGCATTCGGAAACAAGAGCCGCGGTTCGTCGAGAGCCTTTGAGGTCGATGCCCCTCGGTGTTCCATGAAGATCTGCGGAATTTTGTGGCCCTGGTTGATCCAGGCCTGCCGATAGGCACTTTGATCGTCTGGGGGTAGTATAGTCCATACTTCCGGGTCAATCTCCCCTGGTGCTGGTGGAAGCACACCTGCAGGGACAGGAACAACGCTGGTAGCTCGACGCCCAAACTTGGACATTCGTCCCGCTTCGAAAGGCTTCTTCCGATGCGCGACGTCTTGTCCCGGCCTTTCGAAGATTTCGTCATCGAATTCGAGGGCGACGACTTCGTCTTCGAGCTCCTCGGTGTTGCCACTAGGGATGGAGATGATGGTAGCAGGGGGAATATCTTCTTGCACTTTCGCAGGCGGCGTCTTCACTGGAAGCTTTTCCTTTGGCGGTTTTTTCCCGAAATCCAGGCGATTCTGCCCTTCCTCGACAGCGGGCAGGACGGTGCCATTCCCTTCGAGTTTCTGAACCTGAATGCCGATCCCTCGTAACTCGGTAGCATCGAATTTCCCGGCGCGGTATATCGCCAGCACCGCCTCCCCGATGAGCGCGGGGTCGTCGGTGGCACCCCCTTTACCATTTGATATGACAGCACTCTTGTTCACGACGTCGCATACGCCATGTCCCATGAACTGTCAAAATGAGTCAGAAGAAAGACTTTGCCTCGCAGCAATCGACCCACCTTCGGTGCTTCTAAAGGCGCATCTGGATGGCGAACCATAACCTTTAGCGTAACAAGACGGCCGATTCGGTCAATAGCTTTCATCCGTTTTGAGACTTCCTTTGACAGGTCCAACAGGAACTTTTCGGCTTCCGCGTCCGAAATGAATCGGATACCATACTGTCAAAATGATGTTAGGCTCCGCATATCATTGTCCAACATGAGAGAGACTTGCATTGACTTCCGCCGAGACAGATTTCCGCTCCTTGTGCGGCTCGAGCTTCCGTTTGTCTATACCGCGGATAAAGTTGTAAAGTGACTCGCCCGTCTTGTTACCCAGTAAGGCCTGCAGTACGCCCTTGGGTTTCGATAACAGTTCGCCGCAATTCGTTGTCCCGAATTTCTCCCTGATTTTCTTTTCGTTGGACCAGCCAAAATTCGGCAAATCTCCAACCTCCAGTTCGGCCATGAATGCAGGCACGGCGTCTGGCATGAGATGAAACGATCCAGCAGGTTTCGCATGTCGGGTTGCAAGTCTAGCGAGCAGGATATTGGATGCGATCCCGATGCTGACTGGGAAGCACAGTCAGGTCGTGTTATTGAGACCTTCTGGAGAGAGCTTACCCTCGCATCTGGTCGCCTTTCGCACGTCGGATCGAATCCTTTCTGCCAATATCTTTGCCCAATCCATGGGTTGATGGGTCTCTTCCGGCTGTCCTGGACCACCGTTTGTGGCGTGACTGGCTGATTCCGCCATCGCGGCTATATGTGCATCTTGTTGCGCCAGGTCAGGGATGTCCGCGTTGTGCTCTGGTGAGTCGACTTTCTCTGCTGACGTCTCCGCCTCTTCAAGGGCCTCTCCTGCGTCCGGGGCAGTCTTGGTGGTGACGTCCATCTCCGGTGGCGCGGTGGCCAAAGCGTGTACTTGACTGGTCACGTCGATCAATGCTTCGTCCACGCTGACAGCCTGAAGCTCATCCGCATATGCCATAAGAATGGTATAAAAGGCGAGCGAGAACTTTTTATACGTCTCGAACTCGTAACTGTATGTAGGAGGAGGGTCAGAACAGCCGCCAACACGTCACGACAAAACGTACGGGATGGTCTGCACCTCGGGACACAACTTGCGCGCCTGTCCCAACGACATTCCATTCTTGACGCCCTTTGCCCTCGCCTCATAACTGCAACTTGCAATCTCCGATGTCGATCCTTTTCCACGATCACCTGCATCTTGATTACGATCGTCAGCGCGACTGCCCTGGTTCCCCTGTGAGTGGCAGACGACGACGGGTTTCCCACGGAGATGCGGACGCGTGGCCAAGCCGCACGAAACGAAGAATGCATCAAAGTCGACATGGAAGTAGATCTTATCGGCGTCGCCGGCATGCGGGTAGCCTTTTCCGTGTCCGATGATGGTGGTCGTCAGTCTCGCTTGTGCTTTCGGGAGAGTTGTATCGGTAAAGCTGAGATCATCCGCGGCCAACGGTTTCGCTCCCGGCGCGAGGGAATGCACCGTCTCGGTCGACTCTGCCGCAGACTGAGCTTGCGCGACCAGCAACTTCAACTCTGCCTTCCAGTTGGACAAGTGGTGCAACCTATCCAAGTCGTCAACATTGGAGCTTCAACAGTTGCTCAAAGACGCACCGACTATTCTGATAATACCCCTCCAAAAACCCCTCATTCGCAGCTGTATGCTGTTCGCGCCACTCGGCACTCTTCATCAGCCGCTTTGCATCGGGATTCTCCGTCCGCGTAGCATACCATCCCATGGCTTTTGCGCGTTCAAAAGCGCGTTGATCGGTGGTTGGGGTCGGGGCATCCCATAGATACGGGGAACCTGGTACATCGGCGGGATTCGGGGCAGCTTGGGGAGGAACGGGTGCGGGAGACTTCGTGAATACTGGCGCCAGAGGTGATCGTTTGACAGGAGTTGTCGGGTTTGGAGATTCAATGTCGCGAGGTTTAGGTGAATCGAGTGCCATCGTCGTTTCATCCTCTTTTTCGTCTGGGACGCGTTCGACAGGCGCTTCGACTCGCGGCGTGACCTTGCGAGGAAACTCTGCTATATTCTCGTCTTCATCCTCCACAGATTCCACCTCCTTCTCTTGCTTCCCCTTCTCACGCATATCTCGCTGACGACTCCCGCCCTGCTCAGCCGCTTGACTCCGCGCCAGGAACCTTCCCATCCCGCCTCTCATCCCTTGCTCTTCCCCGCCGCCCTTGGGGACGAGCTTGTACGCTTTCCACTCCAGCAGGGCACCTCTTTCGACGGAATCTGTGATCCATGCGGGCGTGACGACTTTGTATTTTGCGAATTCGCGGAATTTGGAGGGGGTCAGGTTGGATGCGATGATGTGTGTTCTGTGAGTCGGAATGAGCGGGGGACAAAGGAGGGGGAAAATGGGAACGTACATCATTCCTTTACGATCAAGGTAGGGAATGTATGTTCCGCCGTGCATCATGATCATCTCCCTCAGCGTCTCCAACGAGGGTCTAACGTATCCGTTGATCTGCGCGAAGCAACGTCAGGGCGAAAACCGCATTTTTCTGGAAACCTCGACGAACGTATATTTCCAGACCCTTGAATATCTGTGGATACTGCGCTCCTCCCCTAGACTCGGCAATCGCCCGATTCTGGATTTGCCTGTAACAGCAAAAGCAGGAATCAGAAATGTCCCTTGAATGCAATTCAAGGCAGACTCACAATTTCGTCCGTTTATGTCGCATATATTCCGCGATACCGCCAAACTTGCTAGCGGCGTACGCGGCGTCCTCTGTATAGTCCCACGCGTCGTTCCCGGGAGAGGCGGCCGCGGCGGCAAGCTCTTTCTCCGTGACGGCTTGAAGTTCGGGCGATCTCGAGCGTTTCCGTTTCGTAGCCTTTGGTGTCGCTTCATCTGAGACGTCTTCCTCGGTCGTCTTGACCTTGGTACCATTCTCGATTTGAGCCTCGCTCTCCTCAGTCTCCATCTCAGCTGCAGCGAGTATTAGCTCCTCCTCATCCTGAAACTCTTTATCCAACTTGTCCGTCGACGACGTTTCCTGCGACCGCCATTCTGCCGGACTGACAAGCGGAATTCCCGTCGGCCTTACACTCGCATGTTGTGACGCCGGGAGAGGAGCGTCAAAGTATCCCTGGCGGTCGTCGTCGAGCTGAAAGGCGATGATGTCTGTGCTTGATCTGCCGTCGCGTTTTGAGGGAGACGAGAGCGGGATACGGGGGAGTGCCGAGTCGATTAGAGGAGATGTTGTAGGTGAGGATGGGGCCGTGGGACGGTCCATCCTTCGCGAATGTGGCGATGAATGCCACACTATCGATCCTGTCGAACGCCAAGTACTCGTACGGGGAGATATCTTCCCTCTGAACCAGATGACGATGTCTCAAATAGAAGCTCGCTCAACTGGTTTGAAGTGGGCGCACCTCACCTCGATTACTCGAGATTTCACAGTTGAACGCTCCTTGATCCCTCCTACCTATACCTGGCTGGACTGGTGACATTCTTGCCTCATCTACACAGCGCCCGTCTCATATACCATGGCCGACGTTCCCTCATTATTTCCGACGGCAAGCACGTCGGTTATCGACCGTTCCTATATCCTCTCCATCACCCCACACACGAGCGGTTCCGCCAACCACCTAATCCTTTCCCACCCTTCTCCCAACCTCTCCGTCATCGATGCATCTACCCTGCAAGTGCTCGATTCCTTCCGTGGAGGACATATGGGGGACGTGACTGCCGTTGCGACGAGCACCAGTAGCGCACCGGCGTACCAGGTGGACGGCGGGATGGGGTATGCCCAAGGGAACGGGATGTCTGCGTTGGGCAGTGTTTGGAGTGCGGGTAAGGATGCGAGGGTAGTAAGATGGGATGAGCGGTCGCGTTCTGCGGGGCAGACGATCAAGGGTGAGCTGTGAGGTCATGCTGCTTCTGGCATGTGCTGACATGTGCGACAGCGGCCATCCGGAGTCCTGTCCCTCTGCTTTCTTTGGCTATTCATGAGCGGGAAAATCTGGTTGTTGCCGGCACTGAATTGACGTCTTACGAGTCTCACATCATGTACTGGTACGCCCTGTCTCTTCTTCATATGTACATCGCTGAAACTTCAGCGCAGGGACATCCGAAACTCCTCATCTCCATTGTACACCCATTCTTCGACTCACTCAGACGATATCACCCACCTTCAGTTCTTACCGACGACTTCGACATTCTTACCCTCGGTATCCCCAACAGCAACATCGACCAACCCGACACCTCCCCTCCTTCTCCTCTCGGCCTCGACGGACGGCCTCGTCGCGCTGACGAACCCGAAAGAGTCGGACGAAGAAGAAGCGTTCTACGGCGCGGAAGCGCTGAACGGAAGCGTCGCGAAAGCCGGGTGGTACTGGGCGGATATCGGGGCTGGGAAGCAGAGAAGGCGGGGCGTCAAGGTCTGGGCGAGGAGTGATATGGATAGTGTCGGCACGTGGAGCCTCGGCCGGGGTGAAGAGGGTGACGCGCAGGTACGTCTCTATCTGTTCCTTGGCCATCGCACGTACACTAACGCTCCATCAAGCTACAAGATCCCGTCCTCCACCCAACAGACACCTTCAAACCCCTCTCTCTTACGACTGAACCGCAATACACCGCAAAGAAATCCACCCGTCGATCCCGGATCATCGCGGCCGCACAGGAACCGAACGTGGAGGAACAGATGCGGGCCAAGCAGGCGGGTGTGGTCGCGTGTGATTATATATTGGATGTTTGTCCGAGTTTGGGGGTGAATGCCAAGACGGGCGAGGGAATGATCGCGTTGGGTAATAATGGGTGCGCTTCAGACTTTTGCTCGGTGGGAATTTTAAGCTGATCCATTTGTGGTAGCGGTGATATCGTGCTCATGCACCATGAAAAGATCAAGCTTTCCAAGAAGTCGAAAACCTCGATTCGAAACGGCACCAACGGATTCGGCCACTCGCCGGACGTTCATGGCGCGTACGAACCTTCGGCGTTTCTGTACACCCCGAAAGACGGTCGCCCAGGCCACAAGGATGTCGTTCGATGCATGTATCACGATCTCCAGGTACGCCCGTTGCCTTTCTTCTCCATGAATGACCCGTAAAACTAAAATCTGGTGTCATAGTCCAATGTGCTCTACACCGGCTCCGAAGACGGTATCCTCTGCGGCTGGCAACTCCCGCCCTCCAACTCGCTCTCCAACGGGGACTCGTCCCGCGAATCGACGGAAGGAGCGGACGAGTCGGAAGCGTCTGAACAGGAAGACGAGGATGATGGAATGAACATTGACGACGAGGAGGAAGAGGATGAGGAGGATATGGTGTTTGCTGGTCGGGGAGAGGAGAGTACGGAGAGTGGCAAGAGGAGAGCTGCAGAGGTTTGGGGAATGGGCAATGGGAAACGGAGGCGAGAGTGATCACGCGCATAGGAAGAACGAAGGAACAGTCGGATCTTGTTGTCACGTTGCGGCCCGTCAGACAGAGGCGCACGCATTGACGTGCATTTGTCTGTAGTGCTATCAGAATCGGCACTGTGTGTATGTCGCCGTAGGTGTCTTGTTTGTCGTGAAACATAACAACTGTGCTTCAACAAAGTGGTGAGGGTTGACGTCATCAGGACTGGCTCGATCGCAAGTTGGTATTCAGAAAACTACATGTATCGCAAAGGTGGAAAGGTGCAGTGTACGCTGGTTGTGTTCAACTCTGTATCGTCCAACCACCATGCGACCTCGCCTCCACGGCCTTCGAGCACTCGCCCCGCGGCAAATACACACCTCACAACGCCTTCACAACGCCCCGGCAAACGGCAAATTCTCCGCCTACACTGCTCGTCTGACGGCCCTCTCCACGCGGACGGGCGTCTCCCTCCCCTCACTCGCACTCAGTTTCGGCATCCTACACGAACTGACAGCCCTCGTGCCGCTCGTCCTACTTTTCTGGGCGTTTCAAGCTGCTGACGTGGGGACGAGTGTCGTTTCCTGGGCCTCGGACATCAGTGATGAGGAGGGGGAAGGGTGGAAGCGGTTCGTGAGGGATTGGTTGAGCGAGGGTGAGCGGCGGGTGGATCGTGTTGCGCGGCGGTATGGGTTGTTCGGGATTACGGCTGGAGGGGAGGGTGGAGAACGGGGCGTGCATGTGGCGGAGGAAGCGAGGGAGCTCGTCGTTCGCGCCGAGCATGGGTCGCGCGCCGCGGCGGGAGTGACGAATGCGATCGCGGCCTATGTCTTTGTAAAAGTGAGTCCCCCTGGCTGTCAAAGCTCCGATGTACAGGAGTACTGAATGAGAATCAGGCACTGCTTCCTGCGAGGATTGGTCTCTCGTTGGCGTTTGCGCCGGCGTTCTCGAGACGGGTGATTGAGCCGACGCGGAGATTCGTGTGGCATGGGGTGCTGAGAAGGCCTCAGCCATGAAGTATACAACGGGAACAGGGAGAGTGAGCTGTACAATTTGGGTATACAACGGGATTCCGTGGATAGCTCGACAGCATCTGGTCTTCGGTAACTCGTATAGTGATGAGGTTCGGAAATGCAAGTTGTATAATGATGCGCTTCACCAGGACGTATCGTGACTGACGTACTTCTGGAATGCCTGAGGCGAAGCGTGGGTATTCAGCGAGAGTGATAGCTCGAAACATTGTGAGACGTACCGCTTGTTAGCATTCCGTGTTCTTGTTGTTACGCGTAAAGGATCCTCGAGGCTGTCGGTCCAGCTCCTTGCGTCAAACGAGCCGAATACACGCAAGAGCAGCGGTACAGTCGTCATGGCCTCGAACAACGTCTTCCCGATTGAAGACGGCCTCGTTCTCGACACTTATCAAACAGTATCATCCCGCTCAACCTCTTCCGACGGCTGATCCGCCGACACCTGCGCTTGGATTTTTACGACGTCCTTCCCGTTGATCATGACCATCCCCATCTCCCTCCCGCCCCATGCTCCGACGCTGATCGGCTTCTCCTCCTCATCGTCTGCGATATCGGGCGGCAGGAGTTCCTCGGCTTGGGAGAGGATGATGTTTTGCTGGGCGTCGGTGCAGATGAAATGGCCGATAAAGGTGCGGCCGTCTGTGATGGTGATGTGGAGCGTCGTGTAGAGGAGAGAGGCGAGATCCATGGTTGATTGTGGTGGATGTGAGAGGGTACAAGGGTATGAACCGTATTGTATAAGCGCATGGATGGTATCTGGTCCGATCGGGTCAAGCGCGATCCGATGATTCGATCGGATGGTAGACATTTACACACATTTCAATGGTCGTATACAGTTTGGTGCTGGTTTCCTACATTGCCTCACACCATGAAGATCTCAGAGAGGTTCCACGAGGCAGCACGAGATGGACGGACCATCTGGTCCTTTGAGTATTTCCCGCCGAGGACGGCGCAGGTGAGATCGCGACCGGGGCTGATCTCACCTTTCGGGCTGACGGTTTCCGCGACAGGGACTGCAAAACTTGTACGACCGTATCGAACGTATGAGGCATCTCGGGCCTGATTTCATCGACATCACTTGGTACGTGCCCTTCTAGGTATGCGGAGGGTGGAATGCCTGACAATTCCGTTCAGGGGCGCCGGAGGAAAGAACTCGGACTTGACCCTCAACTTGGTGCAGATCTGTCAACAGACCATTGGCATCGAGACTTGTATGCATCTGTGCTGCACGGAGAGTGAGTCGACTCGGGGGATCATCCGTTTGCGGTCGCTAATTCGAATGTTAGTGCCAACGGAAAAGGTCAAAGAAGCTCTCCGAGTACGTCTGCAAGGTCATCTTGAACTTCGCACCGCTAACGTCCTAACAGGTTGCCAAACAAGCCGGCTGCCAAAACATCCTTGCGCTCCGAGGAGACCCGCCGCACGGCCAATCCAACTGGACCCCTCCTCCCGGCGGATTCTCCAAAGCCATCGACCTCGTCAAGTACATCCGCGCCGAATACGGAGACTACTTTGACATTGCCGTCGCGGGGTTCCCGCAAGGGCATCCTGAGACCGCTCCCGGTGAAGATGCGCAAGCCAAGGAGATCCAGTACCTGAAGGAGAAAGTCGACGCCGGCGCGAATTTCATCTTTACGCAAATGTTTTACGATGTGGACATCTTCGTCAACTGGGTCAAGCGTGTTCGCGCGGCGGGAATAGAGGTCCCCATCGTTCCGGGCATCATGCCGATTCAATCGTGGCAAAAGTTTATGACCTGGGTCAAGCGGGAAAACATTGTCGTTCCGCAAAAGTTTTGGGACGTCTTGCTTCCCGTACAAGAGGACGACGAACGTGTTCGAGCGATCGGTACCAAGCTCGTCGCCGATATGTGTCGGGACATTCTTGCGGCCGATATCGGCATCCGAGGCTTGCACGTCTACACCTTGAACCTGGAAAAGGGCGCACGGATGCTGCTCGATGAACTCGGCTTCGAGGGACGAAAGGAACAGACCCAACCTTTGCCGTGGCGACCTTCCCTTACACCGGCACGACGACAGGAATCCATCCGACCCATCTTTTGGGCGAATCGACAGCAATCCTACCTTTCCCGAACCGACGACTGGGATGAGTTCCCCAACGGACGATGGGGTGATTCTCGGTCGCCCGCGTACGGTGATCTCGACGGGTATCCCGTCAAAATTGATATCCCCGCTGCGGAAGCCGATGAGATTTGGGGTCAGCCGCAGACGTTTGAGGATATCAAGGCATTGTTCGCGAGGTTCTGTCTGCATGATTTGAGGGCCCTACCGTGGTCGACTCAGCCGCCGTCAAAGGAGACATCGGTCATTGATCAGCAGTTGGCCAAGATGAATAGGTTGGGGTACTTGACAATCAACAGTCAGCCGGCGGTTGATGGTGCGCCTAGTACCGATCCCACGCACGGGTGGGGTCCCGCTGGGGGTTACGTGTACCAAAAGGTGAGCACATGTTCCGCAAGGCCCTGATGTAACGCTGACTTGCTTCATATCCAGGCCTACCTCGAGTTCTTTGTCGCTCCTCAGCTCTTGGACGAGCTCGTGAAGCGAATCGAACGGGACCCGCGAATCACCTACTACGCCGTCAATCGACAAGGCGATCTCCGTACCAACACGCATAGCGAAGGACCCAACGCCGTCACCTGGGGTGTCTTCCCGGGCAAGGAGATTATCCAGCCGACGATCGTCGAAGCTGTTTCCTTCATCGCATGGAAGGACGAAGCGTTCGAGCTCGGTGTCCAATGGGCCAGCCTCTACCCTGAAGGTTCAGAACCGCGAAAGTTGATCCAGCAGGTGATGGATACTTCCTACCTCGTCAATATCGTCGCGAACGACTTCAAGGACGGCATGTCAATCTTTGAGCCGTTCCAACTTGAACGTGCGGATTCGCTGCCGCCGCTTCCAAAGTCCGAGCCGTCGGTATCTCCCGCCGCGATTACGGGCGTCGCACAGGTCATCAAGGACTCGGCTACCGCCGTCAAAGACACTGCCCAGTCCGTTGTTGCTGCTGTCCAGGAGAAGGTACTGGGCAACGGCACGAACGGTACTTCCGATGACCAAGAGGGGAGGCTTGCCACGCCCCCAGCTGTGAACGGAGCCGCGAAAGAAAAAGGGTCATCCTATGATGTCGATGCGCCGACGAAGGCCGACGATCCACCCAAGGAAACCGGAAAGGGCAATACGGATGGTGATACGGAGGGGAGGCTTCCTACGCCCCCAACTGTAAATGGGGCTGCGGGAAGGACGAAAGTCAGCTCGAAGCAGGTTGGCGAGTCTCAAATACCCGAGTTGCCAGCTGGAATGCCGCACATCTCGGAAAGCGAGATTCAAGCGGCCGTCGGGTCGCGAGTCGAGGACCTGCTTCGACCGACGACCGGACCGAATCCTCGAAAGCGGCTGACTCCGGCCGACCTGGACACTTTGTTCGATGACGTACCCTTGTTCATGCGGGACAATGCCAAGGCCGCTGTTTCAGAGAATGAAACGCTGGAAGCATTGAAGACGCTCGTGTTCGAGGGCAGTGGAGACGAAGTGGCGCTCAATTTCAAGAACCATGCTGTTGAAAACCATCAGCAGGGGAAGTTGCGCGAGGCTTTGGCTCAGTACACGCAGGGTATTGAGGCAGGACCGGAAGACCCGGCGTTGATGGAGAGCTTGTTGCTTAATCGCGCAGCTTGCAACCTCTCCCTTGGTGAGTAGACTGACCATCGCTTCTCCGCTTTTGTCTGACGGAACCGTCCATTCAGCAAACTACGGATCCGTCCTTCGGGACACCTCGGCCGTACTCAAGCTCAATCCTATCCAGCCCAAGGCCTACTTCCGGGCTGCCTCCGCTTTGCTCTCCTTGTCCAGGTGGGAAGATGCACTCAAGTGTATCGATCATGGCAAGCAGCTCGAGAGCGAAAAGGAAGACAGCAAACAGGCCATGTGGCAGGGACTCGAGCAAAAGGCGAAAAAGGGTCTGACCGTCACCGCTGAAAAGGAGGAGCGGATCAGGCGAGTAAAGCTCGGCAAGGACGCTTTGCAGCAGGCTATCAAGGTAAGCGAAGTGTTGCGCATCTCTAGTTTCTTGCTGACCCTTTCCGTTCGCTAGGCTCGCGGGATCTTGCAGGTCCACACTGCTGCTCCCCCGGACAACCCCAACCCGGTCGCATTCGACGAGGACTCAATTCCACAGGTGCCTCTCACGCCGCCCGAGGGAGTGACATGGTCTCCGCCGCCGGTCGCCGCGCCGCTCGTCTTCCCGGCGTTTTTCCTCTATCCGACCGCCCAAACCTCGGATCTGATCACTCGATTCCACGAAGATTCAACCTTCTACGATCAGCTGGAAGCCATGTTCCCGCTCTCGTCTGACGGCCAGGCGGCACACCCTGGCATCACCTGGGCGGACTGGGACAAGGCGCATGAATTCCGATCCGACAATCTGTCAATTTACGCCATCACCCGAAACAAGAAACTGCTCAAGGTCGGCCGCAACCATACGCTTCGGCAAGTTGCTGAAAAGGCAGCCTCGCTGTCTGCGCCGGGACAGCGAGACGGGCTGGTGATGCAGGATGGTCTGATGAGCTTCATCGTCCTTCCGACCGGTGCCGGCGAAAAGGAATGGCTCGAGCGCTTCAAGGCGGATCGGGACGGATCCCAATAATCGCGCTCACGACTTTCAACAAACCTTTCATTCTCCAATATAGACTTGCGGTATCACGAACGATTCTTGGGTATCGAGGCGACTTCAACGTCATAACACAGCATTCAACATCTTGTAGCCAACACCATTTGTAGGGATCATCAATCCAATCGACTTCAACGCCTCATCAAACAGCATCACTGTCCATCAACACCTATAATGTCCAACCATTTTCTTGAGCCGGACAGCACACGCTATCCTCAAAACGGTGCCCATGTGCACCTCCTTCAACACGACAGATTGTTTCAACAATGATAAGGCAGCAAACCTGCCTTGATATCCGATTGTATCGCGCCTTGCTTAGCGACGAAAAATGAAATATGTTATTGTATTCTTGCTCTCGCACGACATGCTGGGGGGCTGTGGTCATTACCGTAAACCTGTAATGAAGTCATCCTGCTGGCATTTCCGGTGCGACTGACATTTGCATATCGGCGATGACCAGGTCAGACGAGCAAGTGGAGGTTGACGTTTTGGAATAGAACCTTGCCAACCGAACGATCGGCATTCAATAATTTGTTGAGATTCGCATCGAGGAATTCTGTCATCTTGCTCGACTGCGAAACCAGATCCGGCGAGGATGCTCACCGCAGTCGTGTATCACGGATGGCGACAATACCACTTTTCCCGTTCGGCGAGATGCATCGGAGGACCATTCGCAAAGCGATTCGTTCGTGTCGCTGTCACGATCAGGTTGGTAGACTCGAGTTGTATCGATTTGATACCTACTTTGCTAATCACTACTGCGGTCCAACGATACCAGAGTCACCCCATACCCGATCAACGGTGGGACTATACCCTAATTCAGCACCTCCTCTCGCTCGCTGCAACCTTATAATGTCCCTTCGATCCTCCTCCACCATCGCTCTCGCTGGACTGTTCGCTGCAGCCGCGTCTGCACAGACGGATCTGTCATATACCTCTGGCGCACTCGGTGCTGGTCCGTACAATACCTACGTCTCGTCGAACGCGACCCCGCCAGCATGGAACCATGTCCTTCCGATCAACGACACGATCAAACCGCAGCTTACGAGTGGGCTCATCTTTCGTGAGTATCTTCGGCTCTCATCTTTTCCGCTGCTGACCGTTGCGTTTCGTAGTCGGTCCTCGCGGTACCGATACTCATCAAGCCGGACCGTACATCTACAATCAAACCGGGGAACTCGTCTGGGATGGTGCTCTCGACGGCTACACGCAAACGATGGCCTATTCCGTTCAACGATACCAGGAGAAGCCCGTCCTAGCGATCTGGCAAGGGCAGTTCAACGCAGGCGGCTACGGATTCGGGTACAACCTTCTCCTGAATCAAAGCTACGAAGTCGTCGGAAACGTCACCACGGATCTGGCGGGACTCGGCGCCGATATTCACGAGTTTCAAATCACGGCGAACGATACCGCCCTCCTCTCTGCGTACAATGCTACGCAGCTCGACCTAACGCCTTACGGAGGACCGGTGGACGGGTACATTCTCGATGGGATCTTTCAAGAGGTCGACATCGCTACGGGGAAGGGCCTGTTCACGTGGAGCGCGCTGGAACATGTCAATCCCTCGGATTGCTATGTTTCGCCCGGAAGCACAGGAAGTGAAGAAAGTCCCTGGGATTATTTCCACATCAACTCCATCGAGAAGAGTGGTGGAAACTACCTCGTCTCATCGCGCCATTGCCACGCGGCCTATTATATCGATGGGTCGAACGGGGACATCTTGTGGACGTTGGGAGGCAAGAACTCGACGTTTACAGGGCCTGGAAGCGAGTTCTACTACCAGGTGAGTCATGTTCCGATATGTCATCCAACCGCGGCTAAGTCCAAGGTACTCCAGCACGACGCCCGATTCCATTCCACCAACAACTCGCAAATCTCAATCTTCGACAACGGCGCTACTTCATGGGATGAGTCCGAAGCTACGGCCCGCGGGTTATTGATCAATCTCGACTACTCGAACTTGACGGCAACATTGGCGATCGAAGCTATCCCGTACTACAACTTGACCACGGCCAAGTCGCAGGGCAACGTGCAAGTGCAGGAGAATGGAAACCTGATGATTGGATGGGGTCAAATGCCTTGTGAGTACGAGTATACCTTCTCTCGGCTCCCGAGCTGATATCCTTGACGATGCCAGGGCTCGCGGAGCACAACGCGGCTGGTGCACCATTATGGGCCGCTCAATTCGGCGTCGGTGATGTCCAGGCCTATCGAGCTCATCGAAACGTCTGGAACGGGTACCCGACCACACGACCCTCCTTCGTCATCCAGAACAATGAATCGACTTTCGGATACGCATCCTGGAACGGTGCCACCGAGGTCAACGTCTGGGAGCTTCTTGGAAGCAACGATACGTCCGCTGTGGTTTCCCTTGCCAATACTACCGCCGGCGGGAAATTCGAGACGAACTTTACGATCCCGGCGTCTCCCGCATATTCCTACTATCAGGTTCGAGCAGTCGATAGCGGCCGCGCGACGCTCGGGTACAGTAACTTTGTGTCAGGATCGAACGGCACGACTGTTGCCCCTGGCGCCACTCAGACACCAGCCGTAGGCGCCGCGAACGCAACAACGGCGTCATCTTCGATGGGAAGTGCACCAACATCTGCCTCGGGTCCCGGCTCAACGTCAGGCACCAGCAAGAACAATGCTCACTCTGTCCGTGCGATGTTAGGTGGAGTTGCCTTTGTCTGTTGGCAACTGGTCTAGGAGCCTTGCGCATCTGCCTGCTATCAATATATCATGGGGCACCGTATCATACATCAAGTCATCACCCAGGTTTTCATTTCACTGTATCGTATAGATCGACATATAATATACCCGTCAATTCTTGAGCGATCCACCTATGTCGTCGAGCGGGAATTCGCGAGCCGTCATGCATAGCGCCATTCGGCCTCAAACAATCCATTCGCTCGTCTGCGATTGTAGCTCATCAGCCATATGCCCTGAACTCAACTGGTCATCCCTAGCCAGTAACCTCAGAAGGATCCCTCAGCTTGGCCCCACCACCAACCTATCTCCAATACAACAAGAATACCAGATACGACATCGCCGCTCGTATCTGACACCCACCTTCGCCCCTGCGCGTGAACCCTGCCCAGCGTTCGGCACATGCTTCCGCTCGCTACCACCCGTTCTATCCTCCTCTTCGCCTCGCCTACACCAAGCCCAAGACCTTCGCTGCACCATCTCCAACTTGTGGGATGATTCTAGATGCCCATGTCTTGTTTTGTTTGCCGCGATACTCTTCCCATGCCTTGATGAGGTTCCTCCAATGGACCGCCGTGTCCCTGATTTGGTCATCAAGGCCTGGATGGCCTCGAACTTGGCCGTCATCAAGGCATTCCTTCGCCGTGCCGATTCCAGCGTCAAGGTCCATTCGGGATTGCGAGATCGCGTTCTGCAACGCAATCTCCTCCTTAGTCCAGTGACCGCCCTTGAGGGCGATCAAGGTTGACGTCCCGATATCTCGTTGAACAGGTCGAGCGCACATTTGGATGGTCTCGAGGTCGTATCGAGCGGCAAGGGCTTCTTCCCAGAACCTGCTAGGATTCCCAACGGTGGATGCCAATAATCGCTGGCGGTCGATATTGGGAGGAGTTCGAGGACCTGCCCGGGCCGCTTTGGGACTTCCGGGAGTGGAGGGATGAGGTGAGTCCATCTTCTTCTTGCGTGAGAACAGTCGCATGCGTGATCGAGTGGGGCGCGGGAGTTAGGGTTTCGAACGTTTGTACACGAATACTCGGGGTGATTGGGGTGAGAAGATCGGAGGGTATATGTATGTTTTGAAGAGCTCCATCTCAGGGAGAAGATCACGCTTGGATCACTGGCCTTTGATCTAGAAGATGCTGGCATAGCCACTGGTCTGCAAGCAACAAAGGGAGAGGAAGGTACCTGCACAAAGGTAACATGAGATCGTAATTCCATACCGTGATGTCATTGTACGTTCAGTGAAGGACGTCAGCGCCTGTCCTTTATTTCGAAAGGGATGTCGGACCATGGTCCCTTCCCCTAGGGAAGCAGATTCGGCGCCTTGAAGGAGGTTATCGCGCTGAAAAAAGGTTTTGCTTCGTTGGCCTGTAGCTAGTTTCAAGACGAATTGTATATGCAGCAAGCATTTATCAATCAATATCATCCTTCGTAGTACAACGGCTAGTATATCCGCCTTTCACTCAGTCAACCTGATGATCGCGGGCGACCGGGGTTCGACTCCCCGCGGGGGAATACCTTTTGCTGGGGGAGCCTTTCCCGAATGCTTTTTTGCGTCTTGGGATCCCGCATGCCTTCAGTCTATCGAGTCTATCGGAATGTCCAGCTCCCGTTCTTGTGTGCCGTCTTTATCAGGTTGCCATCAGCGAGGACAATGGGACCGCGACGTTCATGCGACGAAGACCTGCGTGAACGGGCGCTGCCAACCACTCTTTCAGCAATGAGGAAGATGAATTGTTCCTGCAGCAATTCCGCATGATCTAGTATTGCGGAACAAAGCTCTGGCTACGAGCTGCGTGGAGCACACCACGCATACAACAACACCCATGCATCATCCGTCCGCGATACTCCTTTTCAGTGATTTGCCGCAATATGCCAGAAGATTTTTCTCAAGCATTCGCAGCGCGACCACCTCATCGTCCTCCGTGTCGTCCGAACGGTCCCGTCTTGTCAACAAAGCATTCCAGGCAGAGGGATTTTCGATAGCAGAAACCAGCTCGTCTATCCGTGCACCTGAATACAAGGGCTGAGTCAGGTATGTGGCGACAAGCTTTGCAACGAGACTTACTGAATCCATCTGGTGTAACTGACATGCAGAGAATGTCTGCGGTGGGGCACTTAGCTCATGGAATCCTTGGCCCCAAGCTAGCACGAATCACGTACCGTACTCGGAATCCTTTGCGGCCACAAGAATCGCCTTGTTCCTGCAGAAAAGGAACTTGGCGTCTGGAGCTCGTGTAAGCCGATTGAGCACTCACTTGTCCTGTGCTTTCAGCTGGCGGTCCGGTTGGTCGCCCAGAAGTCGCAGCCAGGTTTCTGGCGTCAGGGCCCTGCTCAAAGCCTTGACCAATGATTTCAAGCCGGCATTCCGCAACGAAACCTGAATAGCTGTTTTCAGTATGGCCTCACGCAGGCGACAAGGTTGCTCACCCCAATCTTCTGAGAGCATTGTGCCAGAACCTGCATATCGCTGTCACCGACATCGAATTCAAGTGATGCTACAAGGCCAAGTGGTCAGGGCCGCATTGAGACAGGCACTAGGCACAGTACGTACAGCTTTGGGTCAGACGATTCGGCGCACGTCTCGCAGCGGTTCGCAGATCCGGCTCAGGCTGAGACGTCACGAAAGGTGTCTTGAATGCTTTCATGGTAGAGGGCTTTTTGAAAGAGCCACTTGCTGTGACAAGGCGTAAGAATGAAGCCTGACATATGACCTCGATACACACCAGCTAGTGATGGCGAGGCGGCATATGGGCTTGCTTCTACCGTCTTGACCTTCTTTGCTGCTTTCACGGGCGGGTTCTCTACGATGGTATACGTTGGCTGTTTGCGTTCGACTGGATGTGATGTGTGATTGCTGTTCGCGGAGAGGCCGAAAGCACGACGTGCGGAAGACATCGGTGCGGATACCGCAGCCGCGTAAGGATTGACTGGAGGAAGGGGTTGTTGCTTTGCAGCGACTTTGGGTACCGGAACTGGCGGGACCCTTTGTGGAGCCCGAGATTGACTAGAAGGTACCGCAGGCATGGCCAGAGCTTGCCTGACATCCACGTTGTAGAAATTGACGGCGTTTACAGGCGCAAGGGAGTCGAGGTCGCACTCTTTACGCTTCGGGACTTGAGATGCCACGACAACATCCTCTGTTAGGTGACTCGCCCTCAATGCGACCTTTTCCGGGTGCGCACACACCTAAACAGCAGGTTTAGCGAGGGAAGGCCGGTATTCGATTGGTCACTCACATCGCACATCTTCTGGCAGTATAGCTGGGTAATGGAGGGATCGGTCTCATCAATCTTTTCTCCGAAATACCGACAGATGGCCACGTGGCGGCAGGTCTTGGTGTTTTCGGCAAAGTGCTGTACCTGATTCGACTTGTCAGCGAGGTTTGACGTGAAAGCCCGCTGATACTTGCCGTCTTGAAGCTGTCAAGTCCGCTGTGCAGGTCGTCGTCTGTCTCTGAGCTTTCCTGCTCCGTTCCCTTCTCCTTTCCTTTCTTCCTTTTCCCCTCCTCCATCATGACTAGTCGTCGCAACCGCCATGCGTCTTCGCGTGCTGCCCAAAGGATTAGCCCATGCGTTCAGCCATCAGACGAAACGTACAGTAGTATAGTAAGCACTTTGCGATCTGATGGACAGAAGCGATCAGCGATTGAGCGATTTACGGCATACGGTACTCACACGACCATCCCTGCCTGCACGGCCAGTCTCCTGATAATAACCTGAAGCGTGCTGTTAGCAGATGCCTCCAAGTATGACCGTGTAGGTAAACAGTCTTGTACCTACCCTCAAAGCTCTTGGGCAAATCGACTATTACGAGTCGTTAGTTTACGGGAAACGCTCCGTCACGGGAACTCACAATGAATCACGTAACGGACGTCGGGTTTGTCAATACCCTGAGACCTCTCGTCAGTCACGTTTGATTTCGCTCAGACCAACTCTCACCATCCCAAACGCAATCGTCGCCACGACACAGTCTATATCTCCCACAAGCCACTTTTTCAGCGTGTCATCCAGCATATACCCCTTCAAGCCCCTATGGAACGGTTTCGCCTTGACGCCGTTTGTCGAAAGAAACTCTGATACTGCGTCGCACTGTATTGCGATAGTCAGTGCTCTGCGGAATGAGAGACAGCGCCCACTAACCAAGGCTTTGCTCCGGCAGTAGATAATACCGGAAACGACGGATCTCTTTTCGGGGTTCGTCGAATCCGGCGGAGCGCGTTTGTGCAGCGCGTGTATGTAGGCTTTGACATCTTCCAACCTGTCGTGATCCGGTTCTGGACGGTATCTCACCTGCACAGCGCAAAGTTGGCGCGCACTCGGAAAGGGGGAAACATGTGCTCACTTCGTAATAGAGGTTGGTCCTGTTGAACGGCTCTACGCAGCGGTAAAGGTATTTCGGATCCATTCTGAGACTCTGCAGAATGTCTTTCTGCACTCGAGCGGTCGCTGAAGCCGTGAGAGCCTATGCGGGAGGTGAGTGCTGATCGATTTAGCTCCCTATCAGACTTGCCATGATTGGTACATGCGGAAAAGTCTCTCGAAAGAATCCGAGTTTGCGATATTCCTACGAAGAGACGGATCAGCAGTTATCGGCCAAGACCAGCCTCGACATACTGGTCGAAAGGATGAGCCCCATTCCTGTCAAGAAAAGATCAGCCCAGGGACTGGTGAGTTCACATCAGGACTGACTGATATGCAATGAGCTTCATCGATCACCAAACGCCGCAATTCCTTCTGCATCACAACTTTCTTCAAACTGTTCAAGAAATGCCGCGAAAACAAGGCTTCTGGCGTGAGATACAGGAGACGTGCTAGAGGATGCCCTGACGCGAGGTCTTTTTCGATCTACGAGAAAGGTGAGCGTTCTCAGCGTTTCAGCTACACGTTGACCGGAAAGCGGACTGACTGCTTGACGCTCTTCCATTGAGCTCTCGGAGCTGAGCATGTGCACTTTAACGCCGTAACCGCGTAGCGCGTCTACTTGATTCTTCATCAGTGCTGGGGAATTTTCATGTCAGTGGAGATCATCGAGCGAGTTATGTCCTTACATAGCAGAGGGGAGATGACGACCGTAATGCCATGATGGTCAGCTACCGCGGGCACCTGAAAACATAAACTGCGGCGAAAAGAAGGTTTATCAGCGATGTTGCGGACGATATCAAGCTATCGCGCACCTTTTTCCCATTCCGGTTGGAGCAACGACCAACACGTCTGCCCCTCTTACCGCCGCCTCCATAATCTCCCGCTGCCTCCCCCGAAAGTCGGGCTTCTTGAAGGCTGGGTCCGACACGCGTAATGGTCAGTATCGACCTCGGCTTCAACTGGGAAACTTACTCGATTTCAGCACTCTCAGACAATCCTCCTGCCTTGACGCGGTCCGCCGAAACTCTCGAGGCAGAGAGATTGTTCGTTTGAGCTGGGATGGGGGAACCTTGATGTCAGCGCAGTTTCGCAGTAAACGCTCAGATCAGCTTGCCTGCGTGGACGTCTGGAGATTGGGGTATGCTTTCGGGACCGCTGGAGTCGATGACGGAGTGGATGCTGGTGTCGACCGAGGCCGACTGGGACCTGGCTCTCTTCCCGTTTCGGAGCTCATCTCAACGGTCGTGCCTTGCGTTCCACGTTCGGCATTCGTTGCAAGGTGATGACGCGCTTCGCCGCAAGGTAACAAGGGGGCAGCAAGAAAGAGTCAAATTTCCGCTGATTGACCGCGCCGAGGTAGGGGCTGAGAGTCTGGTGTTTGCGCGATGGAGCAGGACGATGATGGCAAGGTTCGCAATCACCACAAACACGCACGTCGCTAGCGATGTCTCATACTGATCGTATGGAGGTTCAAAAAGTAAACAATGAACCTGAACTCGGTCGCATTCTTCTTTCAGGCTCATGGTCCTCATAGCTGTTTGTCATAGTACTCTCCCACAGGATTTAAATCTCTTTTCCATGATGTCGACTCAAATGTCACTGGGAGGCTCACTGACCGAGGGCCCAACCCGGATATGTCGTTCTAGGGCCAAGATCACTCGCCTTCGATGGGGGGATCAACGCATGGGCTGTAGTCATGCCGCTTCGGTGACGGTTCATCATATAGGCGATCCGATACGATGTGTCCCTGCATGTGTTCATTCGTGACGACTGGGAAAGAGAGTTGAGATTCTGCCCAACTCCACATAGGAGGCGACCGCTTCATCGATGTAGCAACAATGGAAAGCCTTGTGTCGTGATATCAGAGGACACGGGCAATCAGATACCCCGTCGGCCTCCTTCGATGGCGGCATGACCTCGGCCGGCACGGGAACACCGCTAGGATATTGAGCGCCCCATCATAAAGCGACAATTCCAGCATCCGTGGTCAATTCCATGATGTCTGCCATCATACGCATGGTGATGCGGATCTATGTCGCCACTACTTCCGCAGCTTTGAGACAACTACAACACGGATCACAGCACTATCTCAGCAGCCACATGAAAGCGGCATTGTCATGTTGAATGACTGGACAAGAAACAATAAGCACAAAACAACAAATTCCTCTTAGCTCAGTGGTAGAGCGCGACACTAGTATCCTGCAGCCGTTTCCAACGGCTAATCCGGGTGATGTCGAGGTCAGTCGTTCAAATCGGCTAGAGGAAATGCCTTTTTGCACTTCCTGCATCGACCGTATCATCTTTTGACGTCTTGCGGACACTTTTAGCCAACCCCGGCCTCGGGGAGCAAGTTTTGCGACTTTGTTGGCGAAAAGCGCACGGCACCACCTCCAAAGGAACCATTCTGTGCACAAAGGACCCGCTGTTCTCGGACAGCGTCGGAGCATTGATTTGTACAACATCTTTACGTCCTGCATGCTCCGGGGACCTTCCCAAGAGTCTTTTGCGGCTTTCGTCGTGAAAAACGCGCGGCGTGATAGCTATAACTCTACTTTCTGAACAAAGGCTTGCGCGAGCTACAAGAGGCTTGGGATGCCATGGGACACTGACTTAGCACTCCTCGCAAGCGTGCGGAGAGACGGAACACTGATCTCGCGTTGCGGGCCGAGATCTTCGAACTTAGTCGGAATAGCCTGAAGTACCTCGAAATCCTTCAGTCGGCCTCCATTGCTGCAAACGTGCTCTGAATTGTTCTCAATACACCCTTCGTGACGATGGAGCAGCCTCAAGTCCTATTCGGGATTCTGCCTGAAAACTCCATTCATGACGGTCGATAAAGGAACCCTGTCTTCCCGTGTCTCACTGAAATTATTGATTGATGGATAGCAATAGCAACGTGCGCGCCGGACAACTCCGACATCAAAGTGTGGGCTGAACGGAATATTTCGACTAGCTCTGGTTCCTGTCCATCCATTTTCCACCTATCCTAGGGCTCGACCGCACGTTCACTAAATCATAGCAGGGAGAGCGCGAGGAGCAGTAGATATGGGGTGCAAGAGATAGGACTTTCGTGTTCCAGCCGCTGAGCTCGAACCGTGCCTCCGATCCTGCTCGAATCGTGCCTCTGATCCTGCCTCGCAATGCTCAAGTCTATCGCTTTGGCCTCTCTGGCCGTTTCCACCGTTCTCGCTGCCCCTGTCTCTACCCCCCTGAAGCGATGGACCTATGCAAAGTGAGTATCAACCTTCAAGTCATTGGCTGGTATTGACAGCGCTGTATAGGTACTTTGACTTGCAAGGCCATCGGGGAGGCCGAGGCGAGCACATCGAGAACACGTTGGACAGCTTCGCCTGGGGTATCATCGATGGTGAGATAGATCCCTCAGAGGCACCCCTTCACCGCTGACACTTCACAGGTGTCACTTCGTTGGAGATGGATGCCGGTCTCACCGTTGGTGTCATGCCTTGACATGGTCTCAACACAGCTGATTGTCTGCATGCGATCTGCCTTTCAGAAAGACGGGCATCTTGTTGTCTGGCATGACGAGGTGGGCTCGTCGATACAACTAGCTGACTTTCGTTACTGACACCTTGTACAGAGCATTGACCCCACTAAATGCTTGGACACGGCTCCCGTTTTCGCCAATGATAGCATGTACCCTTATGTCGGCAAGGTTCGCCAGGTCGCAGATGCCCTTCATAACCAGGCTTATCCGTCTGCCCGCAGTACATTGCCAACCTGACATTGGCCCAAGTCAAGACGCTCGACTGCGGCTCCCTCCGCCTGAACGAATTTCCGTTCCAGCTCACCCTCCCCGGAACCAAGATCTCGACCTTGCAGGAAATGTTCGATTTCGTGGACTGTGCGACGGATGACGAGATCCTGTTCAACATCGAATCCAAGGTAGATGGCGATTTCCGAAACTTGACGAGGGCTCCGGAAGATTTTGCATACGTGGGTCGTCCAAATATCTTATCGTCCCAGGGGCTGATCGCATTTCTTTCCATAGGCCATGGTCGATCTCTACAAGTCGCTCGGACCGGCCATCATCGACCGTATCACGCATCAGGTGAGCGATCCGACCAGTTTCTTTCGAGGCGAGTACTAACAAGAGTTAAATTGCAGTCTTTCGATGTAAGCATTGCGCTTTGAAGCTGAGAAGGAAACGTATTGATCCCTGCCATAGTGGCGGACCCTCGTGATTTCCAAGCAAATCTTGCCCTCATTGCGAACTTCGGCCCTTTGCGACGACACGACCCTCTACAAACCTTTGACACCCGCCGCTCCAGGAAACTTGACAGCCCACGGAGTCGGCCCGTCCAACTGGTTGGCGGGAATCGACATTGACTCATTCAACGGATCCACCGTTGCCGAACGAGTCGGTAAGTCGCTGCTCGATCCAGCGAAGAAGCGAAATAACCTGACCCTTGTCCTAGTCCAAGCCGCCGTGTCCATCGGTGCCGACTTCTTGTCTCCTGTCGCGACCGCCTACGCCTCGCCCGTCAATGACCCCTCGCTTCCGGGCTACATCGCGTTTACAAACAAGACCATGGTCGACGCTGCTCATCGCTCTGGTTTGCAGGTCAAGCCGTGGACGCCCAACCGGCTGAACGTGATCAAGGAACTCATGGAGATCGGTGTCGATGGCTTGATTACCGACTATCCCCTCCTCGTCAGGAGATACGTCGAGCAGCGAGGCGATGCCGCTTTGGCGCCGTTGGGCAATGTGGCGCGAGTGCAAAAATGCTTGAACGAGCACATCCAGTTGGTGCCGACCAACAGGACGATTTAATTCATGGACGACATGTATGGTAAGACGGGGACAATACGAAGCGTATAGAACAAGAATAATGCGGCTAGCGCATCATAATGAACATATTCATATCAGTTTCGCTCAATCAGCACCGTCTTGCGGTCTGAGGCTACATGTCACACATGCCTCCACCGCTAATCCACGCCCTCCCAGATCCACCGCTTTGCCAGATCCCAAAGCCCCTCCCTCGCTTTACCCAACATCTCCCTCGCCTCGCGATCCGCCTCGATATTCCGATACCTAAACGACCGGAAATGCTTCTCCTGCACCTCGCCCTCCCACACAAGCTCGCACCGGTTGTCCGCCATCGTCTCTGGATGCGCCTGCATCGGCTCCCACGAACTTCGGTTCGCGTTTCCGCCGGCATCCTCGGCGTCCGAGTCGCCCGCTCCGCCGCCGATGAGGACGGGGTCAACGTCCATCCCTTCGCCGCCCCCCGAGGTACCGACGAGCGGCTTGGGACGGGCTTCTTCCGTCCAATCGATACGGGAAAGCATGAGCCGTTTGTATTTCTTGATGGCGTTGGCGGAGCCTTCGACGTAGACCATGGCAAAGTCGGCGTGAAAGAGGAGCAAGCCGTTGAGCCCGAGTTGTTCGGCGTTTCGACGGATCTTGAATCGGTGCGCGCCATTGACGAGGTATTTGATCCTGCAATCACCATGAGCCATGGCTCCATTCGCAAATCAAATCACCTCAAGCTCACTTGAAAGCAGCGCCGAGCAACCCTTTGGTCTCATCCTTGGCCTTCTTCATCTCGACCTTTTCCCGCCTTTGCTCATCCGTCAACTTGCGCTCCGCATTTTCCCGTTCGTGCTTGTTCTGCCTTGCAGCGGCCTCGGCGCGGACCCGGGCCTCGACCTTTGTCGGGTCCGAGACTGCGGCCGAGGTGAGGACTCGCATCATGTTTTGCAAACGGACTGTAAAGTGTCAGCGGGCGTCACGAAAGGAGAGGAGGGGGGCCTCACTCTTTGGCGGGTCGGGCGGGAGCAGGCCCATCTTCTGTCGATCTCGTTTATCCTGCAATTCGGCCGCACGTCGCTGCCTCCGCATCTTTCGTTGTTCCTACCACGGCGCATCAGCCCCGCGCCGTTTACGATACACGACAGACTTACCTTCTTCGTAAGCATCAGCCCTCGCAACTCGGGCATCTTGCCCTCCCACGGCGCCGGGATCGGGATCGGATGCTGCACGAACAAGGTAACATGTTGATTCCCTTCGTCGTACACGATCGTCCCCTCCTTCATGCCCCTGTCCAAATCCTCATACTTTGAATCCCTCAGCAGGGGCGCATCCCACCACTCGACCTCGGGCGGGGGTTGCCGCTTCACGCTTCGTTCCAATACTTCGAATTCACTGTCCAACCCGGCCTTGCGCGCGTTCTCCGCGATCCGCTGACGAAGGGCTTCCATCTTTGCCTCGTGCCGCATCTCTTCCGCGCGCTGGATATATTTCCCCTTTTGGTTGAACTTGAGCGTCGGCTTGGCACGACGTGCGAACAGGCTCGATGGGAGGTCCGGAATGGCGGGCTGCGACCCTGCGGCGGCGGGGGAAGCGGTTCCCGACGGAGTCGGTGTCGCTGCTGATCCTGCAGAAGTATACGGATTCAACGCCGGTGCGACCCTCGGTAAACCCACACCAGCCTTGGGATCCGGAACAGACTTCGTTCCGGCCGAGGCGGCTCCAGCGAACCTCGCGTTGGCTTTGACGCTGGTGAACTTGGGCACCATCGGCGCGTACCGGTTCTTCCCCGAGGAAGTTGAAGGGGTCCCAGCGCGCGACGTGCCCGAGGTAAGATCCGCAAGGAGCGGATGGGGCGCGACACTTCCCAAACCGGGCTTCAGGGGCGGAGCATCGACGGGTGTAGGGGAAGGACGTGCGGCCACGAGGTACGGGTTCGCCGGGGGTTGCTGAGTCGGAATCGTCGGAACGGATGAGGATGAAGGAAGGTTCCCGATCTTGGCTTGTTGCGCGGCGATACGTTCCTTCAGTGCTGCCAGGCGCGATGTGACGTCCGGTGTCAGGTTTGATCCTGCTGCGGGAGGAGCGGTGGGCGGACTCGGTGCCGGAGACGGCGAGGCGGAGGCGGGAGTGGCTTTCCCGAGTGCTGCCATTCTCGCGGCGATTTGCGCGCGGATGGCCTGAGGTACAGGGTCAGTACGTCGGTTGGAGGGGGAAGGGAGGGGACATACAGCCATGTCGAGACCTGCTGGGGATTGGGAAGACATTGTAGGTTGTCCGCTGGGAGAAGGGTTAGCGCGGAACGGATGGAGTGTCAAGAGGCTCACGTCTTGGACCGCTTTGGGTCTCCCGCTGCGTCTTGGTCTCCCGGGCGTTTTGACATGGTTGAACGGGGAGGAAGACGGGTGTCAGTTGTCGTTGTGAATCCCATTCAACGGTCATTCAACTTGTCCACTGACCAAATGGTGATCGTGTGTTTCGGGGGCACCCTTACCCTTGCCCAGCGTCTTCTTATAGCTCTGATCACTCATCCACCTCCGACTTGGCCAGCACCCCTGATCATCACCCACCATGCCCATCGGATCCCACCCACTCGGCTTTGGCGCAGTTCAAAACTCGAGTACACGCGTCTCCTCACCCCTCGCCACCTCATTCGGCTTCGGAACCGCCGCCGGAGGACCACACACGCCCACGCCTCAGCAAAGCCCGTACCCTCATCATTGGGCGAGTCCCCGTCATCAACCGACGTCGCCGCATCCGAATCCATTCGCACATGCGTTTGCACGGACAGAGTCGGCAAGTAGGGTACAGCAGCGGCAGCAGGATGAGACGTCGCATGCGAAGCGACGACGGAGTCCGTCGGATGATGAGGCGATGATGGAGCGTGGGTCGGTCAGTCCGACGCCTCAGGGGGGTCGGACGATGAAGCGTCTCCGGCAAGGGAGGGAGGTTTCCGAGTCGTCGGAGAGTCGGGGCGCCGAGCAGGCCACACGCGGGGCAGATCTAGGTGTCTTACTTGGTACGTTCAATTGCTTCAAGGACGACACGCTCTGCTAACTCGATCCGACATAGCTTCCCTCCCATCATCAACACACCTCCAAATACTGTACTCCCTCATCGCCTCACACCCGGAACTAAAACCCACTATCCATGCACTCATTCCGCCGCCAGAGGTCTCATTCGCCTGCCAAGTCCTCGACGAAAAGCTCGAACGGGTGATTGAAGCCGTTCCGATTGGCGCACACCAAACGGTCCTCCCCGCGCCGACGGCACCGTCAAGACCTGTTGGAGCTTCGTTTGGATTCGGCCAGACACGTGCGACGACGACGAGTGGGAACGTCAGTGACGGGTATATCCTGAATCGATTGAGGATCCCCTTGACAGAGTTTACAAACGTGGCATTGACGTACCTTCCGTACTTTATCGCTTCTCGACAAACGGATAAACCACCACCACCGACACACCCAAGCACTTCATTCCAATACCTACACCACCTGACCAACATAATCATCACCCGAATTCTCCCGGTCATCCCGGCATCAGCCTTACAAACACCATCGCCAACAACCCTAGCGCCGCTCGCAAACCTCCTCACCGCACTCCAGGAAGCCTGGGAAACATGGCTCGCCCAGATCTCGGATCACGTTAATGCCAGGGCGGGGATGTACGCCGCCTCCATGGCCGAATCGTGGATCCAGGGCATTGAGGCACTCGCGGCACAAGCGGAACGCCTTGCTCACCGCCCATCCACTACGACAGACACCCACGCACACAGCAGCAATGTCAACCGGGCGGCCGGGGAGGACGGAAAGACCCCAGCGGACGCCCTCGCGCGTGGAATGAGGCACCTCGCACGCGAGTGGGTCCGTCAGGTCGGTTGGTTGATCGGGCGGAGTAGCGGGGATGAGGGCGGTCGGATGGATGAGTAGGGGAGTCCTTGGTAGGGTTCGGCTTGGAGATTTTACGTGTGAAATGGGAATGGGTTGTGTGTATGGGAGGATCGGTCAGCAGGAGCTGGAATGAATGGGGTTTGTAGCTATTTTACTCTTGTAGCATATACGTGAAATGATAGGACGATTTCTTTGCGCTCTGGTATGGTTGTCGTTTATGTAATCGCTTGATGTCGAGGACGCTTTTCCCCGGATCAATGCTATCGAATTACTTCGACTGGCAAGGAATCGCTACATCAGGGATGCTTAGTATCCAAGTCAGCGACTGGCCGGGATGTCCTACTGGAGCGTGAATGAGCAGTTCACAGGCACGATGGGCAGCTCGGCGCCTACCCTGTTGTGCGATGGCGATGGACAATATCGAATCAGGCTGATTGGAGGCAGCAGCTGGGTTGTCGGGGGACTGGGGGGACTAGCTGAAGGTTGGACCCGTCTGTGTGTCGAATATACGGGAAAACATATGACATGAGCGTCACCTCTGATCATGGGATCCGCTTAGGCGCATCGATTTCTCGTCGTCACTTTTCGCTCGTACTCGATGGTCTGCTTTGACGACGTTGATGGGAGCTCCTCAGCGTCCGCCCAACCCTCAGGTTTGGGCATATGATCGTCTTGATTTCATTCGTGGCCGGACAACATCGCGCCTCCACATAAAAGGGTTGTGGCTGTCAATCCTGCCTCACGATATCACGGATGAGGCCTTGCGGATCAGCGGGGCCTGCTATGCTGTCTTACCGTGCACACCAACCGTACAGTGGGAGGCAAGTCGATCGCGACCAGGATAGAGGCCTACGATGCGCGTCGTTTTTCATCACGTTGGTCTACGTCGCCTGGAGCATAAGATTGTCCGCGTCGGCGACACTCTGCAACGGCATTGGCACGGCGATGAGGGAAGAGCCAAAAAACAATGTAGCCTTACACATCCAGGCTGTTGTGCCAGAGTACGCCTTAAGACGAGCTGAGCATGTTGGCAAGGGCAAAAAAAAAAAATCGTATCTCCAAGGGGAGTCGAACCCCTGCCGATCGCAAGTTGTGCCGTTGAGGCAATGGCAAGCGACCATGATACCGTTTCACCATAGAGATGTTCGGTGATGCCTTTAGCCCATACACAAATATAATGCCATATATTTCCCTCCTCGCTGCGCTGCTTCGGTCAACATCTCGCCGTTTTATACCTGCATCGAGTCCTTGACCCGACTGTCAGCTCGAATCCAGCAAGAGGTGCGAAGGGTACCAAAGCAGATGAAGCAGTCGTAAAAGCGCACGTCATTACCTGGGCTTGATTTCTGGGGTGCTTCATTTATCCTCCAGTGACCGGATTTGGCACATGAATATTTTGCTGGCGCGTCCATTGTGCGATGTCAACACGATAGAATCTGGATCAACACAAATCGAACAACAAGCGAGCCCTGAAACGCACAAGCGGGGGCGCGCCATTGTGGAAAATCATCGACTCCTCTCGGGTTAGTAATTCCGTCAAGCCTTGTCCTCGCATTGCTGCTCCACCGCATCGTCATCAACGACTACCTTGCATCTGGTGGGTCATATCTACCAACTCATCAAACAAAGACAGTCGTAGATTAACGAGTCAACATCGCATCAGTCTACAGCACTTTGCTGCCCACACTCCTTTCCCCACCTCTGTCTCTACCTTTCGCCCACCCGGCACCCTTTGCGACCTTATACGTTCGTTCATAATCACCTACCGAGCACCAGTATTCGGACGTCAGCTCAATCGACCAGCCAGCATCTCGACAGGACTACGCAAGAGTCCCCGCACAGTGATTCCTAGGTTCGTCGTCTCTTTGGCATAGTTTTGTGTGAGTACCCTCTTTCTTTTCTCCTATCATCGACACCTCCTTTTGTCCGAGCGATCCTGCACCAGATCCGTAAACGGCTTTGGTCACAATCCCCTTGATCTGCAGCGCGAGGCGGGAGTTGAATGACCCATGTTCGTTCCACCTGATACTGATCTATATCACTCCTTTCCTGCATCGATCATTCTCTATCACCTTATGCCGTCGCACTCCCAACCTGAAACTGGTCAACTACTTCCTCGCAACTTCTGACTATCGCCCACTCCTTCGACAATCGCCTTTGCATCGCTTTCATCGACGTCGTTCACCTACGCACCGCCTCTCTACCGATCTTCGACGTGCTTCTTCGTTTGCAACCTCAACGTACCACAGCTCTCGATTTCGCTGACCGAATACTTCTGACACGACTCGAAACTCTCCACGAGCTTCAAGTACCCCACAATCTTTCAAGACAAATTGCAGGGCCCACAACTACCGCTCAATAACAACCAATCTCAAAATGCTGTTCAACGCTCTTTCCACCGTCACTCTTCTGCTTTCCGCCATCTCGGGCACCGAAGCCTTACGAAGCGCCCGACACGGCCGAGGCCTCGAGTCTCGTCACGCACACCACGTTCCCGCCAACAAGCGATCGTTTACCTTTGCCGCCAACGCTACCGCCGGCGAGCAGATCGGCAAGCGTCGAATCGAGTCTGGCGCAGAGGGCCTTGATCCGGCCCAAGAGACCCATTCGCTGGGCAAGAGGGCGTACCCAAATTCGCGAGCTACCTTTTACGCTATCGGTGAGTCGCGTCAAGCGTTTTAGGCACCTGCCCTTCTGACTTGGTCTTTCGTCATGCCAGGTCTCGGAGCTTGCGGTAACTACAACCATGAACCAGACTTCGTGGTAGCCCTCAATTCGGCGCAGTACGGCGGTGGTTATCCCGGTCCCGAGTGCTTCAAGTACATCACTATTACCGGCGGTCCCAAGAACGGCCATGCTGTTGCGCAAATTGTTGACGAGTAAGTTGCCTCGAGCGAGAATCAGAGCGGGTCCTGATCATCTGCGATCTAGATGCCCTACTTGCCCTTACGGCGGTCTGGACATGAGTATCGCCTTGTTCGAGTGAGTGTCTACCATTATTACCATCGACTTCGGTATTCACCCAGATTCTAGGCAATTCGCTACTCAGGATGACGGGGTTGCCTCCATCACCTGGTGGTACAACGATGGCAGCGATGTGAGTAGATGATTCTTTCTCGAGCTGTGCCGAGCTGATTCGCACATTCTTCATAGGCGCCCGCTCCTGCTCCGGAGCCGACCACGTCGCACACACCGACATCTACGTGGGTCCCACCGCCCTCTACGTCGACCACCCCGGCGTGGACTCCCCCTGCGACTACCGAACAAGCGCCGCCGAGCAGCTCTTGGACTCCTTCCGTAAGCCCAAATTCAAGGCAGATAAATCCACCATGTTGCTAATATGGCTCTCCTGCGTCACACAGTCCACTTGGGTCGCTCCTACAACCTCGTCCTCCGTTTGGGTCGCCCCGACCACCAGCTCGACAAGCACTTGGCAAGCTCCCTCGTCCTCCAGCAGCAGTACGTGGAGCAGCTCTAGCAGCGTCTGGTCCTCGAGCAGTTCCAGCGCACCTGCCTCGTCGAGCTCTTCCTCCGTCGGCCGTGTAAGCGCCGCAACCGTTACCAACCTCGTCGCCACCTCTACCCGAGTCACTACCGCCTCGACATCCATCAGGACCGCCGCGCCGCCTACGACATCGGCGCTCTCTGATGACGATGAGTCCGGAGATGATTCCTCTGTTAGCGTGATTGAGAACAGCAATTTGGACTTGCTTAGTACCTACACCGCTCAGCTGGGTAGCTTGGTCGTTGTCGCTGCGCAGATGGTAATCGCTTAAGCGATCAACATTGCGTGCGCGATAATGCCGACGATCTGTGATCGTCGAAATGCGATATTTTGGGAGCGGGTACCGGATACTTTGCCTTTCCCCTGCCGCGGAACAACAGCAAGACGAATGATCTTCTCTCGTTGAATGTGGACAATGATTCGATTTAGCCTGTGGGCTATATCATCACGCCTATACCCCGGTGCAGGATATCAAGTTGTGGTATTGTCTTTGACAAGCCCTGCTTGAGGTCCAGTGTATACCTATGTTTCCTTCTATTTCTCTACTACTGTTTCCGGAAACGATGTCCATCATGTATTCGCTAGACATATGACATGTATTCTGCTTTTGATTCTGTGCAATTCTACAAGTACAGCTGTGGGGAACCTATGTCCTGTAATTTCGCGTGGAGCGCCGCCGTCATGGATACCAGCCACTGTCATGCTTCAAGTCTAGATTTGATTCAGCAATCGTAGAAAGAGACCCTATTTCGCATACTGTAGAGTCAAGCAGAATCAGCAGTTGCTTGAGTATGTGCCTGTCGAACCATACCTTCGCTGTATATTCCGCCGCGTTCTTGTCGTACTCTTTCCTATCGCTTCGATACACCTCCGCCTGGCGTGCAACGTGATCGATCAGTATGCGGGGTACGAGGCGTATGGCGATTGGTGACTTACGATTGATGCGACAAGTGGATCGTCCGGGTTGGGTGTCTGAAGGAGATCGTACAAGGCGTGTATTACTGCCGTGCCAGCGTCAAGATCAGCGACGCAAATCGGGCGCAAGGCTTGCTGAGGCACACGTACCGCTGCTTATCTTGGTGGCGGGTTTCCAGTTCTCAGTCTTCAGCATGCCGATACAGATGCTAGTGAAGCAAGACTTGTAAGTAGTTATACGTGCTGGAAAAGGATTGACCTGAATACCCACTTTCCTTCGCTATCGACATTGGGATGGTAGATGCGTGTCTTGAAGATGAACTGCGTCGTGTTCCGATTGATCAGCCGTGATATTCCGGATGACACTGGCAGTAGAGCTTACCGTCGGCGCTTTGAATGGATACGATTCACCAAACTTGACGTTGATCTTGAATGTTCCGCCTTTGTAAGGAGTTCCGGGCTGCGAGGGCAGGCAACATGTTCGGTCATAGGGATCGAGGTTGGCAACGACGGCAAGACTTACCGGCCCATTCATAATCAGGTTCCACTCTGTAAAGTCTGCATCGTTGGGTACGACGTGCACATTGGGCATTGGGTCTTTCTGAAAGTCGGCCAACTCCTATTGTCGAGATTGATCAGTTTCCAAGGTCGACATGCGGTCACTGCTGACTCACCTTTTGGATTCGTCGTACAGAAGTTGCTGACATGATGGTTGTAGGGTGAACGATGGAATCGGTTATGTAGGAGGACTAGATCTCACGACTGTCCTGGCCAGTCCAACCCTTCAAGTATAATGCTAGACGCGACAATCATGCGAAGCTGACGAATCTGCATCCGTAAAGACCGGCCGCCGTTACGAAACACCCCCTGACGTTAGGCGCGAACTTGGCCCGGAACGACAGCAAGAAGCGCAGGGATGAGTATTGCGCCAGACTTGATTGGGCATGATCGGTGGTCATAGTCTTCATTCGACTTGAATTGGTGTTGCAAGTCTACCACCGCCCCGAACCAGACCCATAGACTCGCACCATGACCGCGCTCCTTCAACGTATCGGCGCTTCAAGCCGCACCGCAAACTCCCGCTTCCTCGCCCGATGCGTCACCAACTCGGCCTCAAAAGAGATCCTCGGTCCCGCCGGATCGCCCAAACCCTCCTCCGCGATCCCCTACCAAGAAGCGGACGAGAACACACCCAAGGAGCTTTGGCAGGCACCGAACCACCCGGGAACATGGTCGCGTGGGCAGAACCCGAAACCGCATGCGATGAGCGGACCGAGGTTTGAGCAGGTCAATCTGGGGCTTCAGAGTGCACCGTTCGCGGCTATTAGTGCCGTAGCGGAGGATCCGATCCGGTTGGTGGATGGACGGCGGGCGGCTTGTGATGGAGGTGCGTAGCAGCGGTAGGATAGAGCAAGGGAGGGGAAATGGGGCTGACGCTACGTTCGGAACATCAGGTGGTGGACCTCTTGGACACCCAAAGATCTTTATCAACCTTGTAAGTTTTCGGAGTCTTGCCCATCAAGTCATTAGCTCAACATTCTTCCGCATATGCACAGGACAAGCCTGGTAGGTTTCATCAATGGCGATGCCGAATATGCGTAACGCTCAGCTGACCATGCCAAACCCTCGTCTTTCCCATCGTCAGGTCCCAAGGCATGCGGGTATGTTTTTCCCGACCACTTATCTCTGCGCTCCGGACTGATCTTTACCCTGCTCCGCCTTTCTGGCCTTTTCATATTTCAGTTACTGGTATGTTCGATCCCGTATCATTCTTCTTGGAAGAACGGCTCCTGACGCTACTATCTTTACAGCGGAATCCGTTTCGAACAAGCTCACCACGAGCACTAGGAGATTCTCGGGAAGATGAAGTGACGGTTGTACGATCCATGTATTTTTGGAATGCAGATGAAGCACATGTGCTGTCTGGAACGAGAGGACGTGTCTGTGAACGGGAGATTCGTGGTCGAGAGGAATCGGGACAGCCGAGATATCGCAAGACTGCGAACGGGCTGCTGGTTGCGACTTGACGTCGAGAGTCGAAAGCCATGAGCTCTGCACAATTCAGGATAACTGGAGACAGCCAATTATCCATGATCCATGTTACGATTACATATTCTACAAAGCAACGATTCACATTCAAACTATGACTTGTCCGGCACGGTAGTATGCACTTGCTCCATCCACATGTGCATTTGGTCAGTGGGATGCGTCTCCAACGCTTGTACAGTCTTCAAGTCGCCACAATCAGCTCCAAGCGTGACCCGCCAGCTATACTGAAACGTACCTCTTCCAGCTGTTGCGAAGCCGTTCCAATCTCCTCTTCGAGCTGCTTCACTAGATCCTGCTTCCTTTTCACGTCTTCGTACAATGTTTGGCTCTCCTTCGTAAGCTATGGTGATGAAAGCAACCGCGAATTTTCAGTTTCGTGCGTTTGACCACCACTGCACTGAGCACGTACCTCGAGGTATTCGGTTCTCAGTCGTTCGTATACTGCATCGTATTGCGGCAAATTATGAGCAGCCATGAGCGCTTGCGGGGTCATATCCGGGCTACGAAAGGGTCAAGAACGCTTCAATGGGAGTCCGTCGACGCTAGGTCGCAACAACGAGACTTACCGCCATGCATCTGGCCTGAGTCTATCGGGGTTTCCTTCTTCCTCATCTTCCTTTCGTGCTTCACGCGCTTTCTGTATCGTGTGGTGGAACTGTAGCAGGGCCGGACCCGTGTTGTAATGCTGTAATAACTGATGCGCCTGTTTCTGCTCGGAGGAACAGCACACGAGCATGAGCTACGAAAGGCGAACAGTAGTTGGGGAACCCACCATGACCATCTCCCGCATGTTTGCTGCTGTCCGCGCCCAAATCTCGTCGAATACGCGGGATCGTTCTTCTGAGCTGGATGATATGGTAGGGAAGCAGCCCTTGAAGTCTTTGGCTCTATTTTCGGAGAAAACATCGATGTCAGCGAGTTGGCCCTTGACCTTGCCGCGAAATACTCACGTCCATTTGTTTGCACCTTTTCTGACCGCGACTTCCAACGCCTGCATTAACAGCTCGTAGTTTCTTCCATAGTTTTCCTCTTCTCCAGTACTAGGGGTCACCGGTGCCTCTCCTTCGCCGGCAGTCGCGGCTGGTTGTGCAGACATGATGCTGATGGACTTGACTCTACTGTTGTGTTGACATTGCCCGGAAAAGGCTTCAGGCTTCGCGCGAGATCTCTTTCGGATTTCAGCTGAAAAGCCGTAGGAGGTGGGATCGATGTTGCACTGTTGTCTCCCACTGTTCTATCTGTCTTGCATCCCTGAGCGCAACGAGAATGTCAAGCGGCCGAGCAGATGTTCAGTCAGAGGACAGCAATGTTGTGAAGTTGGCCGGACAGACTTGATCGAGCGGTTTCGTTCGCATCAATCTGGGGGTCTGAGCCTCAAAGGATTGCATAGGCTACTGGACCCGCCCATCGCTCCTCGCTCCTCATGCTGGGAGCGACCCTTATTACAAGACATACCTGCTGCATCCTCGCGTTGATTGATCGATTTCGTCTAGCTTTGTCCGACAGATCTGCCTCACTCCTGGCCTATCACCATGCCGACGAAGCAAACGCCCACGTCGAAACGGACACCGTTCATGCCGAAGCCGGCTCGACCAATCGCCGGACGAATCCACCACCTGCATCGGTCTCTCGTGGATCAGATCAACGGCGGATACCTGACGAACGGAATAAAGACATGCCAAAAGATTCTGTCCCTTCTATCCGGGTCTGATGTTCCAGAAGAGCTCAAGATCGATGTTGAGGGTGGAAGCATGACGGCTTCAAAGCAGGAAATCAAGAGCAACGCACTGCAGACGCTCCTCTTCTTACTGTTGCAGACGGATCAATACAACCTCGCTTTGGAAACTATCGAGTCGGCTTCGCATAGCGACAAGTTGGAGTTCGAAAAGGCGTATTGTCTGTACAGGCTGCACGAGGAGGATCGGGCGAGGGAGTTGGTCGGAAAGTTGCGGTTGACGGAGGGAGGGTCTGTCGGGCTGGAGCAGGAAAGTGCGAGACGACTGGCACATTTGGAGGCTCAAGTCGTAAGTCGCCGCGGAGAGACGCGGGTAAAAGCTCATGTCGATATTTCCTTTCACAGAGTTACCGTGCGGGAAACTACTCAAAGGCCGAGGAGATCTATAACGAACTGCTGTCGACTTGCCCATCGGTACGTTCCCCTCCATTCATGCTGAGCTGGACTTGACGCTTCGCATGACCATAGGATCTTGACGAACAGCAAGACATCATAACCAACTTGAATGCTACGACAACCCACCTCGAGTTCCAACAAACTCGATACGCCGAACTGCTTCGCTCTACACCTGGAGTCCAAAGTATTTCGGCTCTGGAGGCGTATGCCCCTACGTTCCCTGTCGCCTCCACCTCGACTGCTGCTCAAGCACAGGCGAGCAAGACATCCACTGCCGATATCAAGGGCAAGGGGAAACAAGGTTCTGCCGATGGGAAACCGTCCAAGCCGAGGCACAAGTTGCCGAAGGGCGCCGTTTTGGGACAGAAGTTTGAAGAGGATGTGAGTACCGGCGGTCTCTCTCAATTCATACGCCACTAATGTTCGGTGTGTGCTTGCAGCCGGATCGATGGCTTCCGCTGAAGCAACGAGCGTCCTATCAAGCCTCGCTTCAGGGATCGAATGCTGCAGGGAAGAGACGGAAGCAGGCGTCAAAGGAAACTACTGGATTGGGAACGCAGGGTACTCAGGATTCAAGTGCGGGGTCCGGAGGCAAGGGAGGAGGAAAGGGTGGAAAGCGCAAGGGGGGACGATGAGATGACGTGTGATGCGTCCAGCGGCACGCCGAGCGTTTCATTCCTGTAGTGATTCATAGCATGGTGACTCCGTTCTGCGGGCGAGGCCGTGCGCATGTGTACGGAATGTGAATCAGACAAGAGCAGTTGACTCGATGAGAAAAGGATATAGTCATGTTCGGGGTGCTTGAGGTGGAGGTGTGCGAGCAATCGGTGACAGCTTGTCGCGCACATGTTCATGTTCTATCTATGACTCTCTCCTTTGACATGCTTTCAGCATACTCGTTCACATCTACGATTCGCCTGGCTCCCTCCCTCGGTCAAGCATGGATCAGTCCGACTACTTCCAGTACTCTCGGCCATCGACGCCGTCGGCAGGCCGACGACAAGTACAAACGAGTTCTCCGAAACCTGTCGTCACGCCGCTACCTGCAAAGACCGTTTCATTGGCAGAATGGGAAGCGAATACGCCGCTAAATCAGACTGAACTTGCAAGTCTGGCCATTGTGAAGGAAGCGTGCGGTACAAGATCGCTGCCAGCTCCAGTATGTGGATTTTCCCATGAAGACGTCGCTCGTGGATCGGTCTGACTTTGATCATCTGCGGCGCCTCTGTAGCTACTGGAGACATTCGAAGCAGGCCCAAGCACCCCCAAGTTCTCAGGAGTCCCAATCTCTCGCAAAGGACCGCAAGCCCTGCTGCAATCTGCAAGAAGAGGTTCACGACCAGGATCCGCATTGGGTTCACGTACGGGATCCTCTTCTACGTTGGCGTCGACAAGCGATCTTTATGATCAACCTGCAACGATCGCTACAGCTCAGCAGTTCCACGAACACTTTTCACATCTTACTTCGTCGCTGCTCCATTCTCAAGACTCACTGTACCGGTCACATTTAGCGGAGATCTCGGGATACAAGGAAGCTTGTGATGTTTTGGACCAGGAGCTCAAGGATTCAGAGGAGATGGTTAGGGGTATGATAGGGTGTTTGAATTGGGTAGAGGAGAAGGGAGAGTCACTGAGGGTTGCTGGGGAAGGGCTGATGCAAGAAGAGGTAGGCTTGCCATATTCTATGGGAAAGCTTTCAACCGTTGATGGCGATGATCCACATTCTTACAGGTGCAACTCAAAATCCAAACGCAGGAACTTGCAGCTCGACTAGAGTACTTTACGTTCCTCGAGCAAGCACAGCGGATGCTCAATTACCCAGGCGACAATTTGGTACTGTCGGAGGGGTTCTTGTCAATGGTCGAACGGCTGGATGGCTGTCTGCAGTATCTCCGGGCGAACGTAAGCCTACGCCGTATACATGCTGTTCGTATCGGCTAATTCTTACCCGCTCATAGCAAGATTTCAAGGACGCAGATGTATACCTGATAAGATATCAGCAATGCATGACCCGAAGTATGACCCTCATCAAGATGTACTTCGTCAATGCAGTCCGCGCACTCGGGGGGGAAGTTCACAGAAAGGTCAACGACAGAGTGAGTCATCGACGGTCAAAGTGCAGCAGACAAATACACTGAATTTCGCAAATCAGTTCGAGCTTTCCGAAACCGCTGTTATGGCCCTGCTGTATACCAAGTTCACGTCCTTTGCCTTCCCCTTGCGGCCCTTGTTGTCGGAGCTTGAATTGCGTGCCAAGAACAACCAGGAAGAACTAGGGACCTTGCTCGAAGACTGCCATCATGCTTGGATAGGAGTCCGTCGACACCTGATCAATCCCGCTGTAGAGAAGGAGATCAAGAGGATGGAGCCAACAAAGATGCCTCTAGTAGACTTGGTGAGCTCTTCTCTAAGGGTCTAGTTCTGAGCGAAAGCTAAGGTTTTCTCGATGCGGCAGACTCGAGCGGGATGCACCTACCTCAAGCAGGTTTGCACCGAGGAATTCAACTTGTTCAAGCAATTCTTCAGGACGGGGGAGAAACAGCTTTAGTGTGTATCTCGCACTTTGGTATACCCTCCATGCTGACCCAGCGAAACTCTTCCAGTGCATTCTTCGAGAGCCTATGCGATCATTTATACCAATACCTTCGACCGAGAATAGCCAACGAACAGGACTTGCAGACGCTTTGCGAAGTCTGTACCGTTCTTCAGGCCCTTATGGTGAAGGACATCGAGCTAGAGGATACCATGGACTTCGACTACTCTCCCGACATCGATGAGCGCAAGGAATCGTACTTTCCTCCCGCTGGATCCATCCTCATGGAGCGCACAATGTCATACGAGCCCGAGAGTCGGATTCAGCCTCATCGCCCAATGCAGAAATTGCATACGGCCAAGCTGCTGGAGATGATCCTTAGAGATACTCAGTCAAGGCTGGTGTATAGGAGTCAAGCGATCATCAAGAACGACGTTTCGGGCTATTATCCCAAAGGCGACGACCTTGATTATCCCGCAAAGATCGAGAGTGGTAAGCAGCCCGCTTATCTTACCTCAGACGCAGCGCTAACCGCTGAACGTGTACAGTCGCTGCACATCTTTTCGCCGATCGCGAAAGAATGGCTCAGTCTCTCAACCTCGACGACGACGAACCAGCGTTCCTGGCACTGCCTTCAAAAGAAACGCAGGAGACCTGGTACCCGACCCTGCGAACAACGCTTTGGATCTTGTCGTGCCTGCATACATATGTCGAAGTGAGTCTTTCTCGATCCTATGTTCGCGGCCGGGCGACCTGGTTGATGTTTTGAAAACGAAAAGGATGCGGTATTCGACGGCATGGCAGAAACTGTGATAGCAGCTTGCAGAAAGTCTCTGCTCGCTGCCGCAAGATCTCTCAGCAGATCATCTCCTGCCCACGCGCAGTTCTTCCTGATTCGGCATCTGCTAATTTTGAAGGAGATGACTGCAAGCGTAGACCTGATCGCACGTCGTCGAAACGACGACTCCGGAGGAGTGATTCGTATGTGATCCGCCCAATTCTGACGGATTCGCCGTTGATCGGGAGTGTACTGAATCTTGCAGAGACCTTGAGTTCATTGCTTTCCGGCGCGTTGAGCTTTGTGGGTGTGGGAGGTCTGCTCGGCTTGAACACGAATGGGAAGGTGACCAGGCCAGATGAGCTCATTACTGCCAAGATTGTGCGTAATTCCACCGGGGGCAAGCGCGAATATACTAAGGTCACTGATATGCAGGAAGTTGACCGAGAGCTGAAGCGGGTGTGCGAGGAAGCCATCGAATGGTGCAGAGACCGAGCGACCGAAAGCATTAGGGCATTTACCGACAGAGCTGTCAGGTATGTCTCCGCCAAGCGCAGCAGCACTACGGCACCGGACCTGTCGAGCCAAGCTTGGGCGACAAGTGATACCGTCAAGGCTATAGCGGCGCGTTTCGAACAAGGGTGCCAGGAGACAGTCGGTTCGTGGATATCCAACCTCAAGCTGTATCTGCAAGACGAAGCTACCGTACGAGTCTTGCTTCCACCGTTACAGGTGAGTATCCTTGCTGGTAGTATTACTTGCCGCGCTGAGTGCAGCCCTACAGACACATATACTGGACGTCTACAAACCCTTCTACGATCTCGTAAGGTCAGAGTACGAGCCGTCCATCGCTTCGGCCTTGATTAGTCCACCAACATTAGTGGCTTTGCTACGGAAGACGGAGGCCGAGGCCCTGGCCAAGGAGTTGTCGACCAAATCTGTTATACAATAGGCCATAGTCATCGTAAAACACAGGTACAACTTCTACACCGCTTGACGAGGCCTAGTCATAACCTCTGCCGCTGCGCTTCTTACCGTCCTTGATCTTGAAATGCTTCTTGCCGTTGCCCTTGATGGCTTGTAGCCTTGCCATTGTAGCGGCGTCAAGGTTGGCGACTGGCTTCCCATCTGGTCCCATCGCCTGTGTGTGAGGGTACATGGTTGTTCTAGTGTATCCGCCTTCGTGGCCAATACCAGGTGCACCCTTGGCGACAGGTTTTGGGAAGGCTCCACCCTCCGTAAAGAAAGCGTTCTCCAGTGCACGAGATTTATGAGAGGCCGGGCGATTTGGCGCTGATGCTGCTTTGGAGTTGACGGATTTCGACGTTGCCTGTCTAGCATTCTTCTCTTCCGCTTCGGAACCAGGCAGGGGTATCGAAGGGGCTGCTGCAACGAATGTATCGGCACCCTTGACAACTCGTGTTACTGGCGCCTTCTTCTTGCCCGCAAGCAGATCGGCCTCTTGCTGAGCGATCTTGAGTTTTCTGCTTTCTGCCATGAACTCGTCGGACTCGATACCGGGAGGTGGATGACAGTAAACCAGCTTGGCGTTGACGTAGTCCTTGAGGACGTATCGGGCAGCACGAGATGTGTCCGGCATACCGAACGAAGCTCTTGTCAAACCTCGAGCGACTGAAGAGGTTGAGCTAGTTAGCACTGGCAAAGGAAGATGGCATGACGGATAACTTACTGGCATATGCGGAAAGCAAGTCCTCCCATCCTACTCTACCGGTACCTCCATCTTCGACTTCCCTCACGTCGATCCTGATACCATAGGTGCCTTCTAGAATCTCTCTCGGTATCCTTCGACAGATGAGCTCGATCGGACCGCTGACTTCTCGCATTTGATCGATGGGGAGCACACCATCACACACCAATTCGGCTTCAGTGTTGACGAACTGCGGGAACACCAATCCGGGACAATCACACAGGGTCACCGTGTTGGAGAATGGCAAAGTCTGGAAATGCTTGGTTTTACCAGGGGTGGAAGAAACCGATACCTTCTTGGAACCGAGAAGGGCGTTGATGGTACTCGATTTACCAACGTTGGGGTAACCGACAAGACCGACCATGAGCTTGGTTGGGTGATTGTATTCGGTGACGAAATCGGAGAGGGGAGGTGCGGCAGATTCGAAAAGCTCTTCAAGCTCGAGAACGGTAAGAACTCGCGTTCTCGGGTCTTCCGGTGTCGCATCTTCAGCCGCTTTGCGGGAAGCAATGTCTTGTTCGATTGCCGCCTGGGCTTCGACATCCTCTTGCCATTTCTTGTCTGCTTCAGGAGCGTTGTCGGTGATGACCGCCTTCGATTCGAGATCTCGGTTCAAGTCGGTCTCCACCTCGCCGTCTTCCTTTCCGGATTCTTCGTCGAGATCTGACTCGACCGACTCTTCATCATCATTGTTGTCTGATTCGTCCTCATCCGAGACTTGAGCTTCATCGTCCGACATATCCCGCTCGTGGTCAACCGCAATCTCATCGTCCAGACCAAGTTCCCGACGTCGCTGCTTCTCAGCCTGCTCCTGGGCTGCTGTCGCATCCGCAGCTGAGAAGAATGCGTATTTGACACCTTGCGAGTCGAAGTAGTCCGCCCATGCTGATCTGCATACATCCAACTAAGGGGTCAGCAAAGCCCGGAGAAGGCGAGGCTATCCAGAACTCACCTTTGAGCGCGGGTCAACAGATCCGACTTGTTGATCAACAAGAGATTCTTCCTGATACCCCTCTTCTCCTGGTTCGGTACCATCTCTCCCGTCTCTTCATCGATCACAGCACTCGGACCCATACCGACTTCCTGCACGTAATCCTCCAAATCCTTGCATCGGAAAGTAAGCGGATTTCGTGCGTCGACGATTTGGACGATCAGATGGGACCGCTCAATAACTCGCCACAGCTGCCTCCAGACTTGAATGTTTCGTTCGTATGGCGTCAAGAGTAGTTTCTGACCTTCGGCAAGTCTGAAAGGGGAGACGGTGAGCGGAAGAAATGAACTTGGGCCGTCCAGCGAACTTACTCGGCGAGTCCTCGTCTCCAATGCAAATAGTTTTCTCGCTCATTCTTCTCCAACTCTTCCCTCGATGTCTCGGCCGTCCATGCGGGTCGTCGAGGCACGCGCAGTGCGGCCTTATTCTGGTCCTGTTTCGCGTTTACTTCCTGCTCTTCCTGGAAAGACAAAAGGAAAGCGTTCTTCTGCTGACTTGTAGGAATAGATGGTGCGGTGATGACTTTGACGTTGGCCATTGCCCGATCTGATGCAGTGCGTGAGTATTGACCGAAATAGAGAGAAGCAGACAGAAACACTCACCAGCGGTGAAATCCGCATCAGCCAAAGACGCATTGTTCAAGAACTCGTCCAAATCCCTCTCATGCGTGACAGAGCGCAAGTTCTCTGCTTCTTCTTGGTACTTGAGGGTTTTGCGGTCCACCTTAGCCTCCTTTGCTTTACGGTTGATGATCGTTCGTCCCAATCCGTGGGATCCCTGTTTCGTTCTCGCCGGCTAACAGAGGGATCGTCAGACGGCCGTCAAAAGCGGTCGCACTGTTGAACGTACCATATCGAACGAATGTACAAATTGTTTGTGGGGTAATACTGTTAACGGTATCAGCCAGCAGCGAACTTCTCAGAGGCGACTCTGCGGTTTTCGTTAATCAGCCAAGTTTGTGCACTGGAGAGGATAATTTCGGAATCTGCATCCGCCTTATCTTGCTTACCTAAACTCGGCGGAAGCGCCGAAAGCTCGAAACGCGTTGAAAGCACTCTGCGATATCGACGGACGCGTCGTGTCTTCACATGAAAGTTCCAGGGGTCTCGTTGCATCATCTGACAGTCCCCGATCAGCCTTGAGTTGACTTGACAGTGTCGACAGCCGTAAGGCGACACGGTTCAACGTCAGCCCATATATCGCAGTCATGAACGGAAAACGCAAGTCGCACGTGGATGAATCGCCTTCGCCCCCCGCAGGCGAGGACTCGGACTCTGCACCTGCGCGCAAGAAGCAGCGGAATGGCCATAATGGGGCCGTTGATCTCGACGACGACATGAGTGGAGTGGACGAAGATGTAAAGCCTGAGCTCACGAACGGGAAT